>CM072714.1:5479985-5520985 GCA_036884735.1 Huso huso | reverse complement strand
CTGTCCGTTCTTCTCATCTGGACGTTTTTACTTTTGTTTTATTTAGTTAACCCATTCCATAAGAGTAACAGGCACTTCAGGATGTGTGATATACTCTAATACCACCATGCCCAGGTGGTTGAACCCGGGGCATGGTGATATTTGAGTATATCACACACCTTGTCGTGCTTCATTGCTTACATATCTCATTCATTTACAGATATTTGAAAATGATTTAGATAGCTCTAATTATTTCAAGCTATCTTAAAATGCAATTTGAGATATTGCTAAATAATAATTTTGCTTGCCATAAGTGGATGACACACGTCTGTATGCTGCAGTTATAGCTTCCCGCAGATGGCTTTCTGCAAATATGTCACCATTCCATGAACTCCCAGGACTGTGCTGATAGGCACGTCGGCCAATGCAGCCACTGCACTGAGGAATAAGCCGGTCACAGGGACACCTGCTCCTTGCGTAATCACTGAAATCCTTCAGCTTTTCCATGTGTTGCTATACTGTATGTTTACAGAGTCGAAAGAAGACCTTCTGCTGGTGGCAGATGACGTCTTTTCACGATACAACAAGAGATTGCAATTGTGGACATGGTGTTGGCTAACAGTGCCATTAGATTGCGAGAAATTCAAGCACGAATCATAGAGGACAATTAAAGGTTCCCCAACATACACAGTGTTGCCATATCAACTATTGATCGCATCCTGAAGAGGAACCGAATGAGGATGAAACAGGTGTTCCATTTGAGAGGAACACTGACCGGGTGAAGGAGATATGATTTCAGTATGTGCACGTGAGTATTGTACAGCAATTGACAGCATTTTGTTCTGCACTGTACAGAAACAGTGCTGTTGACTATGAATCACTTTACAGTATTCACTTTGCTGTTCTGATATGGTCATGTTTTCTTTTGCAGAGAATATTTGAGCTTAATGCAAGTGTTACTCCACAGGAGTATATCTGTATCGACGAGGCAGGGTTCAGTTTGACCAAGAGGAGGTGATGGGGAAGGAACATCATCAGCCACCGTGCAACAGTGGATGTCCTGGCCGGCGCGGGGAAATGTTACAATGTGTGCAGCCATGAGCCATCATGGGGTCCTCCATCACCATGCAACACTCGGCCCATACAACACAGCCCATCTACTTGTTTTTCTGGACACACTTTACAATCATCTCATCCCACCCCAAGAGAGCGAGCAAGAGGGGCCAGAGCAGACCATGTCTGTTGTGATTTGGGACAATGTGAGTTTCCACCGTGCTGCACTTATCCACAATTGGTTCTGCAATCATCCAGGTTTTTCAGTCATTTATCTTCCACCATATTGTCCCTTTCTCAATCCAATAGAAGAGTTTTTTTCAGCTTGGCGCTGGAAGGTTTATGACCGCAATCCCCACCAGCGAGTGACCCTACTACAGGCAGTGGAGGAGGCCTGTGGGGAGATAGGGTAGTGTTGAGCCGCCATGCCAAGCTCTTTT
This sequence comes from Huso huso, assembly GCA_036884735.1. Taxonomy (NCBI): domain Eukaryota; kingdom Metazoa; phylum Chordata; class Actinopteri; order Acipenseriformes; family Acipenseridae; genus Huso; species Huso huso. Next base: position 5,519,513 of record CM072714.1, on the reverse strand, counting down.
TCCCCTGTTGCTTGGTCAGGGAAAATGTAGCTTGTGATGTTAGATGAAAACATGTGGCCAGACAGAAATGAGAAGCAAGATGCTGCCTGAATGTTTTTTATTTGATCATGGTAGTGTAACACCTGCAAGGTCATGGAAGTGTACAAACGCACCACAAACCTGCCTTTAATTCCAAAATATCACAAGATGTAGCAAGTATTGATTGTAAAAGTACTAATGTAGCCTGACTGCGCCAGTTCACACACACACACACAATGTCCGTGCAGAGGAGGGAACACACAGAGAGAGGGAGAGAGAAACCTGCATTGAAATATAACCTATTATGTCCACTTCTTAAACTCCAATCGACTACCAAATAGGCTAAAACACTCAGGGTTCGCACTCATTATTCCACACCGGCATACCATCAGCCCAATACTTATTGTCGGGATGCCTCATTTAACTGGTCTTTTCCCGTCTCTCTCACTCGTCGTTCCCCGCTCCAAACACTGCGTTCCCACTCCTGCACAGACACACAAACCCCAGGATGGCCATCCCGTTTGTGAAAACGTGCTATTTATATTCAGGTGCGTAAATTGATCAATAATTCAATTACTAGGTGCTCAACAGGGCAAACATAGGGAAGCGGGTGGAGAAGCCAACATAACGTGATACAAATCAATTATCAAAAAGTGTCAGACAACACAAAGCGTGCACTAATCAAATCATAAAATCATTTTATAAAAATAATAACATACAAGTGTAAAATAAATTTGAACAGGGCATTCTTAACCCTGTTACACCAGTTTATTGTTTTTTTTTTTTTTTGGGTGGGGTTGGGGTCTTTATACCTTGACACATTTCCTTTTTGCTTACAGATACTGTATCCTGTATAGCTGTACAGATACTGTACGTATATGGCTTCATTTCCTGTGTCTGGAAAATATGTTTTGAACAAAATATTTTCTTGATATGTCACAGTTGTATTTGTGTATTCATTTTGTATGTGAGAATGTAAAAAGGTCATCCATATAAAGGTAGGATCAGGCCAAACACACACATGACTTCTGTTGGTAGTGTTTACTATTGATCACAGCAGTGTGAACTTGGTGTTCAGTAAGAGCTATTGATATAAGGATATGTGTGTATTATTGTAATGCAAATATTTGATTCTGAGGGTTGTTAACATGGTTTTGAAGGCAATGTTTCATTTGCACAGGATGTGTGAAGTTTTGCAGAGTCAACAAACTGTTTTGAGCATTGTGTTTGTAGTTTTGAGAACATGAGATATTGTTTCAAGGAATGTGTGTAAACAATCGAGAAGAACTGTAACAATGAAAGAAACTTGGACTGTTCATGTCAATTGTACTACACTCAACAGCTAAATCTATTATGAGAATATTTTGTGAGGAAAATAAGTAAAGCCAAATAATGTAATTGTGCAAATCTACCCAACTCTATTTTACTGTACATTTTTTTGAGAGAAACAGTGGAAGGAAGGTCAGTGTTCATCATGACATATCTGTAGGTATAGCAGTGGCTTGATTTTCTATATTCTCTTTCCTTCCTCAAGAGTGTTTCTCATTGGAGTAAGCATGTATGATCACTGTCCCTATGACCAGGTCACAATTATACAAGCCATGGATCAAGCTTGTGATAATATTGGGACAGAAGTTTGTCAAGGGTAGCTTGGCCATACCATTTCCCTGGGTGCAGAGAGAGAGAGAGAGAGAGATCTAGTGTATGAAATAAAGAGAGAGATCTAGTGTATGAAATAAATACTGTGGGCAGAGAGATGAGAAACTCTATGGAAACAATAAATTTCAAAATGTATTTATAAATATAGGTCGATTTGTATTTTATTTTTAAGTTGCAAGGTGTATGAAGAGTTTTGACAAACATACTTGATCATGCAAATGTTTGACAAGTTTTATAATTGTAAAAAGTTTTTTAGTATTTAAGTTAAATGTTTTGGTTGTTGCATCACAAGGATTGAAAATTGTGCTTTAGCAATTAAAAAAAAAAACTATAAGAACCCTTCAGATATAGTTTATAAATTGCTTTTATAATATTGTCAGGACAACATTAGTGAGATTAGGGAAGATGTTTTTCAGCTGAAACGAGTATCTGACACCAAACCAAACACAGGCAAAATAATAGGAAAAGTACAATGGAAACAAAATGAGTATACTTGTGTGCTTTTCATTGGAATGATACAAACTCAGGTAATGACAGTTTCCGGACACTAGAGGGCGATAGCACCTCCATCACACAGTGCATGGTATATATATATATATATATATATATATATATATATATAGGTTATTTATATTAATTTTTACCGATTTATTGATCTATTTATATATATATATATATATATATATAGGTTATTGGGGGTACACTCACTTGGTTTAACTGTTGCTCGGATCGAAAATTGTGCTTTAGCAATTGAACAAGAACTGTAAGAAGGATAAAAGAAAAAAAAAACTCAACCAAAAATGGTGGATCCTTTGCATTAAATTGAAGTTCCTATTTATTAAACAACCAAAACACACCAGTTTCAGATACTGTATTTAACAAATCCATACAAAATAAAACAGAATTATTATTTCCTTATGGGCATAAGGGCAGCAGTGTGGAGTAGTGGTTAGGGCTCTGGACTCTTGACTCGTGGGTTTAATCCCAGGTGGGGGCCACACTGCTGTTGTACTCTTGAGCAAGGTACTTTACCTAGATTGCTCCAGTAAAAACCCAGCTGTATAAATGGGTAATTGTATGTAATATATATATATATATATATATATATATATATATATATATATATATATATATATATATATATATATATATATATATATATATATATATATATAATATATCTCAATTGTAAGTTGCCCTGGATAAAGGTGTCTGCTAAGAAATAAAATAATAATTATAATTATTAAACATAACACTGAAAAAAAAATACAGCATTTTTAAATAACCACCTTAAAAAAAAAAAAAAAAAATCCATACAAAAGCAACACAAATATTTCAAACTTGAAATCACATACTAAAATACATAAAATACTAATGAATGACAATAAACTGATTTTTCATATATTTTAAAAACGTTTTAAACTGAACCAGGTAACTACAGACCAATAAGCCTGACTTCTATTATATGTAAACTTATGGATGTTTATAATAAGATCCAAAATGGAAAATTATATATGGTAACAATATCCTGGTGACAGCCAGCATGGTTTTAGGAAAGGGAGATCATGTCTAACTAACCTACTTGACTTTTTCGAGGATGCAACATTGAAAATGGACAACTGCAAAGCATACAACATGGTCTATTTAGATTTCAGAAAGCTTTTGACAAAGTCCCGCATAAAAGATTAATTTTCAAACTGAACGCAGTAGGGATTCAAGGAAATGCATGCACATGGAGGGGAGTGGTTAACAGGTAGAAAACAGAAAGTACTGATTAGAGGAGAAACCTCCAAATGGAGTGAGGTAACCAGTGGTGTACCACAGGGACAGTATTAGGTCCTCTGCTATTCCTAATCTACATTAATGATTTAGACTCTGATATAGTAAGCAAACTCGTTAAATTTGTCAGACGACACAAAAATAGGAGGAGTGGTAGACACTGTTGAAGCAGCAAAGGTCATTCAAAATGATCTAGACCGCATTCAAAAAAATTGGGCAGACACATGGCAAAATGAAATTTAATAGAGAAAAGTGTAAAGTATTGCATGCGGGCAATAAAAATGTTCATTATAAATATCATATGGGAGATAGTGAAATTGAAGAAGGGAACTATGAAAAGACCTAGGAGTTTATGTTGACTCAGAAATGTCTTCATCTAGACAATGTGGGAAGCTATAAAAAAGGCTAACAAGATGCTTGGATATATTGTGAGAAGTGTTGAATTTAAATCAAGGGAAGTAATGTTAAACTCTACAATGCATTAGTAAGACCTCACCTAGAATATTGTGTTCAGTTCTGGTCACCTCGTTACAAAAAAGGATATTGCTGCTCTAGAAAGAGTGCAAAGAAGAGCAACCAGAATTATCCCGGTTTAAAAGGCATGTCAATAAATGATGCAGACAGGCTAAAAGAATTGAATCTATTCAGTCTTGAACAAAGAAGACTTCATACGATCTGATTCAAACATTCAAAATCCTAAAAGGTATAGACAATGTCAACCTGGGGGGGACTTCTTTGACTTGAAAAAAGAAAAAGGACCAGGGGTCATAAATGGAGATTAGATAAATATATATTCAGAACAGAAAATAGGAGGCACTTTTTATACAGAGAATTGTGAGGGTCTGGAACCAATCCCCAGTAATGTTGTTGAAGCTGACACCCTGGGATCCTTCAAGAAGCTGCTTGATGAGATTCTGGGATCAATAAGTTACTAACAACCAAACGAGCAAGATGGGCTGAATGGCCTCCTCTCGTTTGTAAACTTTCTTATGTTCTTCTTATGTTCTAAACCCCCATAGATCTATAACACCCTTACCAGAAACTGAAAGATGGACTTTTCAACTTTTCTTTAAAATCTAAATCTAAAGTTTAATGGTGCTGTTTTATCTTCATGCTGTTCAGGTTGATTGGTCATTCTAAATTGCCCTCTGTGTGAGTGTGTGTGTGAATGTGAGTGTGTGTGTGGTACCCTGCGATGGACTGGCGTCCCGTCCAGGGTGTAGTCCTGCCTTGCATTGCCCTGTTTCTGCCGGGTTAGGCTCCGGCTCACCACAACCCTTTAAAAGAACTAAGCAGATAATGATGTAAGCAATAAATAAATATAAATATAGGCAATGAAACATTGATTATCAAATAAATGTATTCCAGTCAGATCTTGTTATCCTGGAAGACCAGGAATGGAAATGTAAGTGAAATACATACAATGTAACAGTGAATATAAAATGAATGTCCTTCATTTTGGTATGTTATCTTAGTAGTATGGACCTTTCACAAAGGTCTACACAACATCCTGTAATATTCTGCAGGTGGAAGGTGTTAAGGCATAGACCTTTGGGATTAAGCTGAATATATGTCCTTATATGGACTGGATGTGGGAAGAAAGAGATGTGTAATGAAGTGGGGTGATACTTGGTATATATTGGACATGTATTCAGTTCTTTGTCTCTCTATTGAAATTACCATCGTTTTGCTCTGAGGGAGAACCTTTGTCTATCTAGATGAAGCCATGTAACCAACACTTAATGCTGTGAAATAAAGAAGGACATTGCCTGTAGCGGGTTACTACACGGCTTAAAAGGGGTTAAATTGTTCGAACGGTCCTATGACCAAAAACCGACTACGCCACCTTGTGTTTAAAGAGGGCAAGGTCCTCTTGTAAACCTTAAAGTTCACTTTAGAATTCAAAATACTGAGGTTCTTTAATTGGGTAAGCAACAGTATGGTGCTCCATGCAAGGAGGCAGAGACACAACTGAAGTTAAAAAATAGTTTTATTTTTAAAATCGCAACTGGTAAAAACACAGGAATATTATTGTGCAAAATTGCGCAATAAATTTATAAAAAATGGGTTACTAGAGTTAGAATAAATTTACTATTTGCAGACACAGCAATGCTATCAAACACTCAAGATTCAACCAATTCACAGAGCTCTTAAAAAAAACAACATATGAATCCAAATTAACATGTATTTATACTAAAGTAATACAAAAATGACTACAAAAGATTTAGAAGTGAGTAGTTTTTCGAGATTTACGATTATACTGTAAATCACTGTCACGAATCAGCCCCAAATGTAGTCTCCCATCATGTTCTCGTTATACTGTCCTTGGTAGCAGCGTTCAAAGTCCAGTATATCCTGGTGGAAGCCGCCTTGCTCCTCCGAAAGTACGCTCCCATGTTCTCCTTGAATTTATCAAGATGAGCATCAAGGATATGGACTTTTAGGTACATCCTACAGCCCATTGTGCCGTAGTTCTTCACCAGAGTCTCAACCAGCTCCACATAGTTTTCGGCCTTGTGATTGCCCAGGAAGCCCCGAACCACTGCGACAAAGCTGTTCCAAGCTGCTTTCTCCTTACTAGTGAGCCTCTTGGGGAATTCATTGCACTCCAGGATTTTCTTTATCTGTGGTCCGACGAAGACACCGGCTTTGACCTTTGCCTCAGACAGCTTAGGGAAGAAGTCTTGAAGGTACTTGAAGGCTACCGACTCCTTATCTAGAGCTCTGACAAATTGTTTCATAAGGCCCAATTTGATGTGCAGTGGTGGCATCGGCACCTTCCGGGGGTCCACCAGTGGCTCCCACTTGACGTTGTTCCTCCCCACAGAGAACTCGGTCCGCTGTGGACAGTCCCGCCTGTGGTAGTGCGCTTTGGTGTCCCTGCTGTCCCAAAGGCAAAGATAGCAGGGAAACTTGGTAAAACCGCCTTGGAGACCCATCAGGAATGCCACCATTTTGAAGTCTCCTATGACCTTGATGCCATCTCAGAAAAATGCAGATATGTATCCACTTAGGCAGCTGGAACTAAACTGAACTGGTGGGCTTAAGGCCCTGTATTTATACTACTATTTATATTACTGGAAAGTTCTAGAAAGTTCTAGAAGTTACTCCAAGTTTACTCAGCACTGAATCTATCTGGAATGTTCTGGAAAATAGGTAAATTTCAAAATATCACTGTCCTGGTCACAAAAGCAAAGTTTGTGGGGAATAATAGCCATTTTCTATACTTTTGAGGCATAAGCAATTAGGAAATAACACTTACTACCCAGGAACAAAAAAAAAAAAAATTGTTACACGGTGTATTCAGTCTTAACTCAATCTGTGTGTCAAGACAATATTATATTAGCAGTATTCAGTACAACCTTCATTACTTTGTAGAGGAGAGGAGAAATCTTCAAGCAGCAACTACAAAACCAAATCCACAACAATCCACAACTTCCCTTGATTTAAATGCGATTCAAATGTGGTGCTGCAGCTCACAGGACGCTACTCAGCTGGGTGCCGGCTTACTTAAAATAGCTTTCTTTCAGCACGAAAAAGATAAAAAGGAAAAACAACAAAAACAAATACGATGCTCACTCTCAGCTCTCAGCTCTCAGCTCTCAGCTCTCAGCTCTGCCCAACGCTTTCACAATGTGTTCCCCTCCTGTCTGCTAGTTTCCTTCCCCATTTTTAAATGCCACGGGTGAGTATAGGCTTCCTGAAATTCTGCCAATAGCAGAACAGCATCAGCGGTTGCCGAGGTGACAGGTACGCAGACTAATCAAGCACAGGCAGGCAGCATGAAAGCAGATTGCAAGGCTGGGTTAGAGACAGGACAACGTTGCAGAAATCCATAACGTCAGCACCTGAAAGACAGTAAGAGAAGCAAAGAAAAAAACACACAAGCCTACCATGCCAATTGGCCTCTTAATTATACATATGAAAACAGCGATTTTAATGCATGTAAATATACATAGCCCTACCTAAACACCCACTACACTGCCATGCAAAGAAACATTTGTTTCTAAACTCTTTCAAGATTATACTTGCATTATGAGGTACAGAAATTACCTACAATTGATAATGGATGGATGGATGATTGACTCCTCTAAAAGGAATGAGTGGTTATTGATAATGGATGGATGGATGATTGACTCCTCTAAAAGGAATGAGTGGTTATTGATAATGGATGGATGATTGACTCATCTTAAAGGAATGAGTGGTTATTGATAATGGATGGATGGATGATTGACTCCTCTAAAGGAATGAGTGGTTATTGATAATGGATGGATGATTGACTCATCTTAAAGGAATGAGCGGTTATTGATAATGGATGGATGGAGTTTTATCTTCACAGTTTCCATTTTGATTCAGTTGGTGTTGGAAAGACGTGTTTCAATACTAATAATTTTATGATGTGGCTAAATTGATCAGTACTGATTTATAATTGATGAATAATGTTTTAAATGGGCTCAGTAAAGGTAACCCTTAATTTAAACAGACTTTGAACTAAATAGTGACAATATTCTTATCCTTCCCAATATTATTTTTATTTTCTTAACTTTTTGAGGTTTTGAGAAATTAGTTCTTAGATGCGTATTCAACTTCAATTTGCATATTTTTACAACTGCTCTCCATTTCTTAATGTCAGCCCAAGCAAACTCCAATTTTCTTATTCACTGTAATCTCCAGTGTCATTTTATTCTGTACTTTGTGGTTATATTTCCACAGAACCATCTTTATGCAAGGTATGCTGTGTTCTCTAAAGTGAAAAATAAAAAAAAAATGAACTGAAGTGAAAAACAAATTTAAAGCATTGAAGTACATTTTAAAAAAAGCACAGACCATATATCCATTATCAATAACCACTTAATCGCTTAGAGGGTCGCGGTGAGCCAGAGCCTAATCCGGCAGACACAGAGTGCAAGGCGGGACTACACCCTGGATGGGACGCCAGTCCATTGCAGGGCACCATACACTCATACACAGGGCAATTTAGAGGACCAATCAACCTGAACAGCATCATTTTGGACTGTGAGAGGAAACTGGAGTACCTTGAGAAAACCCACGTGAACATAGGGCGACCATGCAAACTCCACACAGATAGAACACTGGAGCTGTAAGGCAGCAGTGCTAACCACCACGCCACCATGCGACCCTATCTGAAATATTAAAAGCCCAAATATCGACTTGGTTGGTTAAAGCCTTGAGCCCTGAAATTCAGAATTAGTTTGTTCCAGCATGATAGCTATGAAATTGATGCCATCCGAGTGGATGTAGGACCTCCCAATGAAGGCGTAGAGAACTGGGTTGACGCTGCTGCTGAAGAAAGCAAAAGCCGTCACTTGGGGCCTGGCAATATTGGCAGCTCCAAGGAGGGAGTTGTTCATTGATTTTTCCCCAGCTAAGGCTCCTGAAACCTGGATCAGGTTCACAATGTGGTAGGGCATCCAGAAGACAGAGAAAGCGACCACAACGGGAAGGATTATCTGTTTGCTTTTATTCTCAAACACGGTGTTTCTCAATTTCCTGAAAATGTAAAGAGACGAGAAGAGGATAATGGAAAATGGAACCAGGAAACTTAAGATCTCCATCAGGTCTTGGAAGACCATGTGCTTTGGATCACTGTGGAACAGTATGCAGTATTCCAGCCCACCTTTCAGAGAAACTCTGCATGCAAAATAGAGGGGAAAGAAAAATGTATCAGTAACACAGCTGTGCTGACTTCTATACTGTGTTCGAGGCTAGATAGTTCTATCATAGATTTAGTCTGTTATGCTCTAAAACAGTGGTTCCCCACCCTGGTCTTAGAGGAGCACATATCCTGTTGTTTTTTTGTTCCAACCAACCTGCTCTCAATTACTTAATTTGCCTAATCTGTGTTCGCGTGGGTTTTCCTCCAAGTCCAAAGACATGCTGTTCAGGTTGATTGGTCACTCTAAATTGCCCTCTGTGTGAGTGTCTGCGTGCATGTGTGTGTGTGTGAGTGTGGTGTCCTGCAATGGGCTGGCACCCCGCCCAGGGTGTAGACCTGCCTTGCACCCTGTCCCTACCGGGTCAGGCTGCGGCTCACCGCGTCCCTCTAAAGGAATAAGCGGTAATGATAATGGATAGATGAATGGATTTGCCTAATCTGATCTTTTTAATTATTTTAAACAGTTGAAGATTTCAAATAAAGTATAACATTGTGTAAGGATGCCCTGCAGTGAACTGGCGTCCCGTCCAGGGTGTAGACCTGCCTTGCGCCCTGTCCCCGCCGGGTTAGGCTCCGGCTCACCGCGACCCTCTAAAGGAATAAGCGGTTATTGATAATGGATGGATGGCTTGTGTAAGGAACTTGAATTATCCAATTTCAAATTAGTCAAATTAAGCAAATTATTACTTCAGTTAAGGGTTCCGTTAAGTAACTGAGAGCTCATTTGGAACAATAAAGACATTCCCCCGAAATATGCTTCAAGCTGACATATTTTCTAAATATTTTTTCACACTGCAAACCCACAGCTAAGTCACCAGATCTATCATGATGTCGGACAGCACAGATCAGGTGACAGTGCAGCTGGCCTGCAGGTAGGTGCCTAACCAACCACAGGATTCACTGGTGCGCAGTGGTGAGACAAAGATTAACCAGCTGACTAGAACCCTCCCCACATGGGCGGCTCAAGCTCAGCCAATTGTGCACGACCCCCTGGGAACTCCAGGCCCTGATACCCACTTTGAGAAACACTGATAGCATGGTACCAAACCAATTACCTTGGGGTGTTCCCAGGAACCCCCTGGGAACACACTGGGAACTCCTGGTCATAGTTGTCAATGGCCCTAGATTGGAACCAGCACTGATCACCTTTAACCCTTAGCGGTCCATTTATTCAGGGCGTCTCAGGCGTGTCAGGTCCAATTTATTTTCACACGCGCAGTTTATTTTAGAAGCGCTGTTTAAAGTATTTTTTTCACAGTAAAACAGGTTTAAAAGGCACTGCATATCAACAGGACACTCAGTACTGCATCTCCAGCCCTGTCCCACCCCTTGTTCGCTGTATTTTTCACATACCTCTTCATAGTAGTGCATACCGATAAATCATCTCCTGATCACTCGTTTTATCACCAAACTCCTCAATAATGCGATCCAAGTCATTATTTTATTACTATAACATCTAGAAAAAGCTCTGCAAATGTATGTGATATTCTTTGAGCGCTGGATGCAGAAGCAGCTATCTTATTTGTTTATGTCCGTGTTATCTATGTGGTGCTGGGGCTATCTGTATTCATGAGATACGGCTTCACTCGGCTCCTATCAGTCTCACTCGGCCATTGAATGGTTTTCTCTGCTTTTTCCAGAGAAAAAATGACTAGAGACCTGTTTTTTTACATATGTTTGATGATGTCGGACAGGGTCCGACATTGGACCGGAAAGGGAAAATTGCAATGTCAGACCAGGTTCGACATAGGACAGCAAAGGTTTAAGGCTACAGGGCTATAGCATTTTGCTGAAGTGCCTTAGCTGGATGCAGCACTGTAAGATAGTTAAGGGGAATTGTTTTTTTATAAAAAGAGTTCAAGACAGCCCTAACCTTGGTCATGAGGGAGCATGCAAGTTTTCTTAAGAAGGTTAACTCTTATATTAGTCTTTTATGTTGGTAGGGGGTTAATCTCTGGTAGGCCCTGATTCCCTCTCTGTGAAACACTAACCTGCGGTAGAAGGGCATGGGGATGGCAAAGAGGAAGGCCAGGCTCCAGATGAGCAGCAGGATCTTCAGCAGGGCCCTCTTGGTGCGCAGCTGCTGAGACAGGAAGGGGCGGAACACAGCCAGGAAGCGGTCGAGGCTCATGGCGGTTATGAGGAAAATTGAGGCGTACATGTTGACGCTGCAGAGGTAATGAACCAGCTTGCAGAAGGACGAGCCAAACTCCCATCCCCGTCCGCCGGCCACGTAGCGTATGAAGAAGGGAGCGCTGAGCAGGACCAGGGTGTCGGCCACGGCCAGATTCAACACCAGCAGGCAGGTGACTGAGCGACGAGCCACACGGCACAGCACCGTCCACACTACAAACAGGTTCCCTGGGAAACCCAGAACAAACGCCAAGCCCAAGAAGAGAGTGCCCACTATCTCAGAGATGCCCAGGGAGGAGGAGGAGGGAGGGCGAGAGGTGAGGGAGAGGAAGGGAGAAGAGGAGATGTTCATGGTTTGATGGCGATCTGGAATGAGGCTGGGAATCCTGCAAAGGGATAAAGAAGAGAATGTTACTTCAGTGTTACAATCCTCTATAAAAATGTGCCATGGTACTTGTAACATTGGATTTTGGAACAAGGTATGATATGATTAGGGGGTCTACTTAAATCGCGGTAAATTTACTTATTTTTCACGGTATGTTATGGGATAAAATTAGGATTTCGCGGACATGTTTAAACATTAAATAAACCTAAGTAGACAGTATTTCAGAACACTATAAAGCCTACAAATAGTGGTACTTGCTTACTTACTAAAACAGAGTATAAAGCCTACAAATAGTGGAACTTGCTTACTTACTAAAACAGAGTGCTGGCATTTGTTAAAGTTAGTATGCAGCATCCCCTGCAGTTGAGTTGCCCATACATTGAGACTGCACGCCTGCATCCACAATTGGTTGAAGTTAAGGCAAAGCTTTGCCAAGTTATACAGATGTGGAAATCGATTAGAAACAGCCCAAAAAACTCGGTTACACAAGGGCATCTGGCATACTTTAATAAAGTCAATGTATGCAGCACGTTCGTTGTCATGTTATTTGTCCCATCCAATAATTTATTTTATTAGTACCGAGTCAAAACAAAGAAGACGTGGCTATTCGGGTCTAAAATTCCAACTGTAAGCAGCAGGTTGAAGCGAGGTGGCTGTGCTGGATCGTTTTAGTACTGATTTAACTTGCAGACAGGAATACTTGTCTGCGCTGACTTTCCAGTTTGGTTTCTGAAAGCTGTTTATTTTACGTTCTGTTCAGTAGCCTCTGAAGTAGCCTTTTGTTTAATGTGTGATTCTGAAGCTAAATAGCGATCGATCGTATTTTCTCCAAATACACATTAAGACATGGAAAACAATTACCTCAGTCTGCATGTAGTTTATTTGGGGAAATATCTTGAAACGATCATCAGCCGAAATATAGTTTGCTTTCTTTGTCGTCCATCTCTACTATTTTACCTCCAATGCTGAAAACTAGATTTTAGCAACCTAAATCAAAACAATGCAGCACCAACTTTGACCCGCCCCCTCCTGCACAGTACAATTTACATAAAAGCAGTAAAGTAAAGCCGCACTGATAGGCTGATTAAAACGTTGTCATTTGAATAGTAAACAAGAACGTTAACTGCTTTGGAGAATTTATTTTGTAAATGTTACTTGTGGACATTTTATGTTTGTTTTTTGCTTAAGTGCAATTTACACGGGACGGCGAAGGAATAAAAAAGGGCTATCTACAGAAGGAAGATACGTAGTTTGCATCGCTTATGCCAGCAGTAGTTCATTAAAAAAGTTTTTTTTTTCCATCTCTGTACTGTATGCATTGGCCCCTAAGAAGTGAATTTTGCGGTGACCCCTCATTTCACGATTTCCGTGAAATCCGCGAAATCGTGAATTAGGTATGTCCCTAGATATGATATATCAGTGTGATCAGTATAATGGTATTGTATAATCCATCCATTGATTGTCATAACTGCTTAATCCTTTAGAGGTTTGCGGTGAGCCGGAGCCTAACCGGGCAGACACAGGGCACAAGGTGGGACTACACCCTGGACGAGACGCCAGTCCATCGCAGAGGACCACACACTCACACACACATACACAGAGGGCAATTTAGAGTGACCAATCAACCTGAACAGCATGTCTTTGGACTGTGGGAGGAAATCGGAGTACCCAGAGAAAACCCACAATGCGAACACGGGGAGAACATGCAAACTCCACACAGACAGACCCCTGAAGCCAGAATCGAACCCAGGACTGTGGAGCTGTGAGGAGGTAGCAGCGCTAACCACCACACCACCGTGCTGCCTGGTACTGTATAATGTATGTATATATTCTATACCATCAATGTACAGTGCTGTATAATGTTACTATAGGGTAGCAGTGTGGAGTAGTGGTTAGGGCTCTGGACTCTTGACTTGAGGGTTGTGGAGTCAATCCCAGGTGGGGGACACATTGCTGCTGTACCCATGAGCAAGGTACTTTACCTAAATTGCTCCACTAAAAAGTAAAAACTGTATAAATGGGTAATTCTATATAAAAAATAATAATAATGTAAGAAATGTAAGTTGCCCTGGATAAGGGTGTCTGCAAAGAAATGAATAATAATATTATATATATATATATATATATATATATATATATATATATATATATATATATATATATATACAGTACTGTGCAAAAGTTTTAGGCAGGTGTGAAAAAATGCTGTAAAGTAAAAATGCTTTCAAAAATAGACATGTTAATAGTTTATATTTATCAATTAACGAAATGCAAAGTGAGTGAACAGAAGAAAAATCTACATCAAATCCATATTTGGTGTGACCACCCTTTGCCTTCAAAACAGCATCAATTCTTCTAGGTACACTTGCACACAGTTTTTGAAGGAACTCGGCAGGTAGGTTGGCCCAAACATCTTGGAGAACTAACCACAGTTCTTCTGTGGATTTAGCCAGCATCAGTTGCTTCTCTGTAATCCCAGACAGACTCGATGATGTTGAGATCAGGGCTCTGTGGGGGCCATACCATCACTTCCAGGACTCCTTGTTCTTCTTTACGCTGAAGATAGTTCTTAATGACTTTCACTGTATGTTTGGGGTCGTTGTCATGCTGCAGAATAAATTTGGGGCCAATCAGATGCCTCCCTGATGGTATTGCATGATGGATAAGTATCTGCCTGTACTTCTCAGCATTGAGGAGACCATTAATTCTGACCAAATCCCCAACTCCATTTGCAGAAATGCAGCCCTAAACTTGCAAGGAACCTCCACTATGCTTCACTGTTGCCTGCAGACACTCATTCGTACCGCTCTCCAGCCCTTCGCGAACAAACTGCCTTCTGCTACAGCCAAATATTTCAAATTTTGACTCATCAGTCCAGAGCACCTGTTGCCATTTTTTCTGCACCCCAGTTCCTGTGTTTTGCATAGTTGAGTCGCTGGCCTTGTTTCCACGTCGGAGGTATGGCTTTTGGCCGCAAGTCTTCCATGAAGGCCACTTCTGACCAGACTTCTCCGGACAGTAGATGGGTGTACCAGGGTCCCACTGTTTTCTGCCAATTCTGAGCTGATGGCACTGCTGGACATCTTTCGATTGCGAAGGGAAGTAAGCATGATGTGTCTTTCATCTGCTGCAGTAAGTTTCTTGGCCGACCACCGCGCCTATGGTCCTCAACGCGTCTGCGTTTTTGTGCTTCTTCAAAAGAGCTTGACAGCACATCTGGAAACCCCTGTCTGCCTTGAAATTTCTGCCTGGGAGAGACCTTGCTGATGCAGTATAAATACCTTGTGTCTTGTTGCTGTGCTCAGTCTTGCCATGGTGTATGATTTTTGACAGTAAACTGTCTTCAGCAACCTCACCTTGTTAGCTGAGTTTGGTTGTTCTCACCCAGTTTTATTCCTCCTACACAGCTGTTTCTGTTTCAGTTAATGATTGTGTTTCAACCTACATATTGAATTGATGATCATTAGCACCTGTTTGGTATAATTGTTTAATCATACACCTGCCTACAAAATCCCTGACTTTGTGCAAGTGTACCTAGAAGAATTGATGCTGTTTTGAAGGCAAAGGGTGGTCACACCAAATATGGATTTGATGTAGATTTTTCTTCTGTTCACTCACTTTGCATTTAGTTAATTGATAAATATAATCTATTAACATGTCTATTTTTGAAAGCATTCTTACTTTACAGCATTTTTTCACACCTGCCTAAAATTTTTGCACAGTACTGTATATATATATATATATATATATATATATATATATATATATATATATATATATATGTTGTACTATATTACTGTTTAATATATATCCTATATCCTTAATGTACAATGGTGTATTATAATGTAAGTATGATAATGCAGTATCACCATAATACAGCATTTTACTTTTATATTCATAAGAAGTACTATAGTATAAGGGTGGCACAGTGGCGTGGTGGTTAGCGCTGCTGCCTCACAGCTCCAGGGTCCTAGGTTCGATTCCGGCCTAGAGGTCTGTCTGTGTGGAGTTTGCATGTTCTCCCCATGTTCACATTGTGGGTTTTCTCTGGGTACTCTGGTTTCCTCCCACAGTCCAAAGACATGCTGTTCAGGTTGATTGGACACTCTAAATTGCCCTCTGTGTGTGTGTGTGGTGCCTTGCGATGGGCTGGCGTCCCGTCCAGGGTGCCGGCCCGGTTAGGCTCCGGTTTACCATGCCCTTCTAAAGGATTTAGCGGTTATGATAATAGATGGATAGATGGACTGTAGCATAGTGTTGCAATTATATAAACTGGCATTCCTGGCGTGCCGCTTGAAGTTTGCTCTATTGCTGGAATACGAGGAATTCGCATGACAGCCGTAGAGCGTGGATAGCAACACGGTCCTGACAACGTACAGCAAGCCCATGTGGACAAAACTGGTAAGGACTAGTATATTTAATGCTGCTATTGCAATCCAGCAGCACCACTTTGAATTTAGCACTTAAAGCATGATATTTGGCACAACTCCAACTTATAATTAGCATTTATCTCATTTTGGTATGAAGCTCTTTGTTTTTTACTGGGCAACAGTGTAGTGGAGTAATGGTTGGGAGGGGCTCTGGACTACTGGCCGCAGGGTCTTGTGTGGGTTCAATCCCAGTTGTGGGGACACATACACACTGAGACACACAGGTACTTTTACCTCCTAGGTTGATAGATAGATACTGTTAGCTCGTTAGTTTGACCCTTGAGCAAGGAGGCAGGTACTTTACCTCCTAGATTACTACATTTAAAAACTGTATGAATGGGTAATTGTATGTGAGAAATAATGTGACAATTGTCAGTCACCCTGGATAAGGGAGGCATCTGCTAAGAAAACAATAATAATATATGTCTTATTTTCATTTGCATTTATACTACTACAGTACATATGTGTTTAAGGTATGAGCTCAAATATATTCAGTTAAATGCTGTGTTGGTTTCAAATACAGGATGTGTGAATACAGGATATGTGTACATTTTCTACAGAAACAGGAACAGGAAATGCTTGTACATTTTGAGTGTGGGCGAGTGTGTGCAAAACTGATCTCTAAAGAACTCCAAAAAAAAAGTTTGTATTCAAATGAAATGATATGACAAATATTTGGCTATAAACAAAAAACTATTATTTTTTTTAGAAATGAAGCAGGGTGGGGGGAGAGGAAGAAATAGTAATAATAATAAAAAAATACATACATAAACAAAGAAACAAAGAGACAACTCACAGACTTCAATTAAACAAGAAACACTACTGTATGACACATTGATACAGAGAGGGAAGGAAAGGCAACAACATCAAAAATAAGATGGGGGAAATCACAATAAGATTAGAAATATCCAGTTGTTCCACCTTGCAGAGATCTCATCCATCCATCCATTATCATAACCGCTTAATCCTTTAGAGTGTTGCGGTGAGCCAGAGCCTAACCCGGCAGACACAGGGCACAAGACAGGACTACACTCTGGATGGGACGCCAGTCCATCGCAGGGCACCACTCACACACACATACAGAGGGCATTTTAGAGTGACCAACCGACCTGAGCAGCATGTCTTTGGACTGTGGGAGGAAACCGGAGTATCTGGAGAAAATCCACAATGCAAACACGGGGAGAACATGCAAACTCCACACAGACAGACCCCTGAAGCCAGAATTGAACCCAGGACCCTGGAGCTGTGAGGAGGCAGCAGCGCTAACCACCACACCACCGTGCTGCCCCAGAGATATATTAATATAATATTAATATAATATTAAGTGTATTTAAGTTCGTTTTGAGCTTGACTATAGTAACTAAGACATGCAATTATTAGAGATTTATTGGTATTTAAATTAGTTCATCTATCCATTAAGTGCACTAAGAAAGGGGTTCCATATTTCATGAAAGATTTCAGTATGATTTTGAAGTGAAGTGGTATGTCAATAGAATATAATCAATAGTATTGTCTTTTTGGTATAGTTTGGTATATAGAAAACTGTGTCTTTGTTCCCAAGTGTGAACTGATTATTTAAACTGCCTTTTCTATTTGGCAATATCTATATTACCACTGTGACAAAACTACTGCCCATGTGCTATTGTGTGTTTGGCAGTGATACATTAGGTTTATAGGGCATCAGTGTGGAGTAGTGGTTAGGGCTCTGGTCTCCTGAGATTGCCTAGATTATTGTATTCAAATAAAACGTATAAATGGGTAATTGTGTGTACAAATAATGTGATATCATCATCTTGTAACAATTATAAGTCGCCCTGGATGTCACACAGGGTGACAAATGGGCTGCAGCAATTTTATTTAGTGATCTGATTTTATGTATTCACGTGAGCACTTAAATATGTGTTGTATTTCGTTTTTTTATGTTTTCATGCACGTTTGTTCTTTGTGTGCTGCAGCTTTAGATTCATTTAATAACCCTGAATTGATGTAATTAACATCGAACCGCGGAACCTGTGAGCTGGCTATTAGCGTATTTTGACTTAATTAGTGGCATTACGTGCACCTGGTACTGTTTTGGATTTCTTCCTATTTAAGAGGTAGGAACCTGAACAGAATGGGGAGAAAAGAGCGGGGGCGGGACGGGACGGGCGGGCGGGGGGAAGGGGAGGGAAGGGAAGGGGAAGGGAAGGGGAAGGGGCGGGGGGGAAAGGGAAGGGAAGGGACGGACGGGCGGGAGGGGAAGGGACGGACGGACGGGGACAGGGACAGGGACAGGGACAGGGACAGGCGAAGAAACCTGAAATAGCGAGGCTACAGCCGGGACAAGGAGGAATGGCAATCTAGACTGAGTTCTGAACTATATCACCTGTAGCTGCTGCTAAATACCTGAAATAAGTGCTACTTAATCTAGCTTCATTTGTTTTTAAACGAGGAAGAAGGATACTGTATTTTTACCTTTGTCTTTTTGTTGTTGTATGTGTATTTTACTGCTTTCGGCATTGTGTCTGACCATAGTTAGATTCTGTTCTTAGTCTGCTTATGTAAATTAAAGATAGCTATTGTACTGTTTTTATAGAAAGCTCACAAACGATTGAAGGTGAGGGAGGGGGAGCTGGAGTATAGGGTGGGAGCGACTGTAGCGAGAATTATTTATATATACATTCGGTTTGGGTTTGGGTTTGATTATTGCGTGTTTTGTTTATTTTTTTAGTTGTGATTCCAATCGGGGAGGTGTTTGGTTATCCAGTGCCTGGCTGTCTGCTACAGGAGGACGCTGGATATACATTTGCTCATGAATTGCACTTTACCCCCGTGTTTGTGGTTGAATATTTGATTTTCTTTGTGTTGGACACTTATATTTTTGACGGTGTGTTTTTGTTTATTTGTTACTTTGGCTCCCAGCTAACAGAGGGAGCCCCTTTTTTCATTTCTTTTGTTACTTTGGCTTCTAGCCAAGTGGTGGAGTCTTTTTATATTGTATGTTCTACTGTTTTGTGCAATAAACCCATTGTTGTAATAACTTTTAAAAGCTGTCTCTTGCGCTCTTGTTTGGTTTGGCAATGCAACTGCTCTAAGTTAGTCAGAATTTGAACCTGTGGTTGGAAGGGATATAGTTAATATTTTTAATCTTATCTAGGGTCCTAGTGCCCTGTAAACCACTGGGTGGCGTAGATCGTCAGACTA
The DNA here is from genome assembly GCA_036884735.1 of Huso huso. Taxonomy (NCBI): domain Eukaryota; kingdom Metazoa; phylum Chordata; class Actinopteri; order Acipenseriformes; family Acipenseridae; genus Huso; species Huso huso. Next base: position 5,500,249 of record CM072714.1, on the reverse strand, counting down.
CATTAGTGAAATTTAGCCAGTATTGTTAGGTTGGGGCTGGTGAGGCGTGGACCTGACCTAGCCCCCCACCCCTTGTCTCACACTGGATAAGGAAGTCTGCCAAGTAATATAATCACAACAATAATAAATACAGTCATTATGTTCAAATCATAACCAATGATGCCTGTGTATACAGCTGCCTCTGGATCTATACATACCCTTGATTCAGTGTAACAAAGTTGTTTTTAGCAAAATAAAACAAGTGTGCATAATGTTTTCTTTGCATAAATCCATGCAAACATGAAACATTGTAAGACTATCAGTGTTAGGTATCCCAAAAACATTTCTGTCCAAAGTTAATTGCATTTCATTGTTTAAGGTGTGAATAATTTTGAACCTTCAGTTTTTGAAAAACATGCAAATATGTTGGACAAATACACTTTTATGAAGTCCAATGCTGAATGTCTGAAAATATTACTGTTTTAATTTATTTATGCAACAAATACTGAATCTACATTTGCATTTATTTTGCTAAATCCCATTATAGTCTATGAAGGGTATGAATAAATCCACAGGGCAGTGTATATTGTATTTATCTTGCTCTTAATTGTAATACTTGTACTGTGATTCTTGAAATGTATTTGTTTATGACTGTAAGTCGCCCTGGATAAGGGTGGCTGCTTAGAAATAAATAATATACATTTTGATTTCTTGGCAGATGCCATTATCCATATTCCCTGGAATATTATTTTTTATTTTATTTCATAGCAAACTTACAATTGTTAATTTTATATCACTATTTATTTTTTTACCTACAATTACCCATTTATACAGTCGAGTTTTCTAGGAGGTTAAAATACCTTCCTGCTTGCTCAGGGTACAGCAGTAGTGTGTCCCCCACCTGCGACTGAACCCACAAAAAACCCTCGAGTCAGGAGTCCAAAGCCCCCCCTAACCACTCCTCCACACTGCTGCCCAGTGAAAACAATCATACCATTTCTGAACATAGTACAGCAGAAATACAGCAACTTAATATGAATATTAACATCTCACGCCAAGATAAAAAAAAAATGGCTTTCAGTAAACAGAATAAAAGTAGAAATGAGCCTACCTTTTTGAGTTTTGGGTTTCAAAATGATGTGTCTTTCTCTAGTAGCAGCCCCCTTTAAATGTTTCCTCGGGTGTAGGTGTGGCTTACACTGGCTTTGTGACATTTCAATCTGTCTCAACAGGAAATGGGAAGTTAAGCAATCAAACCACTTTTTTGTTTAAACCTTTATTGTTTGTGTATATGTGTGTGTGTTACATGCTCCCATATGTTGATACAACTATTTAAGTAAGCTCTGTGTATTATTTTTGTTCATTTTTTTGTTTTCACTTTTTTACATTATTGAATTGCAGTTTATTGTGCTCAGTTTCCAAAATGGCTTCACATCTACCATCCTACTCATGTATGTATGATGCAGGGTGGTGGGAAATGTAGTTCTGAATCTGAAGAGTCCATGTGAAGCCATCTTGGAAACAGAGCACTGTCTAGACTGCAATTTAATAGTGTAAAGAAAGTGGTCAGGATGTCAAAAAAATAATAAAAACAATACAGACATCTAACGTAAATAGTTGTAGCAGCATATGGGATGTAAACACACACAAACAATTTGAGTTCCCTTAAGTAATAGTTTATTCCATCCATCCATCCATTATCATTAACTGCTTAATCCTTTACAGAGTCGCGGTGAGCCCGAGCCTCAACCCAGCAGACACAGGGCGCAAGGCAGGGACTATCAGGCAATCAAAACACTGAACAGCTCAGTGAGAAATGGAATACTCCGCTTTTTCCTAGAATTACGATAAAATATGGAGGATAATCCGAGCCCTAACCCAGCAGACACAGGGCGCAAGCGGGACTACAACCTGACGGGAATCCAGTCCATCACAGAGCACCGAACACACAGGGCAATTTAGAGGACCAATCAACCTGAGCAGCAGGTCTTTTGGACTGTGGGAGGAAACTGAGTACCCAGAGAAAAGAACATGCAACTCCACACAGACAGACCCCTAGGCTGGAATTGCACACAGGACGCTGGTGCTGTGATGCAGCAGTGTTAACCACCACGGCACCATGCCGCCCTAGTAGTTTATTGTGAAACATATTATAATATGCTTATTTTTCATGTTAACTTTAAAATATGTTGTATTTGAGAATATACATTGTATAACTTAGTAACATATGTATTTAGTTTTGATTGTTTTATTAAAAATACAGCCCCTACACCCACTGCAACCCCTACTAACTCACCCTCCTTCTCTCCCCTCTCAGACTCTGACTTCTTCTCCCTGCTCCAGGGTCACAAACCCATCACGGTGCCCTGGACCCCCCCCCACCACTCATCTCTTTCAAGCTCCTGCGCTACTTCCCTTCATCTCCTCCCTTCTCAACACCTCTCTTCTTTCTGGCCTCTTTCCCTCTGCCTTCAAACAAGCCTCTATCACCCCCCTCCTCAAAAACCCTACCTTTGACCCCACCTCCCTCCTACCCTTCCTCTCCAAAACCCTTGAGCAGGCTGTACACTGCCAGCTCTCTGCTTTCCTGTCCAACCACTCTCTGCTTGAACCTCTCCAATCTGACTTCCGCTCTGCTCACTCCACTGAAACCGCCCTCCTCTCTGTCACCAACTCACTAAACTCTGCCCGAGCTGCCTCTCTCTCCTCTGTCCTAATTCTCCTCGACCTCTCTGGTGCCTTTGACACTGTCGATCACTGTATTCTACTATCCTCTCTCGCTGACCTGGGAATCTCTGGCACTGCTCTGGTCTGATTCTCCTCCTACCTCTCCAACCGCATTACCAGGTAAAAGGGTCAGTTTCGGTCCCTCTCCTTCTCTCTCTACACCCGCTCCCTGGGCCCCTCATCGCATCCTATGGTTTCTCATACCATTTCTATGCTGATGATGCTCAGATTTTCCTCTCCTTCCCCACTTCTGACTCCACCATCCCCTCCCATATCTTTACCTGTCTGTCTGCTATCTCCTCCTGGATGCACTTGCATCACCTCAAACTCAACCTCTCTAAATCTGACCTCCTTTTCTTTCCCTCCTCCTCCTCCCCTCCTTTGATCTCTATCTCTGTTCCTCTGAATCTACCACTCTCTCCTCTTCCTCCGCTTAAGAACCTTGGAGTCACCCTGGACCCCTGCTCTCTTATTCCCAGCACATCTCCACTCTGGCACGCACTTGCCGATTCTTCCTGAGCAACGACAAAGAATCTGACACTTCCTCACCAACTACGCCACCCAGCTCCTGGTCCATGCCCTGGTACTCTCCCACCCAGACTACTGCAACTCCCTCCTTGCTGTCCTTCCTGTGTCGCCTGGTGTTCTCTCTGCCTCGCTTCTCCCATGCACCTCCACTGCCCGCCACCCACTGGCTCCCGATCACCGCTTGCATCCAGTTCAAGACTCTTGTACTCGCCACAGATGCCTTGACGAGACTGCACCCAGCTACCCCAGACCCTCATCTCTCCCTGCACCGCCACCGACCTCTCCGCCTCCTCATGCACCAGAAGACTGGCTATACCTCCTCTGTGCTCCCCTGCCTCCCGAGCCTGTTCCTTCTCCACCCCGCCCTGCAGTGGTGGAAGTACTTTTCCCACAGATGTCAGGACTGCACAGTTCTTGACCACCTTCCAGCCCTTCAAGACTCACCTCTTCAGACAGCACCTGTAGAACTCCTTTTCCTTCTGGACCCTTATCACACTTCCTTAAATGTGCTTTACTTGCTCTTATCTGCTCCCTATTTTACTGCATTTAATCCTGTACTTTAGAGTACTGTAATCTGTCAGAAGTGTTATTTAATCTGTAGTATTTTGTATTTAATTATATCCTGATGTAACTATCACTGACACTGTTATTCGTCCGTTATTGAATCGTATTTTGTCATACTTGTACTTGCTAGAACCAAGTAATTGTATTTTTATCTTGCACTTAATTGTATTAGTGGCTGTGTGGGCCAGTGGTTAAAGAAATGGGCTTGTAACCAGAAGGTCCCAGGTTCAAATTGCACCTCAACCACTGACTCACTGTGTGACCCTGAGCAAGTCATTTAACCTCCTTGTGTTCCGCCTTTTAGGTGAGACGCACTGTAGGTGACTCTGCAGCTGATGCATAGTTCACATTCTAGTCTCTGTAAGTTGCCTTGGATAAAGGCGCTGCTAAATAAACAAATAATAATAAATTAATACTTGTACTGTGATTCTTGAAATGTATTTTTGTTTACGACTGTAAGTCGCCCTGGATAATATGCCTGCTAAGAAATAATTAATAATTTCAAACCACTAGACCAGAACATCCCTCCCCCTTTTAACTCTCTTCCCACACAAAAGAAACACTGTGAGTGGGTAGCACTGTGAGGCAGCTGTGTTAACCACTTAAGCCACTCTGCAGCCCCTACAACCTATTTTATTAAAAAAAATAATGATGGTGTTCTAAAAAAAAAATATATAATTATTTATTTTTAATATCTATGCTAACTATGGTGCTTGTGTGACAGGTAGCTGTCACCTTTAGCTTATCTCCTTCCTAGACTACGCCATCTGGTGGTTGGCTAGTGAGCACCAGGACTCACTGGGAGATACTCCCCTAGTGGTACTACACAGAAGACTTCGGCTTCAGGGTACCAACTAATTCTAACCAATTTCTTTTCTCTACACAGGTTTGTTTCAGTCCGGGGTCCACACACCAGATGCGCAACAAGGAGGCAAGTAGAAAATGAATAACTTTTATTTGATTGCGGTAGAAAAAGGTAAGTATTAAACTATTCTAAAAAAAATGTTAAAATCCAGCTGCAAGCAGCCCCACACTGGAACCGAGCCGAAATAATATCGAAGATGGTCCAGACAACAGGCACCACAGTCCAGAGTCCCTCCACGGAAAGAAAGTGCACCGCCTGCCTGGATTGGCTGCTGCGCTGCTAATCTCCTTGTCTCAAAGCTTCGATCACAACTGCTGTCGCCCTGGGAGAGAAGATATGGAGGAAGGAATGCAAGAAGGGGAAAAGAATATAGGGAACTGGGTAAAGAGTAGTACACACACATATAAAAATGTGTTTCCAGAGTTCAAGCTCTGGTACAGCTTGGAATGACCGCCTCTATGGGCAGGGAGCCACCGCATACACCACTATCCGTGGCTGGGTGTCCCAGGAATGCACTTATCTTACTACTGGAGAGTTGGCGCATCCAAGCCACGTCTCGCCGTGGAATCAGAACTTAAAAAAAAAAACAGTCCCACTGTGAAAGAACAAATCCTCCAAAAAAATATCCAAGTGAAATGTCACTGAAATGCAGAGAACACCAGAGGACGCCACAGACAACAAAATGACAGTCAAACGATCTCCAGTGCTTCCTGACGGTAATGCGTCTCAGCAAATAAAACAAAAAAAAAAAGTCTCAGTCCAAACAAAACAAAGGGTAATCCAAAATACAGAGTATAACAATTTCGATACTCGAGGAAAACCAGTTCAGCTGCAATAAAAACAGCGCCCAGCCTCGCCGCCTTAATGAACACTTCCCAGCTCAATTCTACCTGCAGAGAAATCAGACTGTATTATGCTTATATCCCCAAACCTGCTTCGTTATATGCTGGTCATCTTTTTTAGCAATACCCAGCTTGTTCCCTGTAGCCAGGTGTCTTTACCCGCACTGCTCAATCTGTCCCGTCCTATTCTTTCTCTATCCACACGGCCAAAACTGTCAGCTGCTGTTTACAAACAAAAGACAATCACAAAATATAAGCAATATCACTCCTCCCTCATGCGTTAACTCTCAGACTCTACACCTGCATCCTGCCCGCTCTCTGTTTTGCTTGTCCGCTGTTCGTTGTTCTTTTGCTGTTTCAATCTCTATTTTCTGTTCCATCCGATCTCTTCTTCACCTACGCACCAGCTTCATTTCCATTCTACCACTCTCTCGTTCTCTGTCGCCTGTCCTTTTTATTCTCCCCATTAATCCCCGAAAAATCACACCACCACCTATTCTCTAGTAGCGGGAAAAGTGAAGCCTCTTGAACCACTCAACCCTCTCAACCATTTGCTTCACAAAAGGAGGCGATAGGAGGCTGTGTGGGCCAGTGGTTAAAGAAATGGGCTTATAAACAGAAGGTCCCCACTTCAAATCCCACATCAGCCACTGACTTATTGTGTGGCTCTAAGCAAGGCACCTCCTTGTGACTCTGCAGCTAATCTCTGTAAGTCGCCCTGGATAAGGGCGTCTGCTAATTTAATAAAAAAAAAGAATATAAGATTCACTGAGCCGAATCATTTGAAGCGCTTCGTGCTCCATAGTGACATCTGTTGGTAGAGCCGAGTCATTGAACGTACTTGATGAGTTGCACACAGGCTGCTATTGCCTGGAACTTGGCATTTAGAAATAATGATCTGTAGCCTAATGTACACGAAAGACACCGTAAAGCACGCGTCTTACAGGCTCTGTCAGTGTCATTTGTGACTTACAAAATGTTACATTTATAATTTCTCTGTTATCTGGTTATATATCAACCACACATGTGATTACCCAACAAAAAAGCCAGTCACGCATACACATTATCAGACTTGAAATGTGAAATTGTTGTACAATCGAAAACACGATCATGTTGCTTTAGAAAGCTACTCGGCTGGGAAATTAGTGTTGAAACAAGTAAGATATTTGATATTTTATTTGTTAGACAGTTTCCCGGTGGCGCAGCAAGTTAGTAAGTTGCATAATTAGACATGCTTGTCAAGCGTAGGATCGAATCCCTGCTCCTGTGAGGAAGTGTGCGTGTAGAGAGCTTGTTTTAGATTTTAAAAATTAATAATTATTACATTTTCCAAAATGCAAAACTAAAAGAATAATATTTGTTGATATTTTTTTTAATAAACGAATTGAAAAAAAGAGAAAGAAATAATAAATGCTTCCTTCCAGGAGAAGGGAGGCAGTCAAAAGGCAGGCAGTCTTCCCTAGCGACAGCGTGGGAAGCGACATCGTGGGAGAAGTACAGTCGTGGACAAGTACAGCGCAGTTAGAAGCAGAAAGGAGGAATTACATCTTTAAATCTGAGTTGCTTTAATCAGAAAACATTGCAGCTTAAAGCCTTGCAGCTGCGTGTATTTTTCTGATAAGCTGAAACTCCGAGCAGCTGATTCAAATCCCGCGGCGTTCTGGGACACGGGGAGGAGCGCAGCACGCAGCACAAAAAACAAACAAACAAAAGGCAGGCAGTCTTCCTAGCGACAGCGTGTGGAAGACATCGTGGGAGAAGTACAGTCGTGGACAAGTACAGCGCAGTTAGAAGCAGAAAGGAGGAATTACATCTTTAAATCTGAGTTGCTTTAATCAGAAAACATTGCAGCTTAAAGCCTTGCAGCTGCGTGTATTTTTTTCTGATAAGCTGAAACTCGGAGCAGCTGATTCAAATCCCGCGGCGTTCTGGGGACACGGGGAGGAGCGCAGCACGCAGCAAAAACAAACAAACAAAAGGCAGGCAGTCTTCCTAGCGACAGCGTGTGGAAGCGACATCGTGGGAGAAGTACAGTCGTGGACAAGTACAGCGCAGTTAGAAGCAGAAAGGAGGAATTACATCTTTAAATCTGAGTTGCTTTAATCAGAAAACATTGCAGCTTAAAGCCTTGCAGCTGCATGTATTTTTCTGATAAGCTGAAACCGGAGCAGTTGATTCAAATCCCGCGGCGTTCTGGGACACGGGGGAGGAGCGGAGCACGCAGCACAAACACAACAAACAAAAGGCAGGCAGTCTTCCTAGCGACAGCGTGTGGAAGCGACATCGTGGGAGAAGTACAGTCGTGGACAAGTACAGCGCAGTTAGAAGCAGAAAGGAGGAATTACATCTTTAAATCTGAGTTGTTTTAATCAGAAAACATTGCAGCTTAAAGCCCTTGCAGCTGCATGTATTTTTCTGATAAGCTGAAACTCGGAGCAGCTGATTCAAATCCCGCGGCGTTCTGGGACACGGGGGAGGAGCGGAGCACGCAGCACAAACACAACAAACAAAAGGCAGGCAGTCTTCCTAGTGACAGCGTGTGGAAGCGACATCGTGGGGAGAAGTACAGTCGTGGACAAGTACAGCGCAGTTAGAAGCAGTTTGAAAGCAGGTTGACAGCTGCAGAAGCTACACTAAACAAAAAATGGTCTTCAAGCCAGTAATCTGTGACAACTGCATGATGTGGGAAATCCGAGAAAACCCAACAGAGCTCAACCAAGTCTGTGTAAAGTGCCGCACCATCCAGGACTTGCTTCAGCGATTAAGCCTGCTAGAAAAGGAGATGGAGGAAATGAGACAGCAACAGGAGCTTGAGGAGCTGACACACCCACAATTCATGGAAGTCTGCACCCTAGCAGACTGAAAGCCACCAGGGAGATGGAAGAGAGTCGAAACAGCTGGGTTCAAATAGGCAGAAGCAGGAAAAAAGAAACTTCTGTCAAACACAACCACCAGAAATCCAGACATCCAACACATTTGAGCCACTTCAACATTTAGATGACCAAACCAACATCAAGAGAATGAAAGAAACAACACCCAGGACCCTATAAACAGTGCTGACCAGCCAGCAAAAAGAAGGAGGTCATGATTGTTGGGGACTCCATACTGAGAAACACAGCAAGTTCAGTTCGCAGTTTGGACCCCTTACTACAACAGTGTGCTGCCTTCCAGGAGCCTCTGTCAAGCACATCACGGAGAACGTGGACAGGCTCCTAGAACGAACTGGAGATGACCCGGTAGTAGTCGTCCACATTGGTACAAACAACATTGGAAGAGACAGGCCAAGATCCCTGCAGAACAAATTCAGAGAGCTAGGAAGGAAATTAAAAGACAAGACCAAAACTGTGGTATTTTCTGGGATACTGCGGCGCCTTGCAAAGGACCATATGGACAGCTGGAAATACAAAATCAAAATGCATGGCTGAAATCATGGTGCACACAGGAAGGCTTCACCTTTCTTGAACATTGAGCACTTTCTACAACAAGGACTATCTATACAGGTGGGACGGACTGCACTTAAACAGAAAGGGAACCAATCTACTCGGAGAAAGGATCCTTCAGGCGGTACAGAAGCATTTAAACTAGAAAGGAAGGGGGAAAACAAAAAACAGAAGGAGACTACATCAAAACAAGGGCAACAACTCAGGTAAGACCACTATTAAATGTATTTATCTTAATGCTAGAAGTCTCAGAAACAAAATGTTAGAACTTGAAGCTACTGCACTAACAAGTAACTACGATGTGATAGGTGTTACAGAAACTTGGTTGTCTGAGAGTGATGGAGACGAATATAATATCAGTGGGTACACACTGTATAGGAAAGACAGGCAGGACAGAAGAGGCGGAGGGTAGCGCTATACATAAGAAATAGCCTTGAAGCCCAGGTGTTAAATCAGGACAAAGAAAACAATGCAGAATCAATATGGGTCAGAATAATGGACACAAATTCAAAGGGCATAATAATAGAGCATGCTATAGACCGCCAAATTCAGACGCTGAGCAAAATAATCTGTTGTACAATGACATTAGAAATGCGTGTAGAAAAGGAGAAGCCATACTAATGGGGATTTCAACTTCCCCTGTATAAAATGGGAAAACCCGATGGGGGCACGACGGACTAAATTGAAATGGTGGAAATGACAAATGACTGCTTCCTAACGCAATTTGTCAAGGCACCGACTAGAGGGGAGGCATGCCTTGATTTAGTCTTTTCAAATAATGAAGACAGAATAACTAAAACAGAGGTCAGAGAGCCATTGGCAAACTCAGACCACAACATGGTCTCATTTGAAATATTTTTAAAACCCCAAAAGTAATGACTAAAGCTAAGGTTTACAATTTTAGAAAAGCAAACTATGAAGGTATGAAACGGAGACTAACAGAGGTAGATTGGAGAATAGAGAAAACATCCACAGAAAAAGGGTGGCTGTCTTTTAAAAATGTAGTACTAGAGGCACAAAACAATTACATCCCAAAAGTAGACAAATCTAAATCTAAAACAAAATGGCCAAAATGGTTTAATAGATCAATTAAAAAAAAATATTCAGCGAAAAAAAGGCACTTTACAGAGCGTTTAAAAGGGACCAAAAACAAAGCACACAGAAAGAGTACTTGAACTGCAAACACAAGTCAAAAAGGAAGTTAGAAAGGCCAAGAGAGAGATAGAAATCAATATTGCTAAGGGGCTAAAACCAATTCCAAAATGTTTTTCCAATATTATAACAGCAAGAGAACATTCAAAGAGGAGGTTAAATGTCTAAGAGACACAAATGGCAAAATCATAGATGAAGAAAAAAATAGCAAATATATTAAATGATTACTTTTCACAGATTTTTACAAAGGAGGACACGGACAACATGCCCCACATGTCGACCTGTTCCTATCCAGTTTTAAATAACTTTAGCATAACAGAGGCAGAAGTGTTAAAGGGACTAGGAGCTCTTAAAATAAACAAATCCCCTGGGCCGGATGAGATCCTCCCAATAGTACTCAAAGAAATGAAAGAAGTTCTTTACAAAGTCGCTAACCAAGATCATGCAACAGTCTCTTGACACAGGGGTTAAAACCGATGGACTGGAAAATAGCAAACGTAATACCGATCCACAAAAAGGGAGACAAAACTGAACCAGGTAACTACAGACCAATAAGCCTGACTTCTATTATATGTAAACTTATGGAAACTATAATAAGATCCAAAATGGAAAATTACCTATATGGTAACAATATCCTGGGTGACAGCCAGCATGGTTTTAGGAAAGGGAGATCATGTCTAACTAACCTACTTGACTTTTTTCGAGGATGCAACATTGAAAATGGACAACTGCAAAGCATACGACATGGTCTATTTAGATTTCAGAAAGCTTTTGACAAAGTCCCGATAAAAGATTAATTCTCAAACTGAACGCAGTAGGGATTCAAGGAAATGCATGCACATGGATTAGGGAGTGGTTAACAGGTAGAAAACAGAAAGTACTGATTAGAGGAGAAACCTCGAAATGGAGGAGGTAACCAGTGGTGTACCACAGGGATCAGTATTAGGTCCTCTGCTATTCCTAATCTACATTAATGATTTAGACTCTGATATAGTAAGCAAACTCGTTAAATTTGCAGACGACACAAAAATAGGAGGAGTGGCAGACACTGTTGAAGCAGCAAAGGTCATTCAAAATGATCTAGACCGCATTCAAAATTGGGCAGACACATGGCAAATGAAATTTAATAGAGAAAAGTGTAAAGTATTGCATGCGGGCAATAAAAATGTTCATTATAAATATCATATGGGAGATAGTGAAATTGAAGAAGGAACTATGAAAAAGACCTAGGAGTTTATGTTGACTCAGAAATGTCTTCATCTAGACAATGGGGAAGCTATAAAAAGGCTAACAAGATGCTTGGATATATTGTGAGAAGTGTTGAATTTAAATCAAGGAAGTAATGTTAAAACTCTACAATGCATTAGTAAGACCTCACCTAGAATATTGTGTTCAGTTCTGGTCACCCGTTACAAAAAAAGGATATTGCTGCTCTAGAAAGAGTGCAAAGAAGAGCAACCAGAATTATCCCGGGTTTAAAAGGCATGTCGTATGCAGACAGGCTAAAAGAATTGAATCTATTCAGTCTTGAACAAAGAAGACTACGCGATCTGATTCAAACATTCAAAATCCTAAAAGGTATAGACAATGTCAACCCGGGGACTTCTTTGACTTGAAAAAAAAAAAAGGACCAGGGGTCATAAATGGAGATTAGATAAAGGGGCATTCAGAACAGAAAATAGGAGGCACTTTTTACACAGAGAATTGTGAGGGTCTGGAACCAACTCCCCAGTAATGTTGTTGAAGCTGACACCCTGGGATCCTTCAAGAGGCTGCTTGATGGGATTCTGGGATCAATAAGCTACTAACAACCAAACGAGCAAGATGGGCTGAATGGCCTCCTCTCGTTTGTAAACTTTCTTATGTTCTTAAATCTAGGCTGTATTTCAACGAAGCATTGTATTGATTCTGGTTAAGTCAGATCACGTGATGTGTTGCTTCATGCGGAACACTGTTTGCTTCATATGGTTCGTGGCGGGTTACGTCATTTGTTTGCTTCACATGAAGCAGTGGTCATTTGAATCACCTGAAGTAGTGAATCACTGAATCATGTCACTGATCCGAAGCCTCAATGAGTTCCTGTGAGCGATTTGAAGCCTCATGAGGCAATGAACCCCGTGTATGATTTGAAGCCTCAATGAAGCAATGAACCTCGTGAATGATTTGAAGCTCCGCACTAACGTGGTTGAATCAGTTGAAGCCCCTCTCCAAAACTCATAGGCATTCTAGTGTTAGGCATAGCATTAATGGATCATTAGTTCAGTGTCTCATCGGTGTCTCTCGGATGGCTAGATTATATTTAAGCGTACAACATACTTGAAGCGCAACCCCAAGTCAATTAAAGCCTATTGGACATTTTTAAAAAAAAAGTGTTTTAAAGTGCATAATATAGAAACATAACATAATAAAAATGTTTTTGTTTATTACATTTCAGTAAAACATACTTGAATGCAAAGATTTCTACATATACATCCATATATATATATTTTATTTAAAAGAAATCCATATTACATATACGACTTGGCGGACGCGAGCCCGTATTTCTGGATTAAAGTCGATTATTTCATCTCACTAAACTCATAGAGCCACCATGGATCCCACAGTAATAACACAAACATTTTGTTTGATGTATCACAATGAAATAATATTGAATTCAAGACGACACACAGGTTTGAAAAGACATTTTATTAACAATTATTTCTGGAAAACGTCTCAAATAATCATTACATTTATTTTTATAATAATTAACAATGATTAAACTCCCCCAATTTCACATAGTAGTAGCCAGCATATGGTATATATATATATATATATATATATATATATATAAATTTAACAAAGATTAATTGAAATTCATTTAAAATGTAATTTGACAAACAGTATATTCTTCCTTCCAGTTCTAACCTATGTCAACGAAGCATTATTGATTCGAAGTAAAGCCTTGTGTTGGTGGTTTGTGTCTTCTTTTGTAAATAATCCATCAAAACGTTTCGATAGTGCACCTACGACACCGTCAGCAACATTTTACTCCGTGAGCGTGCGTGACTGAATACCCCGAGCGTCTGCAGCTTCAGAGGATCCGTAGAACTGCTGGCGTTTGTGTCACGTGATGTATTGCTTCATGCGAACCAATTGAACCTTCGATTCACAACACTGTTTGCTTCTAATGGTTCGAGACGAGTTGAAGCGCAGGAGGCTTTATACCCATCACTACTATTCTCATTCTATATAATTAGCGCCAAACAGGCTCTTAACAGGGGTCATAGAAAGATCAAATACAGACAATACTTAACACGTAATAACGCACCTGTACGCACAGCCAAGCGCTGTTCTAATTCAACAAGTCAATTGAGAGCGGCTCTCCGCGGACACATCAATAAAACAATTACCCACCCCATTCAATTCCATATTAAATTATTTTAAAAGTCACACCGATGACAGTTGCTTACCTGGGTAATTTGTTTTTATTTGAAAGCCTAGTTTGTGCATTTTCAAGTATTCAGAGTAATTTCTATACGCTGCAAGTAAGAATATACTGTAGCTTTGCAAGACTTTTTTTTTGCTGCGTAGCAAGAGGTCATTGGTTTCATTTTGTCGAAATGCCATGTAAACTATCTCTGTATTGAAAAGACGCTCATTGACACTGGTTATGTGGCTACACAGTGAAGTTTAAATAAGGTTGTGTGTGGTATGGTATGATGAATGGAAATTGTAATACAACGAAATGCGTCTGGAAACAGTTATTCTGTAAAAACATACACTTTTTTACAGATCTTTTTAAAACTAGTAACTTCAACTTTTCTTTTTTTTTACTTTCAACATGACTGCTTATCTGTTTTTCACCACTTCTAGTCGATAACCTCTCTTTTGCTGTATTTTAAAATGGTGTGTTTTCCACTACCTACTTTTAACTAAAACGTACTGTTCTTTCTAAACTGAATTAAATTGCGCGGTGGACGAGTCTATATGAAAAATAACTAGGTCCTACAGGTGTTATGCCAAAAACTGTCAACGGGCAGAAAAGGGTCATTTTTGTCGTTTGTTTGCATGCTAATTCTTCTGTGCATGCCTGCTGTAAACCTTTGTTTATTTTCATTGCCAAATAGTGTCTGCAGTCAATACAAATGAATGTCTTAGAACTTGTTGATCTGGAACACTTTTTTTCTCTGAGGGTACATTCCCCATTGCAAGTACTAAGAACTTGCAAAGAAGTATAAGGCGGTACTCAGAGAAGTTCACTTTGGAACGTAAGTATTGAAAACATTAAGCTAAATAACAAAGTGACACTATTTGGCAAAGTGGCACGAGCATCTTCTGTGCCCAATACTGTCACTGCTCAATAGTGTCTCCAGCTAAATAACAAAGTGACACTATTTGGCAAAGTGACACTATTTGGCATAGTCTGTGCCCAGTACTGTCACTGCCAAATATCTGTAGGCTATTTAGCTGTGTTTTTGTATATCGAATTGGCTGCTCTGACGGTGCAGGTCAGGCAATCAAAAACACTGAACAGCTCAGTGAGAAATGGAATACTCCGTTTTTTTTCTCCTAGAATTACGTATAAAATATGGAGGATAATCTGTGCCAAAATTGAAAAAAAAAATGAATGAATAAATAACGAAATAAATAAATGAATAACAAAATTTATAAAATGAAATAAATTCATAATTAAATATTTCGGTTTTTTACATGTATTGCATATATATATATATATATATGCATTTAAACATGTATTTTAATGGTTTATTTATCCATCCATCCATTAACCGTTTATTCCTTTACAGGGTCGTGGTGAGCCGGACCCGGCAGACACAGGGCGCTAGACAGGACTTCACCCTGGACTCCACTGCGACCTGAACGCGGCGCTTGACCCCTCGGCCATTCTGACTTCCACAACCAAATAAAGAACTTAACTTGTCTATAATCAAGCTTCTTTGTTTTTAGTTTTATTTTTGATTACTCTGTGATCCTTTTAAACATTTTGAGCCGATTGGCTTTCTTTCTTAATCAAAATGTAATTAACAAAGGAAAACAACAGCTTACCAGAAGTGGGGCTCGAACCCACGCGGACATATGTCCATTGGATCTTAAGTCCAACGCCTTAAGCACTCGGCCATCCTGGTTTGATAAAAAAAAGTTGTTAACAGTTTAATTTTAATGTAGCAATTTAGTACAAAACGCCCATATTTAAGAAAATCCTAATTTTGCTTTCTATTGCACAGCACAACCCAGCTTAATTGTAAGGTGGTGTGTGCAAGCACGTAAAACATCAAAAGGCATGCTTGTCAGCAGTGGGATTTGAACCCACACCTCCAGGGGCGACTGCGAACTGAACGCAGCGCCTTAGACAGCTCGGTCATCCTGACTTACACCCCCAACAAAGCACTTATAGCTTCTCTACAACGTAGTTTCAGTGTTTCCGATAAGGCGAGGCCACCGTGCCGTTCCATTGTGCGCCCGCATTTTCCATTGCATTGATTACATTGTCAATATAAAACCCATCTCCTCCTCTCGCCAAAACACAATGTTCTTGTGATGCGTCACGCAATGCAACAGGTTAGCTTGCATACTAAATCCCAGCTTAACTATAAGGTACGGTGGTGTGTGCAAGCACGTAAAACATCAGAAATCTGTTTTTCAAGCATTCAAAATCCTAAAAGGTATAGACAATGTCGACCCAGGGACTTTTTTGACCTGAAAAAAGAAACAAGGACAGGGGTCACAAATGGAGATTAGATAAAGGGGCATTCAGAACAGAAAATAGGAGGCACTTTTACACAGAGAATTGTGAGAGTCTGGAACCAACTCCCCAATAATGCTGTTGAAGCTGACACCCTGAGATCCTCCAAGAAGCTGCTTGATGAGATTCTGGGATCAATAAGCTACTAACAACCAAACGAGCAAGATGGGCTGAATGGCCTCCTCTCGTTTGTAAACTTTCTTATGTTCTTATGTTCTTATGTTGACAGAAGTTTTCTGTTCCTGTCGCTGACGGGGTTCGGGCTCCTGTATTAGATGGAACTGAACTGAAACAGACTGCACCAGTAGTCCTCAATCCTGGTCCTGGGGTCTCCACGTGTCTGCTGGGTTTTGTTCCAATTGAGCTATCAATTACTTTGTGGAGCCTTCAGTTGAACTAATAATTCTCTTAATTTGACTTTTAAACGATTTAGTTAAAAATAAAAAAGAAAACTTGGAGATTTCAAGTTCCCATGTTCTCCCCAATGTGATCCCCAATGTGATCGCGTGAGGGTTTTCTAGTTTTTTAATAGTCAATTCAGTAGTTCGGGACAAAACACCAATCACACAAATTTATTTGATTTAAACTATTTATTTAAAAGAAATGCGATGTATGCGATAGCTGTAAACAAAACCATTCGTGAGAAAACATTAATTTGGCATCAAACCTAACTTGGATTGAGGACTCACGCCTGGCCATGAGGACGAGGCAGAGACCCCCCCAACTGAACTAATTTTAAGAGGTGGAGATGGGGGAAGGTGGTGGGTTACAAATGAATCAAAACGCATACAAGGGGTAAGTGGAAAGGGGATTTATAATGCTAGCAGGAGTTAATTGCTGACGTGTAAATTGAATGATTCAATTTGGTGATGCGAAGATTGGTGCATGCCCCTCCTCCCGAACTTTAATTATAAATTTCATTAAGCACCTCCTAAAATAAAAGCGTGACCAGATTTATTTTACTGCTTTTTTTTCAACCACTTTGTATCTGCTGTTCACGGAAAATCCCTAGGGCCATGTGAGAGAAAAAAGAAACCCTACAAAATTCGACTTTTAAAGTCGGAATTTCGTCTTTATAAAGGCGAAATGTCGACTTTAAAAGACGACATTTCGACATTAAAAGACGTTTTATTTATTTAGTTTTTGAATAAAATAAATAGTAACGATTTCTATAGGATTAACAGTCCTTGTTATAGACATTCTTTATTTCTAGAGATAGTTAAAGAAAGGTCAAATTTGATGTTGACATCATGGTGTTTTCTTCCAATAATTTTAAAGGGAGGTAGAGAAGTAAATAATAAACACAAAAAACGTCACCCATCTACGTTGAACTTTAGACCAGTTGTGTAGGTTTTAGTTATGGCCACTAGGTGAAGCTGCAGGCACAAAAACATTGTACTACTGTTAGGTATTTGTTTCATTGAATACATAGAATTAATTCATAAAATCTTTACATCATTGTGATAATACATATCTTATTCATGACAAAACCGCCTACGTAATTTTTTGGCACTTGTTTTCATGAATAGAATTCTGTCTCACCTATTTCTGTGTCCTGTTAATGTCTCAGAATAACTCAACAACGAATAAAGTTGATTCAAACACACCATGTGATTAAATCTTGTATGTCACCATTGTCCTACATTTGGAGGGTACATGTGATGCCATGTTGGAAACAGAGCACTGTGTAGACTGTAATTTAGTGTAAAAAAGTAGTGGATAATAATAATTAAATCAATACATATATATTATAATGATATGAGTGTAGGAATAGCTATTCCAGATGTATTCCACTGCATTTACATGATGTTTCTTTCACAGTGGAAAATGTACTGCGCACACAGCAATACAAAAATATAAGACCTACTGGTACCCTAGCAATTTGTTGTAAATAATTAAAAATATGTAGCTTCAGAGCTGTTTAAAGTCTTGTAGTTTAATTCAGTGTAAGACAACATTTATTTGTTTACTCTCTAAATGTTAAATATTATACAATCTTCCTGTTTCTGATATTTCCCAATACATCCATTCAGGGTTAAACTTTTTATTTCATTTTTTTTTAACTGTGGAAAATTTGTACCAGCTGCTTCAATGTCATACGACACAAAATTATTATCAATTTTATTTTCATGACTTATGCTATCCTTGCAGAAATTATTTGAAATATCCACACATCCATTATCATAACCATGTAATCCCTTAGAGCAGTGGTTCCCAACCTTTTTTGGGTACTGTACCCCCAAAACACTTTCACCTGTCTGAAGTACCCCCTTATGCGTGTGTGACCGGTGTGATTCCTAGATTAGGTGTAAATTTGACTAAATTAGGTTTAATATCAATATTATTTGTCTGTCTGTCATTTACCTGTGAATAATGATAATGTATTACTATAATAATACTCATACTTTTATCAGTTTAATATTTGTATGACTTTTTCACATCTTCAAGAGTCCAGACCAGTTATACAAAAACAAAGATCAAATTTTATACACCTAGTAGCAGCCTACTCTAAATATCACCCATATGTATAGACTTCATGTATGACACATGAGGACTCACCAATCAATAAGAAACTTGACCCTGTCTCTCACTCATAAGCTTTGTCAGTCTCGGGGACAGTGTGGCAACAGCAGTTATCAGGCTTTTCTCCAAGTTGAGTCTGTTCCTGTGCTTGGTCTTGATTATGGTCATAGATGAAAATGTCACTTCATAAATATGTAGATCCAAATGGCAGCAGTTCATTCAGTGCATGTTTCCCCAAATCAGGATATTCCTTCTCCACATCACACCAGAACTGTGACAGTGTTGTCTCTGAGTACCTCATCTTCAAGCCACGGTCTGAGGACACATCCAGCAGATTTTCCTGCAGTCTGGTAGGAATGTTGTTGTTCGTACTTTCAGTCATGAAAGGATTACGCACCCAGTCAAGTTTGGCAGACTTGTTTTCAATGTCAGGGAAGTAGGAGTTAACTCACTGTTGAGTTTGGATAGTTGCACCATAGGAGGTAGGTGTCAAGCTGCTGGAAACAACTTATGTCCCCATCTTCACATTTCCTCTCCCAGAGTTTGATCTTCTTCATGAATCCACACACTTTGTCATACATGTTTAGAATGTGTTTGTCTTTACCTTGCAGAGTTAGATTCAGGTTGTTCAGTTTGCTGAACACATCAGCAAGATAGGCATGGCGGGCTACCCAGTCTGTGTCCTCGAACACAGCCACAAGGGGGGTGTGAGTGCTCTGACAGAAAAGCACTTACTGGTCGAGCAGCTCAAAAAGCCTCTGTAGTGTTTTCCCTCTCGATAGCCAACGACGTCGGTGTGAAGCAGTAGCTGCTGGTGCTCAGTCCCACTGTCATGACAGAGCCTTTCAAACAGTCTGTGATTCAGAGGCCTGGACTCGATAAAGTTAATCACTTTCACCGCGTCATTCAAAACATCATGTAACTCAGGACTCATTCTCTTGCTGGCCAGTGCCTCCCTGTGAATGATACAGTGATTCCACTCAACGTCGGGGTTGACCTTCTTTATTTGGGCAAGTAATCCTTTCACCCTCCCAGTCATTGATGCCGCACCATCCGTGCACAAATGAGTACAGGATTTCCAATCCAGATTGTGCTCTGAGAAAAAAGCTGTCAATAATGTGAAACACATCCTCACCCGTAGTGCTCCCTGTTAGCTTCTTGCAGAACAGAATGTGCTCATTAATTTCCGAAATGTCTCTGTATCGCACAAACGCAATCAACTGGGCTTCCCCGTTGACATCGGTCGATTCATCCAACTGCAGAGCAAATGAACCGGAATGTTTTAACTTTTCCACCACTTGTCATCGATCCTGCGGCACACCGTGTTATTTGACAATGGTACAGTCTTCAGTGCATCAGCTGCTTTCTTATCAATCATTGTTTCTGCGAGAATAACAGCAGCAGGCAAAATTAGCTCCTCAGCTATAGTAAACGGCTTTTTGGACTTAGCCACAAGTAGCGACACAGCATATGAGGCTTCCAATGCTTTGGTTGATACTGCAGTTGCTTTCTTTAATTTCACTTGACTTCCCTTAAATTCCGACAGCTTTCTATGGAAAAACTCTGCTGTCTTACCCACACAGGAAAGATGCTTGGTACTGAGGTGCCGTTGTAAATGGGCTGGTTTCATGCTATTATTTGAGAGCACATTGCGCAGAGGAAACACAGTGGCTGAGGCGGCTCTGTAGGTGTGGATGTGAAACCGAAGAGGACATACTGTTCATGAAATTGACGGTACTTTGACTTGTCAACTTTCTTTCTTTTCTCCACTTGTTCACTTGACCTGCCGCTAGCGTTGCTGCTGCTTGGAACAGTGCGTTTTTTCAGCCATTGATCCATAGCTAGTGTCTTTCTTCCACTCAAAGCTAGCTGCCTGTTACCTGAAATCGTGAGTGACTCTGGCG
>CM072714.1:5058928-5479485 GCA_036884735.1 Huso huso | reverse complement strand
CCAGGCACAGGTCATCATTCCCTCTCCTCCTGGTGTTACTAGAGATGGGCATCCATCAAACACCACCATTGTTGGAACACTTAGACAGAACAAGACAGAAATACCAGCAGATACGAAACCTAAGAGAGAAGAAAAGAGCAGAGTGATTGGATTCACTGGCAACCTTCCCATGGCATTGTATGTTCCTAAAAAGGGCAAATCTGTTGTGGTTCTATCAATGCAGCATCATCATGCCAAAGTAGCAGATGAGAACCACAACCAGAGATATCTTGCAGTATCATTAGGATAACGGAGGTGTAGACAACATTTTTTTTTCAATTTCCTTAAACGTGTCATCTCTGCAGTGAATTGTGGTGATTAAACTCAGCTTAGAAATACATATCCCAGTTTCCACAGCGGTAGCTGTTGAGTTAGGTTTAAGGAACAGTCACACTTATGAGATGAATCAGTTGCATTTGCTAGTTTTGCAACATACTTTCATTGTCAGTTTACAGCCTCAGTACAGCAGTAAAAATATCAGTGCCCAGGATGAGAGGAAAACTTGCTTCCAATTCCGGCTTTTAAAAGACTTAATGCGGAAGTTAATTTCCATCGACAAATACTTCTTAAAAGTAATTACTCTAAATATATGAATATCGGCACCCCCAGATATAATAATGGGTGCAGACAAATAAAGATGCAATATCTATTGATTCATATCGTGATTGGTCTTGGCATATTGTGTCCGGTGGTCAACTCATAATGTTTTACCTAAAAAAGTGCAGCAAATTACTGTTATAACTATCACATACAGTGGTGTCCATCAGCATGGACACACTCTATTTAAAATGTTATTCCTCCAAATAGCATGCAATAAAATGTAATTAAATGTTTAAACATTAAGGTTCTTGTCTCACAGCCCAGACACAATCTGGCCTGGGTAGATTGGCTAAAGAACAACAATGTTAACAGGGATGCATTCTACTTGCAGTAGAGATTCCACAGACACCCACATGTAAATCAGGTTGGCAGCCTCTGTTACTGTGGAGTGCATGTACAAATCAACAAAATAAATAGAAACAAATAGCAGAATGAATTAGATTAACTGATTATATGAAAAAAAAAACATCAGTTGAGTAGAAAGCCACCATTGGCAGCCAGTCTGCAAGCTGTCTTGTTTATTTTGGTTGGCTATGTGACCATTTCTCAATTTCTTAACAGAGTTTAGGAAGTTGAAAATCTTGCTACAAATAAAAAAAATAAAAATAATTTAACAGGCTACTTGTGACTTCAGGGGGCTATTAGTAGTACAATGATTCCACTCCACACAATATATTATCACAACGCAGTCCTGAACAATATAAGCAGCAGTTTGGTGAAACGATAGTTCCAGTATATTCACCTGGGCCTAAAAAGGCCTAGAAAACTCAGTTTGTAGGTCCTGTACTTAATCCAAGTTGCCAAACAGTGTCCCGGTAGAAACGTCAACAAAGAAAGGTAAAGTTGAAGGTGAGCGATCCAAGAACCTCCTAATAATACCAAATTAATATAATAAATACAAACGCAAAACATAATGTGCACAACCCCAACTGATGAGTCACTCGTGACAGTAACTCAGTTTTAACATTTTGGTTGTCAAAAAATAAAGAACAAAATGCAGACATCTTGTGTAGTGATGGAAACATAAACCTTGGCAATATTATGACTTAGTTCTGAGTTGGAACAAACGGGAGCCGAACACTAAGGCTACAGCACATTATAAAACAAAATATGAAAACAATTCTGTTTGTGGAGGCCAACAGGATTCCTTGTTTGCGATGACACCGGGGAATGTGTGTCAGCTGATGTCTGCTGCCAGAACTTAATATGATTTAATAAGGTGCTGAGCCTGCTTATAAACCAAGCCAAAGAATGAGGTTTGCATTTTACAGTTGTCTGTGAGAAATGTATCACATATTATTACACACAAAATCAAGCTCCCCTGACTGGCTGATTAGAGTTCGGAGCCACCAATCCATCGTAATAAGAGCAAACTTAACTATAATAGTTTACAGATTTGTCCAATGCTTACTAATGTGCACACCATGGAGCAAGCCGATAAATCTCCTGATGTCAGTGGACTTAGGGCTTCAGTCACTTAACAGCGGTAAGGACCAGAATTAACGCGTGGCAGGGGGAAGCCACACTGTGGTATGGATCTGAGTTTGTCACAATGACAGCGACCAAGGAGGACAGAGTGAGGAATTGAAAGTTTCCAGACCAGAAGCTAAATGTATTGGCAGAAGAAGTGGTGGGGAATTATGAAAGGCTTTTTGGTGCTGAATCAGCAAGAACATTAACGTCAATGAAACATTAGGACAAAAATGCACTGTAGGGAGGAGGGCGGGGTCTTGTCCCAAATCACAGCGCCCCTGTAGATAGTCAAGCAGAGAAAGTAATTGTTAATGTTTCAAAAGCTGTTTGGCTTAAACGTCACTTTAATATTAGAGGCCGCTTAATTGCTTATATTTATGACTGCACCTCACGCACTCTGTGTACATTCATTTATGGACAGATTCTTTTGTATATTTTAAAGCTATTTTAAGCATAGCCTAAAATATCACACGCACATGGTGTCTATAGAAAAATATTAACATAGCCGAATTTGTTGCATATGCACCTGCCCTGTAATCTTCATATATCCCAGACTGTCTGAGGATGTAACGAGTACATTGGAACATTGGAACTCAAGCTGCTATTGAAAAATATGAAATCTTTAAAAATGAAACAACCGTGTTGGAAACGAGTCTTTTAAATGGACTGCATTGGTTGCAAAAAAAGCAGAGACAAAATATTTTTTTTAAAAAAAAACTTTTTAAATGACATATTCAACAACATTTTGAGTTTTGTAAACTTTTGAAACTTATGTTGACACATTAATTACAATGACCTTGTAATTCCTATAGCCCATTTTGTTGCCTTTAATACCAAAAATATTAAACACTGCACAAGACAGCTACCGTATTTCAGTTTGAAAATCAAAGCCTCTCATTGGCTGAACAGGTTAACAGGTAACAAGGAGGAACACCAATCTCTCCGATGTGGAAGGGGTGGAATGGGCGGGCGGATGGGATTGATTGACAGTTTGCAAGTGCAATGGATAAAAAAGCAAATAGATTGACAAAGTGCCCACCGAATGGATAAAAGGCACATTGAATGTATAAAGCAGGTATTTAATGTTTGATGCTAGTTTTTAACATTCAACTGTTGCATTTAACATTCGATGGTAGTATTTAACATTCAATACTTGAATTTAATATTCAATGGTGAATTTATTATTTGATACATGAATTTAATATTTAATGCTAGTATTTATTATGTGATGCTAAAATTCAATATTTGATACTTGCTTAAATTGAACATTTAATGAGTTGTCATTCATTATTTAGTTTTTCACCTCCCATAGTTGTATAGCTCTGTGGTATGAAAATAACGCATAAAGCACAGTTGCCTTGATCGCCAGTGGCCTTGTCACATACAATACAAACAGACTCAATCATTCATTTCGGCATTTAAATTATTCTTCATGTGCTGCATACACTTTAGGGAGATACTCTCTTCTGAGTGTGTCACTGTTAGGCACGGCTCTACAACTGGGGATTTTTTTTTTCATTAATGATGATCCAAAGACATTACAAGTTGAGCAAAACAGAATCCCACAATCTGCATGCAAAGACCCCTTTGTGTAGGTCTGAACGCGATCTTCTGTTGAAATGAATTCAGCTTTTTCTGATGTGTTAGCTGTCTGCATTTTTTTATGTTAATCATACGCTACAAGTTAATAAATCAACACTATTTGAACAACCATTTTAAATTTCCCGCCTCTGACTCGCATGTTACGTCATTGTACAGTATGAGAAATTCACCAATCATGAAGCTGGTGTTGTAGCGCCGCTACTACTTAATAAAAGTATGAGATGAACAGGTGAGGTGAAGAGTAATGTAAAATACTGTTAGGAAAATAAACAGCTTATTTTGCACGATAGGCAGTCAAATACATGATGTCTGTGAAATTCGTGATATCGTGAATTTTCCGGGGCCCTACATATAAAGCTAATATGATCTGTGCTCAGTATGTATCTAGTTATTACCGTCTCCTCACAAAGCCCTAGTAACGTCTGCCTGGTCCGAAATACTCTCTCCCTGACTCCTCTTCCCGGTCTCCTGAGCAGCTCTTCTGCTGGTTCCGTGACACCGCCTGGTTTCAGTAAGCGATACACTTAACACACACAGAGGCACCTGGTAACGTTAGCACCTATATGGTTTTCATATCGAGCACCTCCCTCGCGGAATAGGGGAAACAATGTAAACTCATTTCCATAAATTAGCATTATTAATTGTATTTAAATGAGTCTTTACACGCGATTCATTCCACGCACAACATCCTGCACCACTGCTTAGTGAATGCAGCAGGTGCACAACGCTTTCTGCGTGCAAAACACGTTACCACTGTTTAGTACAATCATATGCAGGCTTAAAAGGCACCAGTCAGATGCTTTTAAGTTATCATCTGTTTTTATCTGATGTGTGTGTCTTATGTTGTTTGTAATTGTGTTAACTCTGTCTCTGTTGCTGGGCGCGGGTACGTGTACATTTTTTTGTCTCCCCTGTGATTGGCCCTTCCCTTTGTATCAGTCCTGTACTGCACGGTCTGTGTCTCCTCGTGATTGGTCCCGGCACTGTGTGTTCACGTGTTCAGTGTGTCCCCATTGGCCCGAAGTGTGCGGC
Organism: Huso huso; assembly: GCA_036884735.1. Taxonomy (NCBI): domain Eukaryota; kingdom Metazoa; phylum Chordata; class Actinopteri; order Acipenseriformes; family Acipenseridae; genus Huso; species Huso huso. The sequence continues at coordinate 5,474,739 of CM072714.1, read as the reverse complement.
TGAGGACCAATGTAATGTGTACGGTTGAATACACTAGCGGGGTGGGGGGTAGTGGGGGGTCTGGGCTTATAAAAGGCGCTGCGACGCGGTGTTGTGTGGTGGTGGTGTCGTGGTTTCTATGTTTCCAGAGCAGCTGACAGGGATGTGTGTGTGTGTGTGTGTGTGTGTGTGTGTGTGTGTGTGTGTGTGTGTGTGTGTGTGTGTGTGTGTGTGTGTGTTACTGAGTGCTAAATAAAGCTTTTTGAAAAAAGAAACCAACGTGTCTGTCTCCTGTTTTCTGGTTGTCAGAAACGCTACAATATATATTTTTCACATTCACATTAATATGTAATGGTTTATTATACTACAGTTTATATATATATATATATATATATATATATATATATATATATATATATATATATATATATATATATATATATATATAATTACTGTTTATCTACACCACAATACAAAAAAAAAAATACATTGTAACCTTGGAAAGAGTCCAGAAAAACATAACCAGACAAATCCCAGGATTTAAAGGAATTATCTGTGAAGATTGGGTTAGGAACCAAATTAGGGAACTGAATTTATTTGGCTTAAAACTATAGGGTGGGGGTATGATTGAAATCTTTAAGATCTTAAATGGAGTTGACCATAATTAATCATCTATAACTATTAAACACTAGTGCTGAATTTAGAAATACTAAAACTTAAAATCCCAAATGGATTTGGAGATTTCCTTTAACCCGATTGGTCAATTCAAGGTCCTTAATCTCTGGTAAAGAACCTTGAATGTTATCTATCAATCAGCCAGAAAATACACACATGTAGACTAAGTTTGACTAAATTTAGTATAGCAAATAAAAAAAAAAAAAGAGAATAGTGTTTGCTGTCAGTGACAATACAGTAACCACAATAGAAACTAGTGTCCGGTTTGAATGAAGTTGAAGAAATCAAACAATTGGATGCAGTCTGATTGCTTTCAGCAATGTTAGTTCAGTATCTCACAGTAATAACAAAGGATGGTGCTCTCTGGACTCTAAGAAAAGGGCTTTGAATAAACTTTATAAACACACTGAATAAACCACTGAACAAATAGCATGAAAACATGTAGACTACTAGATATTTGTAATTACTAAAGCTTTTTACATTTTAATTTTTGCTGATACAGTTTAGGACCCAACAGTAACTTAAATACTGAAACACACAAATACATGAACCTGGACTGAAATCCAAATTAAAAAATAAAACGTTTCTGTTACTTTAATTCTTTTACAGTTCACAAACTATTTTCGCTTTTGTGTACGAGCTACCTGAACTGAAGAACAGCTACATGTAAATAGAAGATTTTTTTTGTATTGAGGTATTATTTAGGCTATTGGAAATACCTACGAAGAGACACAGTCCACCACTGGGATAATGAAACCTGAAGGCTATCAGACCACAGATGGAATGCTGAGGAAAAACATTTGTTTTCATTAGCAACAAAAAGTGCTGTATAAACCAGGAAATAAACAAAAAAAAATGAAATGTTACTTTTTGTAATGTATTTTCTTTTCCTAATAGCAATAGAACCCTCAGCGGACTTTACTGTCTTGTTATGTTAAATGGCAGCGCCTTTGGCCTGGGACATGTAACAGCATGAGATGGGCCTTACCAGACAGTAAAGCCTACTTCTGGGCTCTATTGTTTTATCCACTGATAAACGTTTCCACTTGAAGCCGCTTTTCCATGTCTTCAGAAAAGACACTGAAAAGGGTTACTAGTTGAAGCGCTTGTTGTTGAATTGAATTTTCAGTAGAATTCCTAAACCCCAGCCAACACACCTGGCAGTTGATGAAGTGAGTGCTGCGTTTACACAGTAATACTGCTGATATATTTCATAACACAGTCTAGACGAGAATTAGGGTTAGCTATCTGCCCATTGATATAATAAGGAAGAAATCTAATAAATAAACACATTTGATAAATTATTTCTAAAAAGTAAAATCAAAGCTTTCTATTTAGTATTAGTACATACTACATCGTTGAGTGTTTTCTAGTTGTGCATAAGTAACATTCTGCTTTTTTCTTTGCAGATTTTTACAGGTGGAAGTTTGTAAACAATGCAGCCGGAGTGGTCCACTCTAATCTATGCATGGATTTGTTTTATTCTTTGTTGCTATATGCCCTTTTAAAAGTTCTTAAAGTAAGGAAGGAGGAAACTGTATTGGCAGCTGCTAAACACAAGGAAATAACGCAAGTACTAAAACAATAAGCGACATCATTTTAGTAAAAAATATTACCTCAGCCACATGCCCCTCTGTGTAAGGTTGCCAACAGTCCTGTATTACAAGGGACACTTTATTTAAATATAAAATTGCCTGTCCTGTGTTAAATCAGAACGGGATGTCTTTGATCCTGTATTTTAACATATTAAAAAATGATCATTATGCAAAGCCACTTTTATTACTACCTTACCTTCCAATGATATAAGGTTTGTTTAATTAGACATCCTAGTAATGCAGAATCGGTCCCATGATTTACTGAACCAATGCACCTATAGCGGAACTAATATTTGGAAATCATATTATTAGCAGTTAACATTAGCTGCAGTACACTTTCACTGCAGAAAACGTTAGATGCAATGAGTGAAGCAGCGGGAACACCAGACAGTCCTCCTGGACCTAAAAAGAAAAAGAGACTGTGTAGATATAAAAGCCAATGGGAAGAAAAATACAACTGGGTAAAAACCTGTCAGTTTTGGTAAAGCTTTTGTACTTTGTGCCAGTGTGAATTCACTGCCAGGCATGGAGGCTTAAACTGACCTGAAGCAGCAGGCAGCAACCGATGGACATAAGAAAAAACACACAGGCCAAAGGTATGTCACACATTAACAAATTCTTTGTCTCTTCAAACACTGAAAGTGACAGAATTGCAGCACGTGAAATGGGCTATTTATAACACAGTTACAACAGCATGGATTGTGGTAATAAGCTTACCAGTGAAAAGTTTTGTGATTCAAATATTGCGTAACAAATTGTGTTGTGCAAGAACCAAAGCAGAGCTATAATGACCAATGCTTTGGCCCCAAAGTCTGTGTGGGGTTGTTTATAGGATTGATTACCTTCGCCCCAGAACAGCATGTGTATTTCATAGCCACCAATGTCTCAAATTAGGGGGAATTGGCTGACAGGTGCTTTCTTGCTTATCCCAAGCAGACCATGTCATAAAAAATATTCTAAGATTCTGTCACACATCCAATTGTAGATCTGTGTCAAGTGAACACTTCATGCCAATATTTGCTACTTGGGCAATATGCCTGTCTCACAGCCATGTATGGCAGTAGAAAGTCAAGCTCTTGAAATGTACTTTTACTGCCAACTATACTCAGATCACACGAACCATAAAGCATGCTGCTGCTATTTCAATTAACTGTGGATGCAGAACAGGTACAATTACAGCTACTGTAGGGGAAATTTATATATACAGACGTGCTCAAATTTGTTGGTACCTTTACAGCTCATTGAAATAATGCTTCATTCCTCCTGAAAAGTGATGAAATTAAAAGCTATTTTATCATGTATACTTGCATGCCTTTGGTATGTCACAGAATAAAGCAAAGAAGCTGTGAAAAGAGATGAATTATTGCTTATTCTACAAAGATATTCTAAAATGGCCTGACACATTTGTTGGTACCCCTTAGAAAAGATAATAAATAATTGGATTATAGTGATATTTCAAACTAATTAGTTTTTAATTAGTATCACACATCTCTCCAATCTTGTAATCAGTCATTCAGCCTATTTAAATGGAGAAAAGTAGTCACTGTGTTGTTTGGTATCATTGTGTGCACCACACTGAACATGGACCAGAGAAAGCAAAGGAGAGAGTTGTCTGAGGAGATCAGAAAGAAAATAATAGACAAGCATGGTAAAGGTAAAGGCTAAGACCATCTCCAAGCAGCTTGATGTTCCTGTGACAACAGTTGCAAATATTATTAAGAAGTTTAAGGTACATGGAACTGTAGCTAACCTCCCAAGGGCCGTAAAGAGGAAAAAATCGACCCCAGATTGAACAGAAGGATAGTGCGAATGGTAGAAAAAGAACCAAGGATAACTGCCAAAGAGATACAAGCTGAACTCCAAGGTGAAGGTACGCCAGTTTTTGATCGCACCATCCGTCGCTTTTTTTGAGCTAAAGTGGGCTCCATGGAAGAAGACCCAGGAGGACTCCACTTTGAAAGAAAAACAAAAAAAGCCAGACTGAATTTGCTAAAATGCATATTGACAAGCCACAATCCTTCTGGGAGAATGTCCTTGGACAGATGAGTCAAAAACTGGGGCTTTTTGGCAAGTCATATCAGCTCTATTTTCACAGACGAAAAAATGAAGCTTTCAAAGAAAAGAACACCATACAGACGTGCTCAAATTTGTTGGTACCCTCCACAAAAAAACGAAGAATGCACAATTTTCTCTGAAATAACTTGAAACTGACAAAAGTAATTGGCATCCACCATTGTTTATTCCATATTTAATAGAAATCAGACTTTGCTTTTGATTTTTATTCAACATAATATTGTAAATAAGAAAACAAATGAAAATGGCATGGACAAAAAAAATGATGGGACCCTTAACCTAATATTTTGTTGCACAACCTTTAGAGGCAATCACTGCAATCAAACGTTTTGTAGCTCTCAATGAGATTTCTGCACCTGTTAACAGGTAGTTTGACCCACTCTTCCTGAGCAAACTGTCCAGCTGTCTCAGGTTGGATGGGTGCCTTCTCCAGACTGCAAGTTTCAGCTCTTTCCATAGATGTCTGATAGGGGTCAGATCAGGACTCATAGAAGGCCACTTCAGAATAGTCCAATGTTTTGTTCTTATCCATTCTTGGGTGCTTTTAGCTGTGTGTTTTGGGTCATTATCCTGTTGGAGGACCCATGACCTGCGACTGAGACAGAGCTTGACACTGGGCAATGCAGCCCAGAATGCCTTGATAGTCTTGAGATTTCATTGTGTCCTGCACAGATTCAAGGCACCCTGTGCCAGGCGCAGCAAAGCAGCCCCAAAACATAACCGAGCCTCCTCCATGTTTGACCCTAGAAATAACCAGTAGCCCAGATCCTGTGATCTAAGAGTGTGATTTGGATGATACGGGGTCAGTAACTTTATAGGTTAAAAGCAAAATCTATTCTATACTGCACAGGGAGCCAGTGTAAGGAGGCTAAAACAGGGTGTGACAGGATGGCTGGGCGGTGACATCAGGACAGATGCAGGAAGAAAACACCAGTAGTACTGCAGTTTCAAAATAATAAAGACGCGGCGGCGCCTTTTATTTAAATACAAAAATAAAATAAATATTTAAACAGAAAAAGACTTGCTCACAGAGCAAAATAAAAATAATCATTTAACACAAACAAACGATCAGGCTGGGCAATAGCCTTCACTGATCCTTTATGTTTTTTTCTTTTAGTTTCGTTTTCTCTCGCTCCTCGCTCGCTCTCTTCTCTCTAACATCCACCCCGAGGGTAGAGAGCTGCAAGCTTTTATGCAGGTGACCATCTCTTGACTCAGCAACAAATTAATCACTTAATTCGGGAGATGTCCACCTTCTGCACGAGGTTTTTAATTTATTCCTGGCAGAGGATGAGCACCAATCTCGCCTCTGCCAGAACACGTTTAAATAAAACAAAACAATAGCAAAACCTACGGCGCACGGCTCTCGCTGTCATTTAAATACAATAACTAAATATAGAAATAACAGAACACACGGTGCCTCGTCATAAATAATAAATAAATAAACAAACAAAACAAACAAATACAAAATAACACAGGGGCGGAGGGGGAAACCCCATTCTAAAATAAACAAACACATTTAAACAGCAGGGCTTTCTACTGCCCTGCTACACAGGGGGGTAATATGTTCACTTTTCCTGGTTTTAGTCAGAATTTTAGGGCGGGTATTCTGAACGAGCTGTAAGCTTAGGCAACACACCTTTTGGGATACCAGAGAGAAGTGCATTACAGTAATCAGTTCTAGATGAAACAAAGGCATGCATTAGTATCTCGGCATCCCAAACAGAAATAATTGGTCTAAGTTTGATATATTTCTCAAATGGTAAAAGATACTTTTGTAACTTCCTAATATAAGTCTCAATGATAGATCGGGATCAAAGATGACCCCCAAATTTTTAATTTCTAGTTTACGATTTAATGAGAGATCACTACGGCCGAGCACATGTATCCCACATGTTTTTGTTGGCTTTGAGATCCCACAAGCATAACTTCTGTTTTATCAGAATTTAGCATTAAATAATTCTGAGACATCCAACACTTGATGTATGCAAGTCAAGCAGCAAGTAACTCCCCAGCAGAAGCATTTCCTGGCTTTAGGGACAGGTATAGCTGGATATCATCCGCATAGCAATGGAATTTCACTCCGTGTGTGCGGATAATATCACCTAACAGTAGCATATATAATAAAAATAACCCAGAACAGAGCCTTGTGGAACATCGCAAACAACAACTTCAGACATTTCAGATTTTGCCTCCCCATTAGAGACAAACTGGAACCTATCAGAAAGATAATATTTGAGCCAGGATAGGACAAGGCCAGACAGTCCCACTGTGTTTTCAATACGATTCAATAAGATGGAGTGGTCTGGTATCAAAGGCAGCACTTAGATTTAAGAGAATTAAAACTGATGGAAAGCCCAAGGTGATGCACTCGCATCACCTCAAACTCAACCTCTAAATCTGACCTCTTTTTTTTCCTCCCTCCTCCTCCCCATCCTCTGATCTCTATCTCTGTTCCTCTGGAATCTACCACACTCTCTCCTCCTCCTCAGCTAAGAACCTCGGAGTCACCCTGGACCCCTGCCTCGCTTATTCCCAGCACATCTACTTTGGCACGCACTTGCCGATTCTTCCTGAGCAACATACAAAGAATTGACCCTTCCTCACCAACCACACCACCCAGCTCCTGGTCCAGGCCCTGGTACTCTCCTGCCTAGACTACTGCAACCCCTCCTGGCTGGCCTCCCTGAACCGCTTACCTGTCCGCTCCAGCTCATCCAGAACTCCGCTGCTCATCTGGTGTTCTCTCTGCCTCGCTTCTCCCACGCTACTCCACTGCTCCACTCACTCCACAGGCTCCCAATCACCGATCGCATCCAGTTCAAGACTCTTGTACTAGTCTACAGATGCCTTGACCAGACTGCACCCAGCTACCTCCAGACCCTCATCTCCCTACACCCCCACTGACCTCTCCGCTCCTCCTGCACTAGAAGACTGGCTCTACCTCCTTTACACTCCCCTGCTTCCAGAGCCCGCTTCCTTTCTCCACCCCGCCTCCGCAGTGGTGGAATGACCTTCCTACAGATGTCAGGACTGCCCAGTCCCTGACCACCTTCCGGCGCCTCCTCAAGACTCACCTCTTCAGACGGCACCTGTAGAACTCCTCTTTTTTTTCCCCTGGACTCTTATAACTCTTCCTTAAATGTGCTTTACTTGCTCTTATCTGCCCCCCTATTTTACTGCATTTAATCCTGTACTTTAGAGTACTGTAATCTGTCAAGTGTTATTTAATCTGTAGTATTTTATATGTAATTATACCCTGATGTAACTATCACTGACACTGTTATCTGCTCTGTTACTGAATCGTATTTTGTCATACTTGTACTTGCTAGAACCAAAGTCATTGTATTTATCTTGCTCTTAATTGTATTATTACTTGAACTGTGATCCTTGAAATGTATTTTTGTTTACGACTGTAAGTCACCCTGGATAAGGGCCTGCTAAGAAATAAATAAATTAAAAGTCAGCTTGTCTCGGTGCTATGTGCAGCATGGAATGCATACTGAAACTTCTTACATACACCAGTAACAATTAGACATTTTTGTAATTGATTTGCAACAACTCACTAGAGCCTTATCTAAGAATGGTGGGTGGAGATTGGCCTGTAGTTATTAAGGACTTTAGGGTCCAAATTGTGTTTCTTAAGCATAGGCTTTACCAGTTACCTTAAGTGAACTATACCAGAGGAAAGTGAACCATTTATATATTTTTTAAAATGTGGGTATTAATAGCACCAGAAACATATTTTAATAGTTTTTGAGGAATAAAATGATCAAGGATCAACAGAGCATACGGTAGCTCTCATATGCTGATCTAGCGCTGTCAGAAAACTTTACAGCAGTGAAGAATTAATTACTCAAATGCTTGGCACCAGACAAGCACTGATGTGACAGATGGCCTCCTTTTGGTTATAACATTTTATGTGGGATGTGTTTCACTCTATAAAAGTTTGGATGACAGCGTTAAAAGTCATTTTGCTTTCTGCTTGTCCCAAGCAGAACCTGTCAGAAAAATATTCTAAGATTTTGTCAGACATCCAAATTTAGATCACAGTCAAGGGAACACTTTCATGGCCGTTATTTATTACTTTGGGCAATATGCCTTCTCACAGCCATGTACGGCAGTGGAAAGCCAAGCCTTGAAATGTACTTTTACTGCCAATTATAAGATGTAAAACATGCTGCTGATATTTCAATAAACTGTGGACGCAGCACAGGTACAATTACAGCTTTGCCATATGAAAATAGAATTTTTTTTTTTGACAGAGCATTTAATATAACATATGCTTGTATTAAACTGCAATTTAACATCACTGCAATTTGAAAAAAAAACAACCAAATTATACTATTCAATTATGTTTCAATTAAATCAGTTTTTCATGGCTACCTACAGTATATGGTTCGAAAAAAAAAATTAAATTAAGGACCATGTTAATTTTAAATGGGAATATATTAAATATAGTTTATATTATTATTATTATTATTATTATTATTATTATTATTATTATTATTATACATGGTAAACGCTAATCCTCCATATATTATTTCTGTTATGTTACCATGTATTATACTGATTAATATACACCAAAAGTGTATTGTTTTGTATTTATTTGGCAGATGCCTTTATCCAAGGAGACTTACAGGTGCTACAGGGCGGCGTATCCATCAACAGTCCAAAGCACCTTTGACCATTGTTCCATAGTCCAATTTCTGTGTTCTTGTGCATATTTTAGCCTTTTAGTCTTGTTCTCCTTTCTTAACAGAGATATTCTTACTGCAACACATCCTTTAAGTCCTGATTTCAAGAGTGACCTTCGTACTGTTAAGAACATAAGAACATAAGAAAGTTTACAAACGAGAGGAGGCCATTCAGCCCATCTTGCTCGTTTGGTTGTTAGTAGCTTATTGATCCCAGAATCTCATCAAGCAGCTTCTTGAAGGATCCCAGGGTGTCAGCTTCAACAACATTACTGGGGAGTTGGTTCCAGACCCTCACAATTCTGTGTAAAAAGTGCCTCCTATTTTCTGTTCTGAATGCCCCTTTATCTAATCTCCATTTATGACCCTGGTCCTTTTTTTTTTTTTTTTCAAGTCAAAGAAGTCCCCCGGGTTGACATTGTCTATACCTTTAGGATTTTGAATGTTTGAATCAGATCGCCGCTAGTAGTCTTCTTTGTTCAAGACTGAATAGATTCAATTCTTTTAGCCTGTCTGCATACGACATGCCTTTTAAAACCGGGATAATTTGGTTGCTCTTCTTTGCACTCTTTCTAGAGCAGCAATATCCTTTTGTAACGAGGTGACCAGAACTGAACACAATATTCTAGGTGAGGTCTTACTAATGCATTGTAGAGTTTTAACATTACTTCCTTGATTTTGATTTAACAAACAACAACACCTGTGCCTTCTGCCAGCTCTGTTATTATTTGTTTATTTAGCAGACACCTTTATCCAAGGTGACTTACAGAGACTAGGTGTGTGAACTATGTATCAGCTGCAGAGTCACTTACAATTACGTCTCACCTGAAAGACGGAGCACAAAGAGGTTAAGTGACTTGTTCAGGGTCACACAATGAGTCAGTGGCTGAGGTGGGATTTGAACCGGGACCTCCTGGTTCCAAGCCCTTTCTTTAACCACTGGCCCACACAGCCCTGTTGTCAATTCAAGTCTTCTTTCTATTCATTAAGAATATTACCTTCAGGTATTGCTCATCCTTGTTAGACAGCTTTTTTGGGTCTTCCAGTCCTGGGTTTGTCAATTACAGATGATGTTTCTCTATACTTGTTGATTTTGCTTTGGATACCACACCTTAAAAATCGAGTGATGCAAGCTATTGCATTCCTTCTTTATGCAAGTCAACGTTGTTATAATAGTAGAAAACACTAGTGGATGCTTTGAGAAATTTTCTCGATGCAAAATATCTAAGACTTTTTGCACAGATGTGTATGTGTCCAATGTGATGACTCAATTTATTATGATACTATGTCATTATTTACTTACTTTCTAATGTTATATTTAAGTTGAAAAGGAAACAACGTGAGAATTGTGTATATTAATCCTGAACCATTCACTTCGATAAAAATTGGTTAATTTCCAAGAATATCATCTTGATTTGATACCAGAAAACCTTGCAAACCAGTTAAGTTTATCAGAGATGGAGGCTAACTTTTCAAGTGACGCCGGCCGCCCAGGTTTATATACACTTATTTACACATAGCAAAGAGCCGCCACTACCAGCAACCGCTATAGATTCACACATTTCACTTTCTCCGTCAAAAAACAAATGTTTAGGCTGTGTATAGGCTGAAGATATCCTCCTAACGAAGAGTTGCACACTGTATAGATTGGATTCCTATTCAATCAGCAGGTGGAACAAACCCTGTTACCCACAATTCTGTTATTATTTGTTCTCTACTCACCGTTTCTCAATTCCTGTTTACCTCCATGGAGATTTAAGATGCTCGGCTTCTCCCAGCATGTTCATTCTCACATTGAATGCTTTTGGGTGTTACACAGATCAAAGCTAGGAACCCCTTTCTTTCCATTCCCCGCCACTTTTTAAACTGGATAACTGCAAAGCATACGACATGGTTTATTTAGATTTCCAGAAAGCTTTTGACAAAGTCCAGCGTAAAAGATTAATTCTCAAATAGAACGCAGTACGGATTCAAGGAAATGCATGCACATGGATTAGGGAGTGGTTAACATGTAGAAAACAGAAAGTACTGATTAGAGGAGAAACCTCAAAATGGAGTTTAGGTAACCAGTGGTGTACCACAGGGATCAGTATTTGGTCCTCTGCTATTCCTAATCTACATTAATGATTTAGATTCTGGTATAGTAAGCAAACTTGTTAAATTTGCAGCCAAAACAAAAATAGGAGGAGTGGCAAACACTGATGCAGCAGCAAAGGTAATTCAAAATGATCTAGACAGCATTCAGACCTGGGCAGACACATAGCAAATGACATTTAATAAAGAAAAGTGTAAGGTACTGCACGCAGACAATAACAATGTGCATCATAAATACCATATGGGAGATACTGAAATTGAAGAAGGAATCTTTGAAAAAGACCTAAGAGTTTATGTTGACTCAGAAATGTCTTCATCTAGACAATGTGGGGAAGCTTTAAAAAAGGCTAACAAGATGCTTGGATATATAGTGAAAAGTGTTGAATTTAAATTGAGGGAAGTAATGTTAAAACTTTGCAATGCATTAGTAAAACTTCATCTAGAATATTGTGTTCCATTCTGGTCATCTTGCTACATCTGGTCATCTAGAAAGAGTGTGAAGAAGGGCAACCAGAATTATCCCGGGTTTAAAAGGCATGTTGTAAGCGGACAGGCTAAAATAATTGAATCTATTCAATCTTGAGCAAAAAGACTACTTGAGCGATCTGATTCAAACATTCAAAATCCTAAAAGGTATAGACAATGTCGACCCAAGGACTTTTTTCGACCTGAAAAAAGAAACAAGGACCAGGGGTTACAAATGGAGATTAGATAAAGGGGCATTCAGAACAGAAAATAGGAGGCACTTTTTTACACATAATTGTGGGAGTCTGGAACCAACTCCCAGTAATGTTGTTTAAGCTGACACCTTGGGATCCTACAAGAAGCTGCTTGATGAGATTCTGGGATCAATAAGTTATGAATAACCAATGAGCAAATGGGCCAAATGGCCTCCTCTCATTTGTAAACTTTCTTATGTTCTAATGAGTCCTCACCTGCTGGACTAATATTCCCATTTGTGACACTTTGTTCGCATTCACACAAAGCTTGAGGCCAAGTTGCCAAAGTAAAGGAAAAAGTTTGAACTCTTTTTAGAAATCCTATAGCAGGTAAACAATAGGTAACTTTGATAATATTACTACTATAGTATTGAAAATAATTAATATTGTGCATCTAATGTTGTATCTCAAATGGTACTGACATTTGTTGCTTTAGTAATCTATATTGATGTGAAGCTAATAAAATGCCTGGAATGGCATATTACCTGGCCACCTTTCCTCAAATCTGTGATGATCCATGATAGGTGGCTTTTAATATTTATAGAATTAAAAAATACAGCTTCATGAGTAGTAATTGCATCCTCATGTTTTCAATGTGCATGATCATGAGCTAAATCATTGTGTGTGTGTGTGTGAATGTGTTTAATATTTAATAAACAATACAGAAGTGAAGAATTGTGGTGTCTGTTCTGTTTTTGATAAGTTCTGCTTTATAAACTATTTTTAGCGGATTTTGACAGGATAAGCAAGGTGTTATTAACAGGAAGCAGATAGAGTCAGAAAGCTGCAGTTCAATTGCTAAAGTTCACATTTATTACACAAACAGGAATCAAACAAACGGGACATGAGGGCCAGAATAAAAGGCTAAACAAATAATAATAATAATAATAATAAGCACCAGTTGGCTGGGCATTTGCCTTCACTGCCTCAGTTTCTACAAAACACTGGTCCAAACTCACCCAAATTCTCTCCAAACAAAGGATTTTGCACCTGTATACAGGTAGCCATTCTCCAATTAGCACTCAATTACCTAATTGGAGAATGGCTACACCTGTGATTGTTGGCAGGGGTCGAATTAACCCTCAACCCTGTCAACCTTCCATTTCCACACACTATTTACATTTTAGGGCTTTTGCCCTGCCACATGGATGCATTTAGTCTAACCTGACAGGGCCTCATTAATTGCATAACGCTCAACTCCCATAAATAGAAGATCATATGGAATAACAAGCTTAACTGGATCAGTTTCAATAAATATTGTGTTATCATCATAATCTTTAGCCACATGTTGTGGACACATGCCAATTAAATCGAATGAAGTTTTTTTGTAGAGCAGACAGTTTTTGCGGGTATCTTTAGTGAGTAAAGTTTCATGACCTTATACAGAAGCCAGTTTTGCTGGGCTGGCAAAATGTTCTTAATAAAACAGAAGCGCAGAGCCTTCACCCTCACTGATAGGCGGTCAAGTAGTGGTAAGTAGCTTTAGGTTTAAGTGTCTGTATTATCTTGTTGTTTTACTGAGTCAGCCTTAGAATAAGCAGCACAGCTAATAATACAGAGTGACTGTACTAATACTAGAACAATACATGGATTAGCATTTAAACATCATTCAGACAGAAGTGATTACATGCTTGGAAGAAGAATTTGCAAACACAAACAAGTTGCACAGATTACCCATTTGTTAAACAGTAGAACACGCTGAAAAACTGAATCAATTTAGCCTAAAACAAAGAAGATTTTTAAAAAGTAGATCTAAATAGATAAACACATATATGTCAAAGGCATATTTAATAACTTTACAATTGTATATAAAACTTATATATATATATATATATATATATATATATAAAACTGTTGAATCAGTTTTATATTATATATAAAACTGGGATTCATCTCTACCAGGGAATGTTAAGGTAGAAAAAAATGTATTCTTTTTCTTTTATCTATATCATTTTATATATTAATTTATTTACATCAAATTTATTTATTTCAAATGGTGTTTTAATCTTTAGAATTGGTGCTTTATAATCCAACATTGCATAATTGCATAATTCAACAACCATATTTGTTGTTATGATTTCCTTTATTGTTCAAGGATAGGTGCCCATTGTGGATTAGATTTGTGTTACCAACAACTAGACATTTTAAATATTGCATTATTGTTTACTTATCAATACTACAACTAATGTCAGAATAATACTGTTTTTATGGCCATGTTCTAAACATTTCACCAGACATTGTGTTTTATTAGCGTGTTGTGTTGATTCAGTGGTCTACTGGAGTCCAGATAACCTGTTGTGTTGTCATTTGTTATCATATTTCCAGTGTTTTAACCAGGTGTTGGCCGTCTACAGTGACCAGGGTCAGTATTAGTGCACTGAATAAATGACCAGGTCAGAAGTCCAGAAAGAGCAAGAAAAAAACAGGATGAATAAATTGCTTTTTCTCTTTTTATTTGCAGTGCTGTGGGTATCAAAATTACCATCTTCCCGCGCTTTGTTGCGTGAAGGAAGGTAAGGAATATTTGTAAAATCTGCCTTGTGAATGATATCATTGATAAGATCAGCTGTGATGAGTCAATTACAACACCATGGTCTTTCTGTTGGTGAGCCTGTTCCGGTTCTATACCCCCATCCCCGCCCATTTGGTAATAGGATCTTACATTTTTGTGACTGGCATTCATCACTTTAATGCCACATGTTCTGGATTCCTTGAGTGGCTGAAGGCATGTTGGCCACTGTGACAAGCTTTGTGTCATCTTCATTACATTTGCTAATCATCCCACATCTAAACGTTGATGTACAATTGAATTAACTTGTTACCAGCTGTACTCTGTACTCAGATATGGAGACCAACATGTTCAGTTTACTGTTCATTATCTCCCTCAGTAAACCATCATGAGTACGGAAGATGGAGATATGCGGCGCCAAAGCAAACCCGAGAGGGAAAGAATTTGAAGCAAAACCCTTTGATGCTAAAAAGCAGATGCCAAAGAGATGTACTTAAAAGGTGTTATCCAGAGTAAAGAAGGTGGCAAAGTCACTGTAAAACTCTGGAAGGACAAGTAAGTCACATTAGAGTAAAAACAGCATCTTCTTATTGGCTTAGATTTCTGTTATTTACTACTGCATTGTATAAAAAAGGGTAACCTGCTCTTTCCCATTATTTGGGTAGCATGCACTTTCATTATGCTAGATAAATGCTTCCAATTACCTGGATAACCATAGAATTTTTACAGTGCCTTATGAAAGTATTCGCCCCTTGAACTTTGCGACCTTTTGCCACATTTCAGGCTTCAAACATAAAGATATGAAACTGTAATTTTTGTGAAGAATCAACAACAAGTGGGACACAATCATGAAGTGGAACGAAATTTATTGGATATTTCAAACTTTTTTTAACAAATAAAAACTGAAAATTGGGCGTGCAAAATTATTCAGCCCCTTAAGTTAATACTTTGTGCAGCCACCTTTTGCTGCGATTACAGCTTAAGTCGCTTGGGGTATGTCTCTATCAGTTTTGCACATCGAAAGACTGATGATTTTAAATATTCCTCCTGTGCAAAACAGCTCGAGCTCAGTGAGGTTGATGGAGAGCATTTGTGAAACAGTTTCAGAGTTCTTTCCACAGATTCTCGATTGATTGAAGGTCTGACTTTGACTTGGCCATTCTAACACCTGGATATGTTTATTTGTGAACCATTCCATTGTAGATTTTGCTTTATGTTTTGGATCATTGTCTTGTTGGAAGACAAATCTCCGTCTCAGGTCTTTCTTATCAGACTCCATCAGGTTTTCTTCCAGAATGGTCCTGTATTTGGCTCCATCCATCTTCCCATCAATTTTAACCATCTTCCCTGTCCCTGCTGAAGAAAAGCAGGCCCAAACCATGATGGATGCCACCACCATGTTTGACAGTGAGGGGGATGGTGTGTCCAGGGTGATGAGCAATGTTGTTTTTTACGCCAAACATAACGTTTTGCATTGTTGCCAAGAAAAAAGTTCGATTTTGGTTTCATCTGACCAGAAACCTTCTTCCACATGTTTGCCACAAGCCACCCAGGTGGCTTGTGGCAAACTGTAAACGACACTTTTATGGATATCTTTAAGAAATGGAACTTCTTGCCACTCTTCCATAAAGGCCAGATTTGTGCAAAGCACGACTGATTGTTGTCCTATGGACAGAGTCTCCCACCTCAGCTGTAGATCTCTGCAGTTCATCCAGAGTGATCATGGGCCTCTTGGCTGCATCAGGGATCAGGAAGATCCTTGTATGAGCTGAAAGTTTAGAGCCAAATACAGGACCAGGTCTTGGTAGAAAACCAGTGGTCTGCAAAGACCTTCCATTTCAATATTATCTTCCAACAAGACAGTGATCCTTGGGATGTTTAAAATTTGGGAAATCTTTGGTATCCAAAACCGGCTTTAAACATATCCACAACAGTATCTGGACCTGCCTGGTGTGTTCCTTGTTCTTCATGATGATCTCTGGCGCTTAAACGGACCTCTGAGACTATCACAGTGCAGGTGCATTTAGCGGAGAGCTGATTACACACAGGTGGATTCTATTTATCATCATTAGTCATTTAGGTCAACATTGGATCATTCAGAGATCCTCACTGAACTTCTGGAGAGAGTTTGCTGCACTGAAAGTAAAGGGGCTGAATAATTTTGCACGCCCAATTTTTCAGTTTTTTATTTGTTAAAAAAGTTTGAAATATCCAATAAATTTCGTTCCACTTCATGATTGTGTCCCACTTGTTGTTGATTCTTCACAAAAAATTACAGTTTCATATCTTTATGTTTGAAGCCTGAAATGTGGCAAAAGGTCGCAAAGTTCAAGGGGGCCGAATACTTTCGCAAGGCACTGTAAAAATTCTATGGTTATCCAGGTAATTGGAAGCATTTATCTAGCATAATGAAAGTGCATGCTACCCAAATAATGGGAAAGAGCAGGTTACCCTTTTTTATACAATGCAGTAGTAAATAACAGAAATCTAAGCCAATAAGAAGATGCTGTTTTTACTCTAATGTGACTTACTTGTCCTTCCAGAGTTTTTACAGTGACTTTGCCACCTTCTTTACTCTGGATAACACCTTTTAAGTACATCTCTTTGGCATCTGCTACGTAGCAGGCAGTTTTTGCATCAAAGGGTTTGCTTTGCGCCTCAATTCTTTCCCCTCTCGGGTTTCGGAGGTAGATGGCCACCGCCAGATATCTCCATCTCTGCGTCCGTACTCATGATGACGGTTTACTGTGGGAATGCATAATGAAGACAGTAAACTGAACATGTTGGTCATTATTATATCTGGAGTACAGAGTACAGCTGGTGTAACGAGTTAATTCAATTGTACATCAACGACTTAGATCGTGGGATGATTAGCAAATGTAGCAAATTTTTAGATGACACAAAGCTTGTCACAGTGGCCAACATGCCTTCAGCCACTCAAGGAATCCAAGAACATGTGGCATTAAAGTGATGAATGCCAGTCACAAAAATGTAAGATCCTATTACCAAATGGGCGGGATGGGGGGGGGTATAGAACCGGAACAGGCTCACCAACAGAAAGACCATGGTGTTGTAATTGACTCATCACAGCTGATCTTATCAATGATATCATTCACAAGGCAGATTTTACAAATATTCCTTACCTTCCTTCACAACAAGCGCAGGAAGATGGTAATTTTGATACCCACAGCACTGCAAATAAAAAGAGAAAAGCAATTTATTCATCCTGTTTTTTTATCTTGCTCTTTCTGGACTTCCCTAAGCATTTATTCAGTGCACTAATACTGACTCCTGGTCACTGTAGATAACACTCAATAGAGGTTTTCACTGGACTCCAGTAGACCACTGAAATGAAGACAACACAACACGCTAGTGATATGAAACCCAATTAAAACACACATGTCTGTGTGAAATGTTTAGAACATGGCCATAAAAAACAGTATTATTCTGACATTAGTTGTAGTATTGATAAGTATAACAATAATGCATATATTTAAAATGTCTAGTAACGAAATTGGTAACACAAATCTAATCCACAATGGGCTGACCTATCCTTACAAAGAACAATAAAGGAAATCATAACAACAAATATGGTTGTTGAATTAGCAATTATGCAATGTTGTGGGATTATATTAGCAGTAATATCTAGAGATTAAAACACCATTTAAAGAAATAACACAATTTGATGTAAATAAATTAATATATAAAAATGATATAGATAAAAAGAAAAAAAGAATACACATTTTTTTCTACCTTAACATTCCCTGGTAGAGATGAATCCCAGTTTTATATATAATATAAAACTGGGATTCAACAGTTTTATATATATATATATATATATATATTATATAAGTTTTATATACAATTGTAAAGTTATTAAATATGCCTTTGACATATATGTGTTTATCTATTTAGATCTACTTTTTAAAAATCTTCTTTGTTTTAGGCTAAATTGATTCAGTTTTTCAGCGTGTTCTACTGTTTAACAAATGGGTAATCTGTGCAACTTGTTTGTGTTTGCAAATTCTTCTTCCAAGCATGTAATCACTTCTGTCTGAATGATGTTTAAATGCTAATCCATGTATTGTTCTAGTATTAGTACAGTCACTCTGTATTATTAGCTGTGCTGCTTATTCTAAGGCTGACATCAAAGTAAAACAACTTGAAGATAATACAGACACTTAAACCTAAAGCTACTTACCACTACTTGACACGCCTATCAGTGAGGGTGAAGGCTCTGCGCTTCTGATTTTATTAAGAACATTTTGCCAGCCCAGCAAAACTGGCTTCTGTATAAGGTCATGAAACTTTACTCACTAAAGATACCCGCAAACCCATATGAAACTGTCTGCTCTACAAGGTCATGAAACTTCATTCGATTTACTGATTGGCATGTGTCCACAACATGTGGCTAAAGATTATGATGATAACACAATATTTATTGAAACTGATCCAGTTAAGCTTGTTATTCCATATGATCTTCTATTTATGGGAGTTAGACGTTATGCAATTAATGACTGAGGCCCCTGTCAGGTTAGACTAAATGCATCCATGTGGCAGGGCAAAAGCCCTAAAATGTAAATAGTGTGTGTGGAAATGGAAGGTTGACAGGGTTGGGGTTAATTCGACCCCTGCCAACAATCACAGGTGTAGCCATTCTCCAATTAGGTAATTGAGTGCTAATTGGAGAATGGCTACACCTGTATACAAGGGGCAAAACTTTGTTTGGAGAGAGAGGGGGTTTGGTGAGTTTGGACCAGTGTTTTTGTAGAAACTGAGCAGTGAAGGCAAATGCCCAGCCAACTGGTGCTTATTATTATTATTATTATTATTTGTTTAGCCTTTTATTCTGGCCCTCATGTCCCGTTTGTTTGATTCCTGTTTGTGTAATAAATGTGAACTTTAGCAATTGAACTGCAGCTTTCTGACTCTATCTGCTTCCTGTTAATAACACCTTGCGCTATCCTGTCAAAATCCGCTAAAAATAGTTTATAAAGCAGAACTTATCAAAATTAACAGAACAGACACCATTCAATTCTTCACTTCTGTATTGTTTATTAAATATTAAACACATTCACACACACACACACAATGATTTAGCTCATGATCATGCACATTGAAAACATGAGGATGCAATTACTACTCATGAAGCTGTATTTTTTTAATTCTATAGATATTAGGGTTGCCACCTCTCCATGGATCATCACAGATTTGAGGAAGGTGGCCAGGTATTCCAATATGCCATTCCAGGCATTTTATTAGCTTCCACATCAATATAGATTACTAAAGCAACAAATGTCAGTACCATAAATTGAGATACAACATTAGATGCACAATATTAATTGGTTTTCAATACTATAGTAGTAATATTATCAAAGTTACCTATTGTTACCTGCTATAGGATTTCTAAAAAGAGTTCAAACTTTTTCCTTTACTTTGGCAACTTGGCCTCAAGCTTTGTGTGAATGCGAGAAAGTGTCACATGCGGGCTTAATGGGAATATTAGTCCAGCAGGTGGGGACTCATTAGAACATAAGAAAGTTTACAAATGAGAGGAGGCCATTTGGCCCATTTTGCTCATTTGGTTATTCATAGCTTATTGATCCCAGAATCTCATCAAGCAGCTTCTTGTAGGATCCCAAGGTGTCAGCTTAAACAACATTACTGGGGAGTTGGTTCCAGACTCCCACAATTATGTGTAAAAAGTGCCTCCTATTTTCTGTTCTGAATGCCCCTTTATCTAATCTCCATTTGTAACCCTGGTCCTTGTTTCTTTTTTTCAGGTCGAAAAAAGTCCCTTGGGTCGACATTGTCTATACCTTTTAGGATTTTGAATGTTTGAATCAGATCGCTGCGTAGTCTTTTTGCTCAAGATTGAATAGATTCAATTATTTTAGCCTGTCCGCTTACAACATGCCTTTTAAACCCGGGATAATTCTGGTTGCCCTTCTTCACACTCTTTCTAGATGACCAGATGTAGCAAGATGACCAGAATGGAACACAATATTCTAGATGAAGTTTTACTAATGCATTGCAAAGTTTTAACATTACTTCCCTCAATTTAAATTCAACACTTTTCACTATATATCCAAGCATCTTGTTAGCCTTTTTTAAAGCTTCCCCACATTGTCTAGATGAAGACATTTCTGAGTCAACATAAACTCTTAGGTCTTTTTCAAAGATTCCTTCTTCAATTTCAGTATCTCCCATATGGTATTTATGATGCACATTGTTATTGTCTGCGTGCAGTACCTTACACTTTTCTTTATTAAATGTCATTTGCTATGTGTCTGCCCAGGTCTGAATGCTGTCTAGATCATTTTGAATTACCTTTGCTGCTGCATCAGTGTTTGCCACTCCTCCTATTTTTGTTTTGGCTGCAAATTTAACAAGTTTGCTTACTATACCAGAATCTAAATCATTAATGTAGATTAGGAATAGCAGAGGACCAAATACTGATCCCTGTGGTACACCACTGGTTACCTCGCTCCATTTTGAGGTTTCTCCTCTAATCAGTACTTTCTGTTTTCTACATGTTAACCACTCCCTAATCCATGTGCATGCATTTCCTTGAACTGTATCATGCGTTCTATTTGAGAATTAATCTTTTACGCTGGACTTTGTCAAAAGCTTTCTGGAAATCTAAATAAACCATGTCGTATGCTTTGCAGTTATCCAGTTTAAAAGTGAGCGGGGAATGGAAAGAAAGGGGTTCCTAGCTTTGATCTGTGTAACACCCAAGGAGCATTCAATGTGAGAATGAACATGCTGGGAGAAGCCGAGCATCTTAAATCTCCATGGAGGTAAACAGGAATTGAGAAACGGTGAGTAGAGAACAAATAATAACAGAGTTGTGGGTAACAGGGTTTGTTCCACCTGCTGATTGAATAGGAATCCAATCTATACGGTGTGCAACTCTTCGTTAGGAGGATATCTTCAGCCTATACACAGCCTAAACATTTGTTTTGACGGAGAAAGTGAAATGTGTGAATCTATAGCGGTTGCTGGTAGTGGCGGCTCTTTGCTATGTGTAAATAAGTGTATATAAACCTGGACGGCCGAGCGTCACTTGAAAGTTAGCCTCCATCTCTGATAAACTTAACTGGTTTGCAAGGTTTTTTGGTATCAAATCAAGATGATATTCTGGGAAATTAACCAATTTTTATCGAAGTGAATGGTTCAGGATTAATATACACAATTCTCACGTTGTTTCCTTTTCAACTTAAATATAACATTAGAAAGTAAGTAAATAATGACATAGTATCATAATAAATTGAGTCATCACATTGGACACATACACATCTGTGCAAAAGTCTTAGATATTTTGCATCGAGAAATTTCTCAAAGCATCCACTAGTGTTTTCTACTATTATAACAACGTTGACTTGCATAAAGAAGGAATGCAATAGCTTGCATCACTCGATTTTTAAGGTGTGGTATCCAAAGCAAAATCAACAAGTATAGAGAAACATCATCTGTAATTGACAAACCCAGGACTGGAAGACCCAAAAAGCTGTCTAACAAGGATGAGCAATACCTGAAGGTAATATTCTTAATGAATAGAAAGAAGACTTGAATTGACAACAGAGGCTGTGTGGGCCAGTGGTTAAAGAAAAGGGCTTGGAACCAGGAGGTCCCCGGTTCAAATCCCACCTCAGCCACTGACTCATTGTGTGACCCTGAACAAGTCACTTAACCTCTTTGTGCTCTGTCTTTCAGGTGAGACGTAATTGTAAGTGACTCTGCAGCTGATACATAGTTCACACACCCTAGTCTCTGTAAGTCACCTTGGATAAAGGTGTCTGCTAAATAAACAAATAATAACAGAGCTGGCAGAAGGCACAGGTGTTGTTGTTTGTTAAATCAAAATCAAGGGAAGTAATGTTAAAACTCTACAATGCATTAGTAAGACCTCACCTAGAATATTGTGTTCAGTTCTGGTCACCTCGTTACAAAAAGGATATTGCTGCTCTAGAAAGAGTGCAAAGAAGAGCAACCAGAATTATCCCGGGTTTAAAAGGCATGTCGTATGCAGACAGGCTAAAAGAATTGAATCTATTCAGTCTTGAACAAAGAAGACTACGCGGCGATCTGATTCAAACATTCAAAATCCTAAAAGGTATAGACAATGTCAACCTGGGGACTTCTTTGACTTGAAAAAAGAAAAAAGGACCAGGGGTCATAAATGGAGATTAGATAAAGGGGCATTCAGAACAGAAAATAGGAGGCACTTTTTTACACAGAGAATTGTGAGGGTCTGGAACCAACTCCCCAGTAATGTTGTTGAAGCTGACACCCTGGGATCCTTCAAGAAGCTGCTTGATGAGATTCTGGGATCAATAAGCTACTAACAACCAAACGAGCAAGATGGGCTGAATGGCCTCCTCTCGTTTGTAAACTTTCTTATGTTCTTATGTTCTTAACAGTACGAAGGTCACTCTTGAAATCAGGACTTAAAGGATGTGTTGCAGTAAGAATATCTCTGTTAAGAAAGGAGAACAAGACTAAAAGGCTAAAATATGCACAAGAACACAGAAATTGGACTATGGAACAATGGTCAAAGGTGCTTTGGACTGTTGATGGATACGCCACCCTGTAGCACCTGTAAGTCTCCTTGGATAAAGGCATCTGCCAAATAAATACAAAACAATACACTTTTGGTGTATATTAATCAGTATAATACATGGTAACATAACAGAAATTGTTTATGGAGGATTAGCGTTTACCATGTATAATAATAATAATAATAATAATAATAATAATAATAATAATAATAATATAAACTATATTTAATATATTCCCATTTAAAATTAACATGGTCCTTAATTTAGAATTTTTTTCGAACCATATACTGTAGGTAGCCATGAGAAAACTGATTTAATTGAAACATAATTGAATAGTATAATTTGGTTGTTTTTTTGTTCAAATTGCAGTGATGTTAAATTGCAGTTTTAATACAAGCATATGTTATATTAAATGCTCTGTCAAAAAAAAGAATTCTATTTTCATATGGCAAGCTGTAATTGTACCTGTGCTGCGTCCACAGTTTATTGAAATATCAGCAGCATGTTTTACATCTTATAATTGGCAGTAAAAGTACATTTCAAGGGCTTGGCTTTCCACTGCCGTACATGGCTGTGAGAAGGGCATATTGCCCAAAGTAATAAATAACGGCCATGAAAGTGTTCCCTTGACTGTGATCTAAATTTGGATGTCTGACAAAATCTTAGAATATTTTTCTGACAGGTTCTGCTTGGGACAAGCAGAAAGCAAAATGACTTTTAACGCTGTCATCCAAACTTTTATAGAGTGAAACACATCCCACATAAAATGTTATAACCAAAAAGGAGGCCATCTGTCACATCAGTGCTTGTCTGGTGCCAAGCATTTGAGTAATTAATTCTTCACTGCTGTAAAGTTTTCTGACAGCGCTAGATCAGCATATGAGAGCTACCGTATGCTCTGTTGATCCTTGATCATTTTATTCCTCAAAAACTATTAAAATATGTTTCTGGTGCTATTAATACCCACATTTTAAAAAATATATAAATGGTTCACTTTCCTCTGGTATAGTTCACTTAAGGTAACTGGTAAAGCCTATGCTTAAGAAACACAATTTGGACCCTAAAGTCCTTAATAACTACAGGCCAATCTCCCACCCACCATTCTTAGATAAGGCTCTAGTGAGAGTTGTTGCAAATCAATTACAAAAATGTCTAATTGTTACTGGTGTATGTAAGAAGTTTCAGTATGCATTCCATGCTGCACATAGCACCGAGACAAGCTGACTTTTAATTTATTTATTTCTTAGCAGGCGCCCTTATCCAGGGTGACTTACAGTCGTAAACAAAAATACATTTCAAGGATCACAGTTCAAGTAATAATACAATTAAGAGCAAGATAAATACAATGACTTTGGTTCTAGCAAGTACAAGTATGACAAAATACGATTCAGTAACAGAGCAGATAACAGTGTCAGTGATAGTTACATCAGGGTATAATTACATATAAAATACTACAGATTAAATAACACTTGACAGATTACAGTACTCTAAAGTACAGGATTAAATGCAGTAAAATAGGGGGCAGATAAGAGCAAGTAAAGCACATTTAAGGAAGAGTTATAAGAGTCCAGGGGGAAAAAAAGAGGAGTTCTACAGGTGCCGTCTGAAGAGGTGAGTCTTGAGGAGGCGCCGGAAGGTGGTCAGGGACTGGGCAGTCCTGACATCTGTAGGAAGGTCATTCCACCACTGCGGAGCGAGGGTGGAGAAGGAGCGGGCTCTGGAAGCAGGGGAGTGTAAAGGAGGTAGAGCCAGTCTTCTAGTGCAGGAGGAGCGGAGAGGTCGAGTGGGGGGTGTAGGGAGAGATGAGGGTCTGGAGGTAGCTGGGTGCAGTCTGGTCAAGGCATCTGTAGACTAGTACAAGAGTCTTGAACTGGATGCGATCGGTGATTGGGAGCCTGTGGAGTGAGTGGAGCAGTGGAGTAGCGTGGGAGAAGCGAGGCAGAGAGAACACCAGATGAGCAGCGGAGTTCTGGATGAGCTGGAGCGGACAGGTAGCGGATTCAGGGAGGCCAGCCAGGAGGGAATTGCAGTAGTCTAGGCAGGAGAGTACCAGGGCCTGGACCAGGAGCTGGGTGGTGTAGTTGGTGAGGAAGGGTCGGATTCTTTGTATGTTGCTCAGGAAGAATCGGCAAGTGCGTGCCAGAGTAGAGATGTGCTGGGAATAAGCGAGGCAGGGGTCCAGGGTGACTCCGAGGTTCTTAGCTGAGGAGGAGGGAGAGAGTGTGGTAGATTCCAGAGGAACAGAGATAGAGAGATCAGAGGATGGGGAGGAGGAGGAGGGAAAGAAAAAGAGGTCAGATTTAGAGAGGTTGAGTTTGAGGTGATGCGAGTGCATCACCTTGGGCTTTCCATCAGTTTTAATTCTCTTAAATCTAAGTGCTGCCTTTGATACCAGACCACTCCATCTTATTGAATCGTATTGAAAACACAGTGGGACTGTCTGGCCTTGTCCTATCCTGGCTCAAATATTATCTTTCTGATAGGTTCCAGTTTGTCTCTAATGGGGAGGCAAAATCTGAAATGTCTGAAGTTGTTGTTTGCGATGTTCCACAAGGCTCTGTTCTGGGTTATTTTTATTATATATGCTACTGTTAGGTGATATTATCCGCACACACGGAGTGAAATTCCATTGCTATGCGGATGATATCCAGCTATACCTGTCCCTAAAGCCAGGAAATGCTTCTGCTGGGGAGTTACTTGCTGCTTGACTTGCATACATCAAGTGTTGGATGTCTCAGAATTATTTAATGCTAAATTCTGATAAAACAGAAGTTATGCTTGTGGGATCTCAAAGCCAACAAAAACATGTGGGATACATGTGCTCGGCCGTAGTGATCTCTCATTAAATCGTAAACTAGAAATTAAAAATTTGGGGGTCATCTTTGATCCCGATCTATCATTTGAGACTTATATTAGGGAAGTTACAAAAGTATCTTTTTACCATTTGAGAAATATATCCAAACTTAGACCAATTATTTCTGTTTGGGATGCCGAGATACTAATGCATGCCTTTGTTTCATCTAGAACTGATTACTGTAATGCACTTCTCTCTGGTATCCCAAAAGGTGTGTTGCCTCGCTTACAGCTCGTTCAGAATACCGCCGCTAGAATTCTGACTAAAACCAGGAAAAGTGAACATATTACCCCTGTGTAGCAGGGCAGTAGAAAGCCCTGCTGTTTAAATGTGTTTGTTTATTTTAGAATGGGGTTTCCCCCTCCGCCCCTGTGTTATTTTGTATTTGTTTGTTTTGTTTGTTTATTTATTTATTATTTATGACGGCGAGGCACCGTGTGTTCTGTTATTTCTATATTTAGTTATTGTATTTAAATGACAGCGAGAGCCGTGCGCCGTAGGTTTTGCTATTGTTTTGTTTTATTTAAACGTGTTCTGGCAGAGGCGAGATTGGTGCTCATCCTCTGCCAGGAATAAATTAAAAACCTCGTGCAGAAGGTGGACATCTCCCGAATTAAGTGATTAATTTGTTGCTGAGTCAAGAGATGGTCACCTGCATAAAAGCTTGCAGCTCTCTACCCTCGGGGTGGATGTTAGAGAGAAGAGAGCGAGCGAGGAGCGAGAGAAAACGAAACTAAAAGAAAAAAACATAAAGGATCAGTGAAGGCTATTGCCCAGCCTGATCGTTTGTTTGTGTTCGTGATTATTTTTATTTTGCTCTGTGAGCAAGTCTTTTTCTGTTTAAATATTTATTTTATTTTTGTATTTAAATAAAAGGCGCCGCCGCGTCTTTATTATTTTGAAACTGCAGTACTACTGGTGTTTTCTTCCTGCATCTGTCCTGATGTCACCGCCCAGCCATCCTGTCACACCCTGTTTTAGCCTCCTTACACTGGCTCCCTGTGCAGTATAGAATAGATTTTGCTTTTAACCTATAAAGTTACTGACCCCGTATCATCCAAATCACACTCTTAGATCACAGGATCTGGGCTACTGGTTATTTCTAGGGTCAAACATGGAGGAGGCTCGGTTATGTTTTGGGGCTGCTTTGCTGCGCCTGGCACAGGGTGCCTTGAATCTGTGCAGGACACAATGAAATCTCAAGACTATCAAGGCATTCTGGTTAAACGTACTGCCCAGTGTCAGAAAGCTCTGTCTCAGTCGCAGGTCATGGGTCCTCCAACAGGATAATGACCCAAAACACACAGCTAAAAGCACCCAAGAATGGATAAGAACAAAACATTGGACTATTCTGAAGTGGCCTTCTATGAGTCCTGATCTGACTCCTATCGAACATCTATGGAAAGAGCTGAAACTTGCAGTCTGGAGAAGGCACCCATCCAACCTGAGACAGCTGGAGCAGTTTGCTCAGGAAGAGTGGGTCAAACTACCTGTTAACAGGTGCAGAAATCTCATTGAGAGCTACAGAAAACGTTTGATTGCAGTGATTGCCTCTAAAGGTTGTGCAACAAAATATTAGGTTAAGGGTCCCATCATTTTTGTCCATGCCATTTTCATTTGTTTTCTTATTTACAATATTATGTTGAATAAAAAATCAAAAGCAAAGTCTGATTTCTATTAAATATGGAATAAACAATGGTGGATGCCAATTACTTTTGTCAGTTTCAAGTTATTTCAGAGAAAATTGTGCATTCTTCGTTTTTTGTGGAGGGGTACCAACAAATTTGAGCACGTCTGTATGGTGTTCTTTTCTTTGAAAGCTTCATTTTTTCGTCTGTGAAAATAGAGCTGATATGACTTGCCAAAAAGCCCCAGTTTTGACTCATCTGTCCAAAGGACATTCTCCCAGAAGGATTGTGGCTTGTCAATATGCATTTTAGCAAATTCCAGTCTGGCTTTTTTATGTTTTTCTTTCAAAAGTGGAGTCCTCCTGGGTCTTCTTCCATGGAGCCCACTTTCGCTCAAAAAGCGACGGATGGTGCGATCAGAAACTGACGTACCTTCACCTTGGAGTTCAGCTTGTATCTCTTTGGCAGTTATCCTTGGTTCTTTTTCTACCATTCGCACTATCCTTCTGTTCAATCTGGGGTCGATTTTTTCCTTGCGGCCGCGCCCAGGAGGTTGGCTACAGTTCCATGTACCTTAAACTTCTTAATAATATTTGCAACTGTTGTCACAGGAACATCAAGCTGCTTGGAGATGGTCTTGTAGCCTTTACCTTTACCATGCTTGTCTATTATTTTCTTTCTGATCTCCTCAGACAACTCTCTCCTTTGCTTTCTCTGGTCCATGTTCAGTGTGGTGCACACAATGATACCAAACAGCACAGTGACTACTTTTCTCCATTTAAATAGGCTGAATGACTGATTACAAGATTGGAGAGATGTGTGATACTAATTAAAGAAACTAATTAGTTTGAAATATCACTATAATCCAATTATTTATTATCTTTTCTAAGGGGTACCAACAAATGTGTCCAGGCCATTTTAGAATATCTTTGTAGAATAAGCAATAATTCATCTCTTTTCACAGCTTCTTTGCTTTATTCTGTGACATACCAAAGGCATGCAAGTATACATGATAAAATAGCTTTTAATTTCATCACTTTTCAGGAGGAATGAAGCATTATTTCAATGAGCTGTAAGGGTACCAACAAATTTGAGCACGTCTGTATATATAAAATTTCCCTACAGTAAGCTGTAATTGTACCTGTTCTGCATCCACAGTTAATTGAAATAGCAGCAGCATGCTTTATGGTTCGTGTGATCTGAGTATAGTTGGCAGTAAAAGTACATTTCAAGAGCTTGACTTTCTACTGCCATACATGGCTGTGAGACAGGCATATTGCCCAGAGTAGCAAATATTGGCATGAAGTGTTCACTTGACACAGATCTACAATTGGATGTGTGACAGAATCTTAGAATATTTTTTTATGACATGGTCTGCTTGGGATAAGCAGAAAGCACCTGTCAGCCAATTCCCCTAATTTGAGACATTGGTCGCTATAGAGAAATACACATGCTGTTCTGGGGCGAAGGTAATCAATCCTATAAACAACCCCACACAGACTTTGGGGCCAAAGCATTGGTCACTTATAGCTCTGCTTTGGTTCTTGCACAACACAATTTGTTCGCAATATTTGAATCACAAAACTTTTCACTGGTAAGCTTATTACCACAATCCATGCTGTTGTAACTGTGTTATAAATAGCCCATTTCACGTGCTGCAATTCTGTCACTTTCAGTGTTTGAAGAGACAAAGAATTTGTTAATGTGTGACATACCTTTGGCCTGTGTGTTTTTCTTATGTCCATCGGTTGCTGCCTGCTGCTTCAGGTCAGTTTCGCCTCCATGCCTGGCAGTGAATTCACACTGGCACAAAGTACAAAAGGCTTTACCAAAAACTGACAGGTTTTTACCCAGTTGTATTTTTCTTCCCATTGGCTTTTATATCTACACAGTCTCTTTTTCTTTTTAGGTCCAGGAGGACTGTCTGGTGTTCCCGCTGCTTCACTCATTGCATCTAACGTTTTCTGCAGTGAAAGTGTACTGCAGCTAATGTTAGCTGCTAATAATATGATTTCCAAATATTAGTTCCGCTATAGGTGCATTGGTTCAGTAAATCATGGGACCGATTCTGCATTACTAGGATGTCTAATTAAACAAACCTTATATCATTGGAAGGTAAGGTAGTAATAAAAGTGGCTTTGCATAATGATCATTTTTTTAATATGTTAAAATACAGGATCAAAGACATCCCGTTCTGATTTAACACGGGACAGGCAATTTTATATTTAAATAAGGAGTGTCCCTTGTAATACAGGACTGTTGGCAACCTTACACAGAGGGCATGTGGCTGAGGTAATATTTTTTACTAAAATGATGTCGCTTATTGTTTTTAGTACTTGCGTTATTTCCTTGTGTTTAGCAGCTGCCAATACAGTTTCCTCCTTCCTTACTTTAAGAACTTTTAAAAGGGCATATAGCAACAAAGAATAAAACAAATCCATGCATAGATTTAGTGGACCACTCCGGCTGCATTGTTTACAAACTTCCACCTGTAAAAATCTGCAAAGAAAAAGCAGAATGTTACTTATGCACAACTAGAAAACACTCAACGATGTAGTATGTACTAATACTAAATAGAAAGCTTTTGATTTTACTTTTAGAAATAATTTATCAAATGTGTTTATTTATTAGATTTCTTCCCTTATTATATCAATGGGCAGATAGCTAACCCTAATTCTCGTCTAGACTGTGTTATGAAATATATCAGCAGTATTACTGTGTAAACGGCAGCACTCACTTCATCAACTGCCAGGTGTGTTGGCTAGGGTTTAGGAATTCTACTGAAAATTCAATTCAACAACAAACGCTTCAACTAGTAACCCTTTTCAGTGTCTTTTTCTATGAAGACATGGAAAACGGCTTCAAGTGGAAACGTTTATCAGTGAATTAAGCAATAGAGCCCAGAGAAGTAGGCTTTACTGTCTGGTAAGGCCCATCTCATGCTGTTACATGTCCCAGGCCAAAGGCGCTGCCATTTAACATAACAAGACAGTAAAGTCCGCTGAGGGTTCTATTGCTATTAGGAAAGAAAAATACATTACAAAAGTAACATTTCATTTTTTTGTTTGTTTATTTCCTGGTTTTATACAGCACTTTTTTGTTGCTAATGAAAACAAATGTTTTCCTCAGCATTCCATCTGTGGTCTGATAGCCTTCAGGTTTCATTATCCCAGTGGTGGACTGTGTCTCTTCGTAGGTATTTCCAATAGCCTAAATAATACCTCAATACAAAAAAAATCTTCTATTTACATGTAGCTGTTCTTCAGTTCAGGTAGCTCGTACACAAAAGCGAAAATAGTTTGTGAACTGTAAAAGAATTAAAGTAACAGAAACGTTTTATTTTTTAATTTGGATTTCAGTCCAGGTTCATGTATTTGTGTGTTTCAGTATTTAAGTTACTGTTAGGTCCTAAACTGTATCAGCAAAAATTAAAAATGTAAAAGCTTTAGTAATTACAAATATCTAGTAGTCTACATGTTTTCATGCTATTTGTTCAGTGGTTTATTCAGTGTGTTTATAAAGTTTATTCAAAGCCCCCTTCTTAGTTTTCTTAGAGTCCAGAGAGCACCATCCTTTGTTATTACTGTGAGATACTGAACTAACGTTGCTGAAAGCAATCAGACTGCATCCAATTGTTTGATTTCTTCAACTTCATTCAAACCGACACTAGTTTCTATTGTGGTTACTGTATTGTCGCTGACAGCAAACACTATTCTCTTTTTTTTTTGCTTTATTTGCTATACTAAATTTAGTCAAACTTAGTCTACATGTGTGTATTTTCTGGCTGATTGATAGATAACATTCAAGGTTCTTTACCAGAGATTAAGGACCTTGAATTGACCAATCGGGTTAAAGGAAATCTCTAAATCCATTTGGGATTTTAAGTTTTAGTATTTCTAAATTCAGCACTAGTGTTTAATAGTTATAGATGATTAATTATGGTCAACTCCATTTAAGATCTTAAAGATTTCAATCATACCCCCACCCTATAGTTTTAAGCCAAATAAATTCAGTTCCCTAATTTGGTTCCTAACCCAATCTTCACAGATAATTCCTTTAAATCCTGGAATTTTTTTGTATTGTGGTGTAGATAAACAGTATATATATATATATATATATATATATATATATATATATATATATATATATATATATATATATATAGCGTGCATATAAACTGTAGTATAATAAACCATTACATATTAATGTGAATGTGAAAAATATATATTGTAGCGTTTCACAGACAACCAGAAAACAGGAGAGACAGACACGTTGGTTTCTTTTTCCAAAAGCTTTATTTAGCACTCAGTAACACACACACACACACACACACACACACACACACACACACACACACACACACACACACACACACACACACACACACACACACACACACACACACACATCCCTGTCAGCTGCTCTGGAAACATAGAAACCACGACACCACCACCACACAACACCGCGTCGCAGCGCCTTTTATAAGCCCAGACCCCCCACTACCCCCCACCCCGCTAGTGTATTCAACCGTACACATTACATTGGTCCTCAGCCGCACACTTCGGGCCAATGGGGACACACTGAACACGTGAACACACAGTGCCGGGACCAATCACGAGGAGACACAGACCGTGCAGTACAGGACTGATACAGAGGGAAGGGCCAATCACAGGGGAGACAAAAAAATGTACACGTACCCGCGCCCAGCAACAGAGACAGAGTTAACACAATTACAAACAACATAAGACACACACATCAGATAAAAACAGATGATAACTTAAAAGCATCTGACTGGTGCCTTTTAAGCCTGCATATGATTGTACTAAACAGTGGTAACGTGTTTTGCACGCAGAAAGCGTTGTGCACCTGCTGCATTCACTAAGCAGTGGTGCAGGATGTTGTGCGTGGAATGAATCGCGTGTAAAGACTCATTTAAATACAATTAATAATGCTAATTTATGGAAATTAGTTTACATTGTTTCCCCTATTCCGCGAGGGAGGTGCTCGATATGAAAACCATATAGGTGCTAACGTTACCAGGTGCCTCTGTGTGTGTTAAGTGTATCGCTTACTGAAACCAGGCGGTGTCACGGAACCAGCAGAAAGAGCTGCTCAGGAGACCGGGAAGAGGAGTCAGGGAGAGAGTATTTCAGACCAGGCAGACGTTACTAGGGCTTTGTGAGGAGACGGTAATAACTAGATACATACTGAGCACAGATCATACTAGCTTTATATGTAGGGCCCCGGAAAATTCACGATATCACGAATTTCACAGACATCATGTATTTGACTGCCTATCGTGCAAAATAAGCTGTTTATTTTCCTAACAGTATTTTACATTACTCTTCACCTCACCTGTTCATCTCATACTTTTATTAAGTAGTAGCGGCGCTACAACACCAGCTTCATGATTGGTGAATTTCTCATACTGTACAATGACGTAACATGCGAGTCAGAGGCGGGAAATTTAAAATGGTTGTTCAAATAGTGTTGATTTATTAGCTAGTAGCGTATGATTAACATAAAAAGACAGCTAACACATCAGAAAAAGCTCAATTCATTTCAACAGAAGATCGCGTTCAGACCTACACAAAGGGGTCTTTGCATGCAGATTGTGGGATTCTGTTTTGCTCAACTTGTAATGTCTTTGGATCATCATTAATGAAAAAAAAATCCCCAGTTGTAGAGCCGTGCCTAACAGTGACACACTCAGAAGAGAGTATCTCCCTAAAGTGTATGCAGCACATGAAGAATAATTTAAATGCCGAAATGAATGATTGAGTCTGTTTGTATTGTATGCGACAAGGCCACTGGCGATCAAGGCAACTGTGCTTTGTACGTTATTTTCATACCACAGAGCTATACAACTATGGGAGGTGAAAAACTAAATAATGAATGACAACTCATTAAATGTTCAATTTAAGCAAGTATCAAATATTGAATTTTAGCATCACATAATAAATACTAGCATTAAATATTAAATTCATGTATCAAATAATAAATTCACCATTGAATATTAAATTCAAGTATTGAATGTTAAATACTACCATCGAATGTTAAATGCAACAGTTGAATGTTAAAAACTAGCATCAAACATTAAATACCTGCTTTATACATTCAATGTGCCTTTTATCCATTCGGTGGGCACTTTGTCAATCTATTTGCTTTTTATCCATTGCACTTGCAAACTGTCAATCAATCCCATCCGCCCCGCCCATTCCCACCCCTTCCACATCGGAGAGATTGGTGTTCCTCCTTGTTACCTGTTAACCTGTTCAGCCAATGAGAGGCTTTGATTTTCAAACTGAAATACGGTAGCTGTCTTGTGCAGTGTTTAATATTTTGGTATTAAAGGCAACAAAATGGGCTATAGGAATTACAAGGTCATTGTAATTAATGTGTCAACATAAGTTTCAAAAGTTTACAAAACTCAAAAATGTTGTTGAATATGTCATTTAAAGTTGTTTTTTTTAAAAAAAATATTTTGTCTGCTTGCTTTTTTTGCAACCAACGCAGTCCATTTTAAAAGACTCGTTTCCAGCACGGTTGTTTCATTTTTAAAGATTTCATATTTTTCAATAGCAGCTTGAGTTCCAATGTTACAATGTACTCGTACATCCTCAGACAGTCTGGGATATATGAAGATTACGAGGCAGGTGCATATGCAACACTTTTGGCTATGTTAATATTTTTATATAGTCACCATGTACTTGTGATATTAAGTAGGCTATGCTTAAAATGGCTTTAAAATATACAAAAGAATCTGTCCATAAATGAATGTACACAGAGTGCGAGTGAGGTGCAGTCATAAATATAAGCAATTAAACGGCCTCTAATATTAAAGTGACGTTTCGCCAAACAGCTTTTGAAACATTAACAATTACTTTCTCTGCTTGACTATCTCGCAGGACGCTGTGATTTGGGACAAGACCCCCGCCCTCCTCCTACGGAGTGCATTTTTGTCCTTAATGTTTCATTGACGTTAATGTTCTTGCTGATTCAGCACCAAAAAGCCTTTCATAATTCCCCACCACTTCTTCTGCCAATACATTTAGCTTCTGGTCTGGAAACTTTAAATTCCTCACTCTGTCCTCCTTGGTCGCTGTCATTGTGACAAACTCAGATCCATACCACAGTGTGGCTTCCCCCTGCCACGCGTTAATTCTGGTCCTTACCGCTGTTAAGTGACTGAAGCCCTAAGTCCACTGACATCAGGAGATTTATCGGCTTGCTCCATGGTGTGCACATTAGTAAGCATTGGACAAATCTGTAAACTATTATAGTTAAGTTTGCTCTTATTACGATGGATTGGTGGCTCTGAACTCTAATCAGCCAGTCAGGGAGCTTGATTTTTGTGAGTAATAATATGTGATACAGTTCTCACAGACAACTGTAAAATGCAAACCTCATTCTTTGGCTTGGTTTATAAGCAGGCTCAGCACCTTATTAAATCATATTAAGTTCTGGCAGCAGACATCAGCTGACACACATTCCCCGGTGTCATCGCAAACAAGGAATCCTGTTGGCCTCCACAAACAGAATTGTTTTCATATTTTGTTTTATAATGTGCTGTAGCCTTAGTGTTCGGCTCCCGTTTGTTCCAACTCAGAACTAAGTCATAATATTGCCAAGGTTTATGTTTCCATCACTACACAAGATGTCTGCATTTTGTTCTTTATTTTTTGACAACCAAAATGTTAAAACTGAGTTACTGTCACGAGTGACTCATCAGTTGGGGTTGTGCACATTATGTTTTGCGTTTGTATTTATTATATTAATTTGGTATTATTAGGAGGTTCTTGGATCGCTCACCTTCAACTTTACCTTTCTTTGTTGACGTTTCTACCGGGACACTGTTTGGCAACTTGGATTAAGTACAGGACCTACAATTAAGTACAGGCCTTTTTAGGCCCAGGTGAATATACTGGAACTATCGATTCACCAAACTGCTGCTTATATTGTTCAGGACTGCTTTGTGATAATATATTGTGTGGAGTGGAATCATTGTACTACTAATAGCCCCCTGAAGTCACAAGTAGCCTGTTAAATTATTTTTATTTTTTTTATTTGTAGGAAGATTTTCAACTTCCTAAACTCTGTTAAGAAATTGAGAAATGGTCACATAGCCAACCAAAATAAACAAGACAGCTTGCAGACTGGCTGCCAATGGTGGCTCTCTACTCAACTGATGTTTCTTTCCCTTTCTTTATTAATGACCAGATAATCAGTTAATCTAATTCATTCTGATATTTGTTTCTATTTATTTTGTTGATTTCTACATGCACTCCACAGTAACAGAGGCTGACAACCTGATTTACGTGTGGGTGTCTGTGGAATCTCTGCTGCAAGTAGAATGCATCCCTGTTAACATTGTTGTTCTTTAGCCAACCTACCCAGGCCAGATTGTGTCTGGGCTGTGAGACAAGAATCTTAATGTTTAAACATTTAATTACATTTTATTGCATGCTATTTGGAGGAATAACATTTTAAATAGAGTGTGTCCATGCTGATGGACACCACTGTATGTGATAGTTATAACAGTAATTTGCTGCACTTTTTTAGGTAAAACATTATGAGTTGACCACCGGACACAATATGCCAAGACCAATCACGATATGAATCAATAGATATTGCATCTTTATTTGTCTGCACCCATTATTATATCTGGGGGTGCCGATATTCATATATTTAGAGTAATTACTTTTAAGAAGTATTTGTCGATGGAAATTAACTTCCGCATTAAGTCTTTTAAAAGCCGGAATTGGAAGCAAGTTTTCCTCTCATCCTGGGCACTGATATTTTTACTGCTGTACTGAGGCTGTAAACTGACAATGAAAGTATGTTGCAAAACTAGCAAATGCAACTGATTCATCTCATAAGTGTGACTGTTCCTTAAACCTAACTCAACAGCTACCGCTGTGGAAACTGGGATATGTATTTCTAAGCTGAGTTTAATCACCACAATTCACTGCAGAGATGACACGTTTACGGAAAGTGAAAAAAAATGTTGTCTACACCTCCGTTATCCTAATGATACTGCAAGATATCTCTGGTTGTGGTTCTTATCTGCTACTTTGGCATGATGATGCTGCATTGATAGAACCACAACAGATTTGCCCTTTTTAGGAACATACAATGCCATGGGAAGGTTGCCAGTGAATCCAATCACTCTGCTCTTTTCTTCTCTCTTAGGTTTCGTATCTGCTGGTATTTCTGTCTTGTTCTGTCTAAGTGTTCCAACAATGGTGGTGTTTGATGGATGCCCATCTCTAGTAACACCAGGAGGAGAGGGAATGATGACCTGTGCCTGGCGTCGTCCTTTTACAATAAAAACGTAACATTCACAAATAATTTTCATCACATAACACATTTTCACTCTACTGCAATTTTATGCTAGTGTCCATAAAATGATCATTGCAGGCTCTCATACCCTCTTGATCCTATTCCTACAAAACTATTAAAAGATGTTCTTGGTGTTATGTGAACTGGATGGCTGCAGGGTGGTGACGTCAGAGCAGAAATCCAAACACACACAAGTACTGACGGGTGCAACTGAGACGCAACAGTGCTCAGCTTTTTATAATGAACAAAAATAAAAGATCTAAACAAAAACAACTCTCTCCAAACAAAAGGGCACAAGGGCCAAAACAAAACAGAACACAAAACACTAAACAAGTATATTCTAAATACAGCAATTGTTCTCTATTGATTTAGACTCTCTTGTCTCACCTCTGACACACTTCACCATGCAGCCCAAGCTGCAGGTTCTTATATAGTGGTGACCGAGGGATTAACTGGCTAACAATTATCTTATTATCTAACGGTCACATTTTGCACAGGTTTAATAAGGATGCGTCAGCTAATTAAATACTCAGTAGCTGATCAGTCACGCATTCCCACGAGATAATTCTAACAAATAATAATAAATACAGTGCACATATATATTTATATAGCTAGGGGCGGGGCACTCCGCCACATGTTATTAATACTCACCTTTTAAAAATTATACATGGTTCACTTTCCTCCGGTATAGTTCCCTCAGCACTTAAAGTAGCTGTGGTAAAGCCTATGCTTAAGAAACACAATCTGGACCCAAAAGTCCTCAATAACTACAGGCCCATTTCCAACCTACCATTGTTAGATAAGGTTCTAGAGAGAGTTGTTGCAATTCAATTACAAAAAATTCTAACTCTTAATGGTATATTCGAGAAGTTTCAGTCTGGTTTTCGTGCTGCACATAGCACCGAGACGGTGCTTGTCAGAGTTGTGAATGATCTGCTGATAAGCTCTGACCTGGGCTTTCCATCAATTTTAATTCTTCTAGATCTAAGTGCTTCCTTTGATATTGTAGACTATTCCATCCTACTGAATTGTCTTGAAAGCACAGTGGGACTGACTGTATGGCCTTGTCCTATCCTGGATCAAATCTTATCTTTCTAATAGGTTTCAGTTCGTCTCTATTGGAGAATTAAAATCAGCATTATCGGAAGTTGTTTGTGGTGTTCCACGGGCTCCATTCTAGGTCCCTTGTTATTTTCATCATATATGCTGCCATTAGGTGACATTATCCTCAGACCCAGAGTGAACTTCCATTGCTGTGCTGATGATACCCAGCTATAGTTGTTCCTAAAGCCAGGAATTTCTTCTGCCTGGGTGTTATTAGCTACTTGCCTTACAAATTCTGTGACATCCAGTGCTTGATGTCACAGAATTTGATGTTGAATTCAGATAAAACAGGTTATGCTAGTGGGATCACAGAACCAATAAAAGTAAATGTGGGATTACATGAGCTCGACCCTTGCAGTCTCTCATCAAAACTTAAACTAGAAATTAAGAGTTTGGGGGTCATCTTTGATTTTGATCTCTCATTTGAGACTCATATTAGGGAAGTTACTAAAAATATATTTTTGCCATTTAAGAAATATAGTCAAACTTAGACCAATTATTTCTATATCTGATGCCTGTACAGTGCTTTGCAATCCTTTTACATAGAAAGCGCCATATAAATGCAATAAATAAATAAACTCCATGACCACGTGCCCTAGCTCTCCCTCAGCCTCTTCCTGTACCCTGCAGTGGTGCTTCATTTGGAGGTGGACCATCTTGCTCTGCTTGTCCATCACCCTCATCACCATGGTTACCACTGGTTTCTTGCTCATCAGTTTCTGAGTCTGTACCTGACCGGTGATCCTCAGCTTCAGATGTCTCATGTCTTGCAGGTACAAACTCTTCATCAGTGTCATCAATGTCAAAGTCCACATCAGACTCAGTGTCATCAGTTAGACTCCTCTGCAAAGCGTCTGCTGTTGTATATCTTGCTGGATGTGTAGCCATATTAATGACCTATAGGAGACACATGTGGCTACACATGAATCATGCTTGTTTTTTATAGAAACCCAACAGATTTTCAGGAAATCACCTTTATAGTTTCAGTTTTTCTGAAATATCTAAGAATCTAAGAATGCATGGTGGATAAAGCATAAAATCTTGGACCCAATAAAAATTAATTCATAAAGTTTGAATTTTGATCAACAATCAAAACTTTCTGTAAGAATATTGCAGACATAGTTTCTGACAAAGTCCTAAGAGTAAATTATTAAAAATGAAGATACTAAAGAATGGCAGAAAAAAAGTACTGCAGGGGTCCAAAAGGATCCCAAGTGCTCCGATTATGGTTAACCCTTTAGGACCGGGATCGTGTTAACATCATCATACTGACGTGGGCTTCTAGGACCTCGATCGTGTAAACAATCAACACAGATAATGCTTCAGCAGGAGTTGCCAGGTGTGGGAAATAAAAGCGAAAAGTTTGTGTTCTGAAAAACAGGTCACCGTTTCCAAGAAGCTACTGTAAAAAATAGATTTCTTGTGATTTTTTGTAGGAAGAGAGTCAAATACATCCAGAAAATGCCTGGTTCTGGGGAGCATCCCACTTAAAAATGCTTGGTCCTGAAAGGGTTAAGAATGCTGTAGTGTAAAAATCTCACCCCAGTTTCTCCAGTTTGTGTTTCTATTACTTATGAATATCTTGTCTTATTTGACATGTAAAATGATTATGGACAGTTCTAATTCACACAGCACAAGTGGGTGAGGTGCAGTACCTTCTTCACCTTGGCCTGCAGAGGCAACAGAGGCAACAGATATAGGAGGTCATAACCCTGCCTGCACATAGAAAAAGACCCTGCCTTTGGGGCTTTAGTGAAAAATACATCCCTGAAGTTTCTCCTATGGATATTTCACTACATTTAATATATAGTTATTTTATTCTTTGGGTTCATGATCATTTTTGAGCAATTTATTATGTTCAGGTAAATTAAAACTTTGCTAATAAATAATACAAAAAAATATCGCTACAGGTATATAGACCTGACTAACTGTGTTTTTGTGGATTGTCTGAATCGTTAAGTCTTTTATGCTAATTTGCTGTATGCAATTACATCATTGATCTAATTCGATCGACATTTACATGGGCCATCTGCAAAGGGTTAACCTGTTTCCTTGAAACACTCTCCCCTATGAGTAGAGGCAGTACACTTTGCAGATAGTGGAATTCATTGTGACATTGTGATGACATTTTCTAAAGATTCTACTGAGAAAAATGTTGCTATATTAAATTGTAAGTGCTTAACCCATACATTGATTTATATGATTATGCTTACTTGATTTGCATTTTTATAAGTCATTATTAACCCTCTGTGGCCATATGTCGGACCAGGTCTGGTCTGAATATGCGTTGCCGAGTGTCATGTTGCTATGCAGTGACTTTTAAACCTGTTTTACTGAGAATAAAATTACTTTTAAACAGTGTATGTAAAATAAACATTGCAGAATTCTATGGACCGCAAAGGGTTAATACAAATACGAACACATAAGATGCTCCGCAGAACCATCCACAGATATGAACTTCAAAGTTAATTTCTCAAAATCGTCATAAGCATTTTTATTTTTCTGGAAGGAAAAAAAACTAAAACAAATACAAAACAGCACAAGTCAGTTTCCAAGTCACAGAACTTGATGCTACTGTTGTTTATAGGTTGGGAAGTGAGCTTCAACTGCCCCCAAAAGAGGACCACCGACCATAAATGCAATGAAGAGTTAATAAAGAATAAGAAAAATCAATAATGCAATAATCAATATTACATTTCTTTTAAGGACTAATATCACTGCTTGGCAGAGAGGATAACCCCTCGCCCTGTGGGAGGAGAAGGAGAGGCAGCAGAATAGGGAGCATGCAGAGCCTGGCAGAATTAGTAGCAGGAGCCTGCATGACCGGAACTGCGGGAGCAAGCATTATGGGATCAGTGGGGCCCGAAGCGGCCGGTACAGCAGAGGCAAGGGGAGAAGAGCCAGCAGCACTGTCGGATGGAGGCAAAGCAACAACGCGGACAGGCTCCCCCGGGGACCTTTTGCTGAATTTTTTAGTTGAACTATGTCCAGCAAGAGGAGAAATGCAGTCACCATCAGCTTCCGTAAAGAAAGAAAAAGTGCAGCAGGTGAGTAGCCATTTTATAACTACACTGATACTCTTCCAAGGGGAAATGAAAAGTAGTGGTGTGGCAGGGCAGAAGCCCTGCTGCTGTAAATAGTGTGTGGGAATGTAAGGTTGGCAGGGGTGGGGTTAAATCTGTCCCTGCTAGCAATCACATGTGGCCATTCCCCAATTAGGTAACTGATGCAAATTGGGGAGTGGCCACATGTACAAAAAAGGAACAAAATCCTTTGCTTGTTGGAGAAGTTTGTGCTGAGACTCTCTGTAATGTTGCAATGAAGGCTAATGCCTACCTTACACGTAGTTATTCTCGTTAGCATGCAGATTACACTCAATTTTATCTATACACTAAACTTGTTCAACAATATTTGGAAAACAGACGGCTCCAAAACTGGATCTTGGTTGTTTACAAGGGGAGAGAATATCATCTTAATGTGGGGAAGCTATAAAAAGGCCAATAAGATGCTCGGATATATTGTGAAAAGTGTTGAATTTAAATCAAGGGAAGTGATGTTAAAACTTTACAATGCATTAGTAAGACCTCACCTAGAATATTGTGTTCAGTTCTGGTCACCTTGTTACAAAAAGGATATTGCTGCTCTAGAAAGAGTGCAAAGAAGAGCGACCAGAATTAGTAGTAGTCACTGTGCTGTCTGGTATCATTGTGTGCACCACACTGAACATGGACCAGAGAAAGCAAAGGAGAGAGTTGTCTGAGGAGATCAGAAAGAAAATAATAGACAAGCATGGTAAAGGTAAAGGCTACAAGACCATCAGCAGCTTGATGTTCCTGTGACAACAGTTGAAAATATTATTAAGAAGTTTAAGGTCCATGGAACTGTAGCCAACCTCCCTGGGCGCGGCAAGAGGAAAATCGACCCCAGATTGAACAGAAGGATAGTGCGAATGGTAGAAAAAAGAACCAAGGATAACTGCCAAAGAGATACAAGCTGAACTCCAAGGTGAAGGTACGTCAGTTTCTGATCGCACCATCCATCGCTTTTTTGAGCGAAAGTGGGCTCCATGGAAGAAGACCCAGGAGGACTCCACTTTTGAAAGAAAAAACATAAAAAGCCAGACTGGAATTTGCTAAAATGCATATTGACAAGCCACAATCCTTCTGGGAGAATGTCCTTTGGACAGATAAGTCAAAACTGGAGCTTTTTGGCAAGTCACATCAGCTCTATGTTCACAGATGAAAAAATGAAGCTTTCAAAGAAAAGAACACCATACCTACAGTGAAACATGGAGGAGGCTCGGTTATGTTTTGGGGCTACTTTGCTGCGCCTGGCACAGGGTGCCTTGAATCTGTGCAGGACACAATGAAATCTCAAGACTATCAAGGCATTCTGGAGCAAAACGTACTGCCCAGTGTCAGAAAGCTCTGTCTCAGTTGCAGGTCATGGGTCCTCCAACAGGATAATGACCCAAAACACACAGCTAAAAGCACCCAAGAATGGATAAGAACAAAACATTGGAC
Organism: Huso huso; assembly: GCA_036884735.1. Classification (NCBI taxonomy): domain Eukaryota; kingdom Metazoa; phylum Chordata; class Actinopteri; order Acipenseriformes; family Acipenseridae; genus Huso; species Huso huso. Next base: position 5,432,383 of record CM072714.1, on the reverse strand, counting down.
TATTCTGAAGTGGCCTTCTATGAGTCCTGATCTGAATCCTATCGAACATCTATGGAAAGAGCTGAAACTTGCAGTCTGGAGAAGGCACCCATCAAACCTGAGACAGCTGGAGCAGTTTGCTCAGGAAGAGTGGGCCAAACTACCTGTTAACAGGTGCAGAAGTCTCATTGAGAGCTACAGAAAACGTTTGATTGCAGTGATTGCCTCTAAAGGTTGTGCAACAAAATATTAGGTTAGCGGTCCCATCATTTTTGTCCATGCCATTTTCATTTGTTTTCTTATTTACAATATTATGTTGAATAAAAATCAAAAGCAAAGTCTGATTTCTATTAAATATGGAATAAACAATGGTGGATGCCAATTACTTTTGTCAGTTTCAGTTATTTCAGAGAAAATTGTGCATTCTTCGTTTTTTGTGGAGGGTACCAACAAATTTGAGCATGTCTGTGTATATATATATATATATATATATATATATATATATATATATATATATATATATATATATATATATATATATATTCTGCCAATTCTTTCCTGACCTCTAACTTGTTTGTTTAATAAACTTTGATAGTTCTTATGTCACACGGTCACGTGTGCGCACACTTCAAATGTAGTGGGATATGGGCACTAGGATCCACTACAGCTTTAAAATCTCTACTTACCAGGTTAATAACCCTTAGTTGCACCCCAGAGCCAAACAGCTGTCAGACCACAGAGTAGGAACACCACAACTATGGAAAAACAACAAGTTTTATTTTGTTACAGTAAAACATAAAATATGGCAAAACAGCACATCTACAATGAATTATCCCAATTCTAAAATACTAATTAATCAGACAGTTTAGGATACAGGTACAGAAAAAAACACTACTGTATTCCAGATGAAAAGGCCCAAGTCCCGCAGTTCCAAGTTTAAACCCAACAGTCCCGCCCAACTCGCATCCTGTTGAGTTATCAGTCCAGTGCAAGTCGCCTTCTTGTAAGATCCTCAGCCATGTAAATCAGTCCAAGTTCAGCCACTGATACTGCAAGAGGGTCAAAAAACAGAACAAGGGCCAATAAATACTATCTGTGCATTCAAATCGTGAAGGACAAAAAAATAATAATAATAATAATCTTTCCAGGGCTGCTTGAAGTCTCTCTAGTGGGCGAACATGGTACAGCAAATAGTGTTAAAGCATCTGTTAAAAACACTCAAGGGGAATAGATTTAAACATTTCTCTTTTAAACTGGCCAGACAAAAACATGTAAATTAAAATGTTATCTAATAAAAAATGTTCTCCACACAAAAGAATGTTGCCTTAATCTACAAAAAAAGGGGGGGGGGGGCAGAAGGGATCCAGCTCCTACATAAGGCGAACTGCACTACTAAAAGCTATCAGAATGTTGATTTTTTAATTGATTTGAATAATTGCTTTTTTTTCACAGCTTGAATTAGTTATTGGTTTATTGTGATGCATTCCAATATGGCTGCCGTTTTTTATGTATTATTCAAAAAGGATAGTGGCATATGAATATCTGAAAACATTAACACAAGTATGAAAACTACTAATTACTATTCAAAACATAAAACAGCAATTAACCCACATCAGCTTGGTTAATTAAAACATTAAAAATTAATACATTTAGTTTACCTAAAGAATTGAATGGTAGCTAGTACTGCTATCTCCCCATGAGATTTAAGTTTGCAGCAGGCACTATAATAAGAACACACAAAATCACACGGACGTTTTTTCTTTCTTAACTATTATTTTTTTAAATAAACAACAGGCTGAACTGTAGTCTGTAGTACCCACCGCACGAAACTCACAATGCGTTATACAAATCCCCCGTATCTCAGACTTGTCTACCTTAATTAAAATACATGAGTGTTTATAAGTCTGTATCATGAAAAACAAATATAAAATTAAAGAAACCCGTCTATTACTCACCAGCACGCTGTCGCTGCCTTACAATTTCACTAGCTAGCCGTCATTTTAAATAACGGGTTCACCCGCTCTGAATACAGGACTCCAGCCTGTGAGTCGAATTAACCCCCTATTAGCCGAATTAACTTTAGGATTACTACACATAGTACAGTGCGTAGTTTCTCTTTTTTCCTCTCACTCCTTCTAGAGCTAGTTGATCAAACTAAAACGTACTACAATTAAATCGGTTCGATTTAATAAAACTTTTATTAGGGTTTGCCTGATAGCTGCTTTACTACGTCTCACTTCTACAGCTTTCTCAGACTCTTCCCTCTTTTAGTCCCGACCCACCAATATTAAATCCCTGATTAGCGATCGGGGCAATCTGTAACCATTGGTGCATGACTTATAGCTAAACTTGGGAGTGCATACAGTGCGCTGCCAACAAACTATAAATCAACTTCCAAACAGTTCAAAATCTTGGCTCGGTTCCTGTGTTTCTGCCTCTGAGAAAAGCTCGGGGCTCGGCTTACATGATCCGGAATTGGCAGTAATTGTACATTTCAAGGGGATCAGCTTTCCTCTGCCCTACATTTGCTGCGATCATTCTCTCACAGTTATAAACATTAACCACAAAGTGTTTGCTTGACATCGAACTACAACGGGAGGTGTGACAAAATCTTAGATTTTTCTTCTTTTATATATATTCTCTTATACAGTACATTAAACACATAGACACTTACACATTATATTAATTATTTTCACATACAACAGCATTGTATGGTGATTTAATGTTCTGCTGTTTAGAACTTTGTCACCTTAGGTAGCTTTGAAAGATATTGTAGTGTTTCACCGGAGGCAAGAAATGGAGAAGACACGCTGTTTTCAGTTTAATTCTTTTTATTCTTTTGGACGCTATCGCTGCATCCACTCCCGCTACATTGCCCCCACCTTAGTCTCTTTTTGTCCCCAAAGTCTGCAGGGTGCAATGCCCAAGAGTCCAGCTCCACATTTTGAGCAACGCCAGTCCCGTCTGTCCAGTGGCCATCGATGTCATGGGTCCCTCCCCACCTCCGACAGCAGGAACCGGTTTGTTTATTTTCCCTGGATCGGTGGCAATGCCCTCCTCACTGACCTGATGGCCGAGGAAGGTGGTCTTGCGCCTGAACAGGTGGCACTTGTCTGGGTGCAGTTGTAGTCCGGTGGCAAGGATCCTCTATATTACCCGCCACATGTGGAGCAGAGCCTCTGAGATGGTCGGGCCGTGTACTAGAAAGTCGTCCAAGTACACCACACGCCTGCCTGGGGGTGCTGTCCAGCACTTTCTCCATCAGCCACTCGAATGTGGCTGGGGCGTTGCACAATCCGAACGGCATGACTTTGAACTGCCAGAGGCCCTGTCCGGTGGAGAATGCGGTCTTCGGTTTGGAGTCAGGGGTGAGGTCCATTTGCCAATAGCCATTTCACAGGTCAAGGGAGATGAACCAGGAGGACCCAGTGATGAGGTCCAGTGACTCGTCAATGCAGGGGAGCGAGTAAGAGTCCTTCCTGGTGACCGCATTTAGTCGGCAGTAGTCAACACAGAAGCGCATACTCCCATCCTTTTTGTTCACTAGTACCACGGGCACGGCCCTGGGGCTGATGGACGATCACCCCAGCCTCCTGCATCTCCTGGATGATCTCCGCGGCCGCCTCGAGTCGGAACAGGGGCAGCCGACGGGGTGGTTCCCGACTGTGTGGGGTTCGGCCGGTGTCGATGTGGTGTTGAACCATCCCAGTCCATACCCCATTCTCTGGCCTGACTGGAAAGAGGTGTTCAGACTCCTGCAGTGAGGCGTGGAGTTGGTCGCTCTCCCGCTCCTGGAGCCCCTCCTTGCCACGCTGGTGCACCCCCTCCATGGCTTCACTAAGGTGGCTTCCTGACGCTTTCAGGTGGAGCACGGCTGTTGAGGTTTCTCCCCCTGTCACAGATGGCTTTGTGTGGCGTGTGGGTGGTGACGTCAAAGTTCAGGAAGCAGTAGTCAAAAACAAACTATGGACTGAAACTGAAGCGCTATGGCTGCTCTCAACGTTTTATTAAAATAATAAAGAAACCGTTTAAACAAAACAAAAACACTTCTACAAAACAAAAGGGCACGTTGGCCAAACAAATAAACAAACAATAACAGAAACAAGTATATCAGTATATAGAGATTGCTTTTCTCTTACTTCAAAAATCACGTCTAGCCTCTGACACTCTCCTCCTTCTGAGCCGAGAGTGGGTCCTTTAATATTCGTGGCTGGAGCCTTAATTACCTATTAATTCATGACCTTATTAAGGCTCCAGCCACATTCCCACGAGACTTATAGGGAAGGGTTTTTAACCACATCCCCACCGACTACACATTATAAGACTAGCTATTTCGCCGGTCTCAAACAGTAACCAATAAAAGACGGACGGTGGTTGACCACTGGCACATAAACACAATAATAATGATTAGGACGAACGGCTTCATCCGCCGCATACAAATATAATAATAATAATAATAATAATAATAATAATAATAATAATAATAATAATAATAAATGAAAACATACATAAATAAATACCAAGGGTGGGGGCTTAGCGCCCCCCCCCCCCCCAGGCTCTGCCCTTGAAAGAGCTGGCGCTTGCCAGGGTGCCCGCGAAGACCCTTACGTTGAGGGGGATGGTGCATCTAAAAGGAGCAGCGGGCCCGCTCTGAAGGTCACTGTAACTTTCGCCAAATCTAGCTGCCCTCTCGCCTGTTGAAGCACCAGGATGCACTGGTCTTGGATGTCCATGACCCAGACCTCCTGATCGGCGATCTACCCCAGATGCAGCTGCAATAGCCCTGTCCCCTCACATCGGGGATAGCTGTCCTGTGACGGTGTGGGTGCTACTTTTAGCCCGGCTGGTCTCTCCAGCCCACTGGAAGATGTCGGGCCTGACCAGGATGAGAGTGGATCCAGTATCGATCAGCGTGGTGCAGGGCATGCCCTCCACTCTGTAGTTGAGATGGAGATGTGCCCCGATACTGGTTCTCCCCATGATGAATGGGGGAGCTGGTGGTTTGTTTGGGGTTAAAGACCCGGTCGCAGTTTCCCCTTTTACCTCGGCTCTCTTCCATTTCTCGCCAGTGAATGGCTTGGCCATTCGGATGACCTCTGTCCCGAGTCCTTGGATATGCTGGAACTGTCGTTCCACATTGCCACTCGTCTCTCCCTCCCTTAGCCACTCATGCTTGACGCTCGGGTGTTCCATCCTTGATCCCACTCTGACACCAGTGTAGTGTTTCACCAGAGGCAAGAAATGGCAAAAGAGAACCAGACTTCGGACACGTCCCACTGGCCCTCAACACAAATGCATGGATCGCTACAATATTTTAATTTATGAATTTTTGGTTGTTTGTTTCAGCCTGTATCTGAAAGTGAGACATAAGAACATAAGAAAAGTTTAGGAACAAGAAAAGGCCATTTGGCCCATCAAGGCTCTTCCCTTGGTAGCACCCCTTTCTCCTCTTCTGGGGAGAATTAATTTAAAAGCACAGAATCTAGTCATTTTTATGTCCCCCCAGTGTTTTAGATCCTACTACTTCACCTGGTAGGCTATTCCGTGCATCTATAAATCTCTGTAAAAAAGTGCTTCCTACCTACCTTCTGTTCTAAACTTTTATGCCAACTTGTTCTTCTCTCTAAAATTAAATTAAATTTGAAGTAGAGGCTTGAGTTAACTTTATCTACAATTTACGATTTTACAGACTTCAATCAAGTACCCTCTTGCCCTTTTTTTATCGGCTGAAGAGATTTAATTCTTGTAACCTGTCCCCATAGCTCATATCAGCCTAGATGCCCTTCTCTGTACCTTCTCGAGTTGCAATCCATGGTTGCAGTGTTTTCACTCTGAGCCGACTGGGAAACAGTGCAGTACTGGAAGCGCAGAACTGAAGGATTACCTGTTTGGACTATATGCAGCAACATTTTAGTTATGCTAAAATTACACTGACAAGAAGAGTGTTCTCTTGATTGCTCTGGTTTTATTATTATTATTATTATTATTATTATTATTATTTACGTGAAGTCTAAAAATTTGGTTTAGAAAGCCTTTTCAGAAAGGCCAGATGTAGCAGGGATGTATGAGAGCTGGAACTCAATAACAGGCAAGTTTTATCACATGACTCATCCCATATGGAGAAAATATATACAAATCATACAAGCTTCTTCTATGTTATGTACAGTTGTAGTCAAAAGTTTACATACCTCAATGGAAATTTTCTAGAAATTTCTCGAAAACAAATAATTATAGGAAAAACCTTTTGTAGCAAAAGTTTTGCTTTTAAAGATGAGGAAAAAAAGTTACAAGAAATAGAGGTCTACAATTATTTATTTCAGCATTTTTTTTGCAAAACTCCCAAAATGCTAATTCCAAAGTATTCATACCCTGACAAGGAAAATTAAATTAATAGCTAGTTGTGGCACCTTTAGCAATAATATCCTCTTTTAAACAATTAGGATATTTGTCGATGGACTTTTGGCATGATTCTTTAGTGATTTATGACCATTCTTCAACGCAAAATTGTTCCAGTTCATTCAAATTCCAAGGACTTCTATCAGGGCCGGATTTTGGTATCATGGGCCCCTGGGCAAGGAACCAGAACAGCCCCCCCCCCATTAATACTGTTATAATAATGTAAAAGACAATATTGAAGGAAAATATGACTGACACCAGATTGTTTTAATATGAATACCATGCGTGCAATACATTCATGAAAAAATTAGCTATAAAAGACTTGGCATTACACAGCGCCATCTAGTGACTTAAATACACAACTTTTAATAACTGGATTAATATACAGCCAGCAATTTCAAATCTGGCGAGACGGTATAACCAGACACACTCTGTCAATAACAGAGCCACGAACCGGGAGACCAAGAGTCCCAACACCTGCCCAAGATCGACAGATCATTTTGCAGCATCTTCGTGATGTCGGTTGTTAATCAGCACAATAAAAAGTCACTGCACCTGCTCTAAAACAGAGTTTGTCATTTTTTGATCACATCTAGTGAATTTTATCCAAATATAAGTGATACGTTTCTTTTGATGCTCAAATATAAGTGATATGTTTCTTTTGATGCTGAAATATAAGTGACAAGTTTCTTTTGATGCTCAGTATATGAAAATAACCCTTTAAAAGACAATGTTAGGAATATTAAAATGTTAGTAAGTGCTTAATAACACTATCTTAAAACTAAACAGCACGTTATTTAAATGTTCCTAATCACCTCTGTTCTAAGTAAACCTTACATCGCAGAGTAATTAAATCATACACTTACCTTAAATTAATCTTCTCGATTTCATCTGTGCAAAGTCTATAATAATGTCAGTAAAATCCAGTTTTCCGAGTATATCACACTCCATGGAGGGGAACCTAAACAACCCCATGACCAGTTAAAGAGCACCTTGATACAGGTATGAATTACAGTGCCTTGCGAAAGTATTCGGCCCCCTTGAACTTTGCGACCTTTTGCCACATTTCAGGCTTCAAACATAAAGATATGAAACTGTAATTTTTTGTGAAGAATCAACAACAAGTGGGACACAATCATGAAGTGGAACGAAATTTATTGGATATTTCAAACTTTTTTAACAAATAAAAAACTGAAAAATTGGGCGTGCAAAATTATTCAGCCCCTTTACTTTCAGTGCAGCAAACTCTCTCCAGAAGTTCAGTGAGGATCTCTGAATGATCCAATGTTGACCTAAATGACTAATGATGATAAATAGAATCCACCTGTGTGTAATCAAGTCTCCGTATAAATGCACCTGCACTGTGATAGTCTCAGAGGTCCGTTTAAAGCGCAGAGAGCATCATGAAGAACAAGGAACACACCAGGCAGGTCCGAGATACTGTTGTGGAGAAGTTTAAAGCCGGATTTGGATACAAAAGATTTCCCAAGCTTTAAACATCCCAAGGAGCACTGTGCAAGCGATAATATTGAAATGGAAGGAGTATCAGACCACTGCAAATCTACCAAGACCTGGCCGTCCCTCTAAACTTTCAGCTCATACAAGGAGAAGACTGATCAGAGATGCAGCCAAGAGGCCCATGATCACTCTGGATGAACTGCAGAGATCTACAGCTGAGGTGGGAGACTCTGTCCATAGGACAACAATCAGTCGTATACTGCACAAATCTGGCCTTTATGGAAGAGTGGCAAGAAGAAAGCCATTTCTTAAAGATATCCATAAAAGTGTCGTTTACAGTTTGCCACAAGCCACCTGGGAGACACACCAAACATGTGGAAGAAGGTGCTCTGGTCAGATGAAACCAAAATCGAACTTTTTGGCAACAATGCAAAACGTTATGTTTGGCGTAAAAAGCAACACAGCTCATCACCCTGAACACACCATCCCCACTGTCAAACATGGTGGTGGCAGCATCATGGTTTGGGCCTGCTTTTCTTCAGCAGGGACAGGGAAGATGGTTAAAATTGATGGGAAGATGGATGGAGCCAAATACAGGACCATTCTGGAAGAAAACCTGATGGAGTCTGCAAAAGACCTGAGACTGGGACGGAGATTTGTCTTCCAACAAGACAATGATCCAAAACATAAAGCAAAATCTACAATGGAATGGTTCACAAATAAACATATCCAGGTGTTAGAATGGCCAAGTCAAAGTCCAGACCTGAATCCAATCGAGAATCTGTAGAAAGAACTGAAAACTGCTGTTCACAAATGCTCTCCATCCAACCTCACTGAGCTCGAGCTGTTTTGCAAGGAGGAATGGGCAAAAATTTCAGTCTCGATGTGCAAAACTGATAGAGACATACCCCAAGCGACTTACAGCTGTAATCGCAGCAAAAGGTGGCGCTACAAAGTATTAACTTAAGGGGCTGAATAATTTTGCACGCCCAATTTTTCAGTTTTTTATTTGTTAAAAAAGTTTGAAATATCCAATAAATTTCGTTCCACTTCATGATTGTGTCCCACTTGTTGTTGATTCTTCACAAAAAATTACAGTTTCATATCTTTATGTTTGAAGCCTGAAATGTGGCAAAAGGTCGCAAAGTTCAAGGGGGCCGAATACTTTCGCAAGGCACTGTAATTAGTTTTCTAACATTTACATTTTATTTAAAAAACATGCAAATTGCATATTAGTGAGGATATACCCCAATATTCTGAGTACCAGCAATTATAATATCTTGATATGAAACACATAAAAATAGTTATAAACGTACATAGGCATTTACTCCAATTGTGTTGTAAATATGTATGATGTATTAAACCCTTGCCTTTCAAAAACATTTGTTTCTCAGGATTTAAGTTTGTCCTTTTTTTGCATTTCAGACCGTCACTGTTAAGGAAGACCAAGTCTTCCCTATGAACCCTCCCAAGTATGATAAAATTGAGGACATGGCCATGATGACCCACCTCAGTGAACCAACTGTGCTGTATAACCTCAAAGAGCGTTATGCCGCATGGATGATCTACGTAAGAGTGTTCATACAAAATAAATAAATACAATCAAAAGACTATTTACTTATGAATGAACTGTATGTAATATTCCATTGTACAATTTCAGACTTACTCTGGGCTGTTTTGTGCTACTGTGAATCCATACAAGTGGCTTCCAGTGTACGACCAGTCTTGTGTTAATGCATACAGAGGCAAGAAGCGTATGGAGGCTCCACCACACATCTTCTCTGTCTCTGACAATGCCTATCAGTTCATGCTTACTGGTAAGTATTTAAAAAACAAGCTGATTTTATCTGGGGTAAGTACATTAAATTCATTCCACCTGTTTCTATATCTCATGCCTTTTGGTGAAGTAATGGATCTTATATCATGTAGTTCTGATCCTAAATGGAATGAGTTATGAAAAGCATTGTTTTTGTAAATTCTAATATCATGAAAGGGGAAATAAATTAAAATATGGACATTGATTTACTGTGACCCCACATTGGATCTGTTACTCATTATTATCAGTTAAACTAAATAATAATTCAGATACCATCTTTAATCAAATTCTTAATATAATTACCTTTACAGATCGTGAAAACCAGTCAGTCCTGATCACGTAAGTATGGGTATAATTACAAACATTATTAAAATATAAACCTCTCCAGAAATATCATCTTATCATGTGTTTGTTTTATTTAGTGGAGAATCTGGTGCAGGAAAGACTGTGAACACCAAACGTGTCATCCAGTACTTTTGCGACAATCGCAGTGGCTGGTGGTGAGAAGAAGAAAGAGCCGGCTCCTGGAAAAATCCAGGTTGGAAACTATTGTCATTGACATCAAATAGTACAGAACATTCAACGGGTTCCAGTTCCATTATCTAACTCTTGGATTGTGTCTTATAAAGGGGACCCTGGAGGATCAGATCATTTCAGCTAACCCTCTGCTGGAAGCTTTTGGTAATGCCAAAACTGTGAGAAATGACAACTCGTCTCGCTTTGTAAGTGACAACGCTTTTGTTTCCATTATATTACTACATGTTAGGACTTTCTTAAACCATTAACCATGTATTAGCATATTTATATGATTTAATTTTATTTTCATTAAGGGTAAATTTATCAGAATTCACTTCGGAGCAACAGGAAAACTGGCTTCTGCTGATATTGAGACATGTAAGTTTATTTTCTTCTACTGTAGTATATCTTTTACATCTGTGTCTCATTTTTGGACATTTAAAATTCTGACTGTAATACTTATTCATCACAGACTTGCTGGAAAAATCCAGAGTCACGTTTCAGTTGAAAGAAGAAAGGAGCTACCATATCTTCTATCAGATCATGACCAACCACAAGCCAGAGCTTATTGGTAGGTGAAACTAAATCATTCTGTTAACTGGCTGATTGATCTGTCTCTCTCGAAATAATCAATTTTGTGTCTGTTGCTCTTCTTCCTTCCAGACATGCTTCTCATTACCACCAACCCCTATGATTTCCCTATGATCAGTCAAGGGCAGATCACCGTTGCCAGCATTGACGACAAAGAGGAGTTGGATGCCACAGATGTAAGTTCCATCAATTAGCTTTGTTTAATGATTTTGTTACCCTTTTATGTGCATAATGTTGTTTTTATTATCCAGTCTGCCATTGACATTCTTGGGTTCACAAATGAAGAGAAAATGGGCATCTACAAACTAACTGGTGCGGTGATGCACTACGGTAACATGAAGTTCAAGCAGAAGCAACGTGAGGAGCAGGCTGAACCAGATGGCACTGAAGGTAATTTTGATGTACAAGTAGAGACAATATGTGTGCTTTAAATCATACTTTAAAACATTTGCTATTCTTATCATAGCTATTTTAATTTCTTTTGATTTTCATATAGCAGTAAATTGAATATGCATAATTGTGTCAGTTCTGAAAATAACTATTGATTGTAAGTTAGCTAGAATGAAAGTTTGCTAGAAAAATGTCCTTAGGTCCCCTAAACTCAAAAGTTGCACCAATAAAAGCACTATAAAAATATAATACAGACATTTTTGTTTGCTTGTTTGACTTCTGCATCTGATATTGAATAACACAGAGAAATCATATATACAGGGCAGTTTACATGTCAATCATGCACTTTTTAAATGATGTGAAAGATACACCATTTAAATATTTTGAGAGCTTAAATCCTTCTACATTCTGTAAAAAAATGAAATGATCGGATGCTCACAGTCGGCGCTACAGTGAGATTTATTTTAGGACGTATGCCCTACACCCCCTAGCAGTTTGAGGACATTTTTTGGGCATATGCCGTACGCCCACTAGCACTGAAGAGGTTAAAGACAGCACTACTTATTTCTACTTTATACATGTAGCATATTTGGGTAAGACAACATGTTATACATTTCAAGACAATAAGATATAACCTTTCTAATAATTTATAGATTACAATGAATTTAGGCTCTAAGCTGCAAAGTACAGAAAATATAACATCTTGTGTTTTGGTTTCAGTGGCTGATAAAGTCAGTTATCTGATGGGATTGAACTCAGCCGACTTGCTGAAAGCCTTGTGCTACCCGAGAGTGAAAGTGGGGAATGAGTATGTGACCAAGGGGCAGACTGTCCCCCAGGTAATGTGTTTGCTCTCAACCTCCATGCACACTGCACACAATTCAACTTCATATTATTTTCATTTAACAATTAATCTTGTATCTTTTATTAGGTCAATAATGCTGTTGGCGCGCTGTCTAAATCTGTCTATGAGAAATTGTTCTTGTGGATGGTTATCCGTATCAACGAGATGCTAGCTACAAAGCAGACAAGACAATTCTACATTGGAGTCCTGGATATTGCAGGATTTGAGATCTTTGATGTAAGTTTAATTTGTCATACTTCTTATATATTTTTTACTACTTTGTTTTATTATTGCTATTGTTAATATTCATATATTTCATACATGTATTTAGTACAATAGCTTGGAGCAGCTGTGCATCAACTTCACCAATGAAAAACTGCAACAGTTTTTCAATCATACCATGTTTGTACTGGAACAAGAAGAGTACAAGAAAGAAGGGATTATTTGGGAGTTCATTGACTTTGGTATGGACTTGGCTGCTTGTATTGAGCTTATTGAAAAGGTATGTAAAAGAACATAGTAACCATTGCACCATCCTTGGTCTCTTGCTATTCTCTTTTAACACTTGAATTTTAATTCTCACTAGCCTATGGGAATATTCTCCATCCTTGAAGAGGAGTGCATGTTCCCCAAGGCCTCAGACACTTCTTTCAAGAACAAGCTGTATGACCAGCACCTTGGCAAGAGCAACGCCTTTGAGAAACCTAAACCCGCCAAAGGGAAAGTTGAGGCCCACTTCTCCCTGGTGCACTATGCTGGCACTGTGGACTACAACATCACCGGCTGGCTGGACAAGAACAAGGACCCACTGAACGACACTGTAGTGGGGCTGTACCAGAAATCATCCATGAAACTCCTGGCCCACCTTTATGCCGCTTTTCCAGCTGCAGGTGCTTGAAAAATGCCATACCTTCATTAACCTTTGAAATCACATTATGTGTGACTCGTTTCATTACAGTAACACTTTCACTTATTATACTGAATGTTCATTACTGTTTAGGGCTTTGAGTGGTTTTCCTTTTTGACAGCGGCTAAATGCTATTGTTATTCATAATATCTAAATGTGTTTCAATGCATCTTAGAAAAAAAGCATCATTACCCCTCTTTTCAGCTAGACACTTGTTCATTTCAAGCACCCCCCTAGAAATAGGAACAGATGCTAGGAATCAATTTTGGAGTATTAAAGATTGTTTTAGAATCATTTTTATTTTATCAGTCTGAAGTTTATTTTTTTGTATTTAAAGAGGCTGCTGCTGCAAAGGGGGGTGGAAAGAAGAAGAAGGGTGGCTCCTTCCAAACAGTGTCAGCTCTTTTCAGGGTATGTGTTTTTGCTTTCTCTTCTGCAGTCTTGTCAGTTTATTTCTGTTCCTCCCACCATTTAAAGTCTGTGCTAGTTTGTAAATTACAAATGTTAAATATATCCTATATTTGTCACTCTACAGGAGAACTTGAACAAACTGATGACCAACTTAAGAAGTACCCATCCACACTTTGTGCGTTGCTTAATTCCCAATGAGTCAAAGACTCCAGGTAATTATAATATGATCATAAGAACGCAAGTAGAACATAAGAAAGTTTTCAAACAAGAGGAGGCCATTCAGCCCATCTTGCTTGTTTGGTTGTTAGTCGCTTATTAATCCCAGAATCTCATCAAGCAGCTTCTTGAAGGATCCCAGGGTGTCAGCTTCAACAACATTACTGGGGAGTTAGTTCCAGACCCTCACAATTCTCTGTGTAAAAAAGTGCCTCCTATTCTGTTCTGATCATATATGTTTGTGACAGGTATCATGATTTGAAAATAAGTTTGTGACACACTTCTAATTGTAATTTTAGGTTTAATGGAAAACTTCTTGGTCATCCACCAGCTGAGATGCAATGGTGTGCTAGAAGGTATCAGAATTTGCAGAAAGGGATTTCCAAGCAGAATCTTATATGGTGACTTCAAGCAAAGGTATCAACACCATTGAGTTTACCCTCTCATTAATATTTTTTCTTTCTTTCACATTTGTCTGTGCAGCTATTAAACTTGTATAATCACATGTATTTGCTATTTTTGACAGATACAAAGTGTTAAATGCAAGTGTTATACCTGAGGGTCAGTTCATGGACAACAAGAAAGCATCAGAGAAGCTTTTGGGATCAATTGATGTAAATCACGAGGAGTATAAATTTGGGCACACTAAGGTTAGTACACATAATATGTCTTTACAATTAGCATCACCTTGAATAGTATTGGATAGTGTAACAGGGTTGAAGCCCTGCACATGTAAATGGTGTGTTTGTGTCTGTAAATAAAGATTGTGTATTTTGTATTTAAGGTTGGCAGGGACAGGGTTAATTCCATCCCTGCCAAATACAGATGTGAAATTTGGCCATGTCTTGATTTGATAATTGATCATCAATCATCTCCCAGCCACATGGTACAAAATAGATTCCAAATCCTGTGTTTGCAGGAGGGTTCAGTGAAGGTGAATGCCCAGCCTGAACAGGAGGCATTTAAAAGGGGAACTTCCAGTGAAGCTTGGATAGTAGGGATTTGTTTTGTTTAAACTTTTATTGTGGTCCTTGTTCTTGTTCTTGTGTTTATTTGTTTTTGCTTGTTTCATTAATAAAAGTGTGTTGAGAGCCCCCTTGAGATTCAGACTCAGGAAGCTGTAGTGCAATTGCTGATATGCATGTTTATTAATGAACAAACAAAAACACAGGAACAAGATCAAAATATGTTTAAACAAAACAACTCTCTTCTTTCCAGGCTGGGCTGTGCCTTGACTGGAACTTCTTTTTGTTGTTTTCCATCTGCAGGGCTTCCGACCTGTCACATAGAGTAACAATTCATTTAAAGGTCAATGTAAACCACATTACACTTATGAAAATCAATCATTTTCAAGATAGAGACTCTTTGTTTATTACATGATTAAGTGAACTCCCTTCTCTTAATTGAATGTGGTGCCATGATAAGACAAAACCATATTTTACCGTAAATCTCTTGAATACAGGTGTTCTTTAAAGCTGGTCTGCTGGGTGTACTTGAGGAGATGCGAGATGAAAAATTGGCCGCACTCATGACTAACACCCAGGCTCGCTGTCGTGGGTTTCTGATGAGAAGGGAATTCCAAAAGATGATGGAAAGGAGGTGAATGAAGAAATACTGTAACCTTGGAATAATTGCAAAAACATTTGAACTGCTTGATATATTTGAGTTACTGAGCAAATTGTTAAACATTTAGAACAGTAATGAATCCCACACCACTTCAGGAGATAATTAAAAAAATAAATAAAATAACCTTCCAGATCAATGCAATTATGTAATCTGACTGCAAGCAGGGCTTAACAGGTATTAATATTACAGTCATGACTACAGCACCCCTTGTTTCTCAATAGAATCAAAAATCAGTTTATCTAACGGTTCCCCATGCTTGTTTTTTAAAATTTAGTAGTGATCTTGTTAACAACAGCCTAGCTTAAGAAGTAGCCAGATCATGAATTGTATTATTCATATTGCATGTAGTATTTAGTCAGCATGTGCACTTACATAAAATAATTGTAGAAGTAGTCTAGAACTGAAGTTATTACCTTGTTCTTGTATTATAGGGAGTCCATTTTCACCATCCAGTACAACATTCGTTCATTCATGAATGTGAAACACTGGCCATGGATGAAGCTCTACTTCAAGATCAAGCCACTCCTGAAGAGTGCAGAATCTGAAAAGGAAATGGCCAACATGAAGGAAGAATTTGAAAAGTGCAAAGAAAATCTGGCCAAAGCAGAAGCAAAACGAAAGGAGCTTGAGGAGAAAATGAATTCTGTGATGCAGGAAAAGAATGACCTGCAGCTTCAAGTCCAGTCGGTACGAGTCTGTTTTGTACTATGGCTTTTTAGTCCACATACATGATGTTACTTTCGATGTCTAATTTAGTGACAACCTAGAGAAATGAATGATGTACTAGATTTAAAGTGTCTTCTTATGGATTAAATAAGTACACTTTATGGACAGGAGCCTGCTATTTGAAGACTGTGGAGACCCATAAAAAGTATTAAGTCACAATGGGCCCCACCGTACAGTATTGATTAAGAGTTACTCAATTAAGTGAAGTCAGGTTATAATTGAGCTTTATTAACTATTTTATATACTTTCTCTTAAAGTAATTCAAGCACTTCCATTAGCAACATAGGCCACAAATGTGCACTTTTGAAAGAAACACATTATAGCACACAGGTATTTTCTATTTAAAACATGAAGCTGGAAGCTCTCAGTTTCTAGCCTTATTCTCCGGTTATCTGTTTGCACTTCCTGGGTCATTTCACCTCAGTAGTGTTTTTTGGGCTAAAACAAGTTACAGGCTGAAAGCATGTCAATCAATAGGGGCAGCAGCTGACTGGTTATTTACAGGAAAGAAGCCAGTGAAGGTGAGAAAATATATATTAGAAAACAAAATTCAATTGTTGAGATAGTGAATCCCAATCTCTAGCAAAGATGCTCTCTGTGGATTTAATAAAGTGTCTTCTGTTACAGTTGCCTACTATTAAATGGGTGGCAGTGTTTGAATCAGCATGATCTCATTATTAGTGCCATGTAGTGGCTCAGTATTTAAAGCACAGAAATGAAGATTCATTTTTGGAAGTGGGGAATGGGCCCATTTTAACTATGGTATCTCAGGAGATTGCTGGGGATGAGAGCACCACAAATAACTTTACAATACTGACAATACCTAATCATAATACTGACAATACCTGAAATGATTAGGTATTGTCAGTATTGTGCAAATGTGCTGCACTAAATAAGTTATGCATTCAAATCTACATTTGTTGATAACAATTCTTTTACAATGTCTTAACAGGAAGCGGAAAGTCGCTCTGATTCTGAAGAAAGATGTGAAGGGCTTATCAAAAACAAAATCCAGCTTGAGGCTAAAGTTAAAGAGATTACTGAGAGATTGGAAGATGAGGAGGAAATGAATGCTGAGCTGACTGCCAAGAAGAGGAAACTGGAAGATGAGTGCAGTGAGCTCAAGAAAGACATTGATGACCTAGAGCTTACATTGGCCAAAGTTGAGAAGGAGAAGCATGCCACAGAAAATAAGGTTAGGATTTTAACAAAAGACATACAATTATTTATTGAAAAAACTGGACAGCAAATACATCAATTTATTTGGTTTCTAAACCTTTCATATAGGTTAAAAACCTTACTGAAGAAATGGCTGCTCAGGATGAAAGTCTTGCAAAATTAACCAAGGAAAAGAAAGCCCTCCAAGAGGCACACCAACAGACCCTTGATGACCTGCAAGCAGAGGAGGACAAAGTCAACACTCTGACCAAAACAAAGACTAAGCTGGAACAACAAGTGGATGATGTGAGTGAAGCCGACGATGCAGACTCTCAGGGGGTTTCACTTAATCAAATATATTCATATAATATAATTTGCTATTCCTTTTATTTAGCTTGAAGGTTCATTGGAGCAAGAAAAGAAACTCCGTATGGACCTTGAGAGAGCCAAAAGAAAGCTTGAGGGTGATCTGAAACTAGCCCAGGAATCCATAATGGATCTAGAAAACGACAAGCAGCAATCAGATGAGAAGATAAAAAAGTAAGATTGCATTCTGTAAAATGTATATCCCAAAGAAACTCTGGATACTTAACAAAAGAACCATGTATATATATATATATATATATATATATATATATATATATATATATATATATATATATATATATATATATATATATATTTATACTTTACAGGAAGGACTTTGAAACAAGTCAACTGCTGAGCAAAATTGAAGATGAACAAGCTTTGGGTGCTCAACTTCAAAAGAAGATTAAGGAGCTACAGGTATTGTGCGGAAATCAAAATCTTTTAATTCACAGATGAGAAATGATTATAAATGTTTAATTCATCTGCTAATTCATTTTTTATTTTCTAGGCGCGCATTGAAGAACTTGAAGAAGAAATAGAGGCCGAACGAGCTGCTCGGGCAAAGATTGAAAAGCAGAGAGCTGATCTTTCCAGGGAACTTGAAGAGATCAGTGAAAGGCTTGAGGAAGCCGGCGGTGCAACTTCAGCTCAGATTGAAATGAACAAGAAACGTGAAGCTGAGTTTCAGAAGCTCAGACGTGACCTGGAGGAGTCCACTCTGCAGCATGAAGCTACTGCCGCTGCTCTTCGCAAAAAGCAAGCCGACAGTGTGGCGGAACTGGGAGAACAAATCGACAACCTCCAGCGTGTGAAACAGAAGCTTGAGAAAGAAAAAAGTGAATATAAAATGGAACTTGATGACCTCTCCAGCAACATGGAATCTGTAGCCAAATCCAAGGTAAACAGCACAAGTTTGTGCTCTTAATATACAATAAAAAACTGAGTTATCGTACACTAATCTTTTTCAACTTTTAATTAAAGGCAAACCTGGAAAAGATGTGTCGTTCTCTGGAGGACCAATATAGTGAAATTAAGACAAAGAACGATGAGAATATCCGTCAGATCAATGACATCAGTGCTCAAAGAGCCCGTCTCCTGACAGAGAATGGTATGCTTTTACTGCAGTTACTGCATGATGTTATTCTACATGTTGTAAAGGAAGGACTGTTTTTAAATAGCTATGAATATTTTTGCCCAGGTGAATTCTCCCGCCAACTGGAAGAGAAAGAATCTTTAATTTCTCAGCTCACAAGAGGAAAACAGGCTTTCACTCAGCAAATTGAGGAGCTCAAGAGGCACATTGAGGAAGAAACAAAAGTAATACATGTCTCCTTCCTTTTTATATACAGTGTTTTTGTCTTGCACTGTTTTTAAATTTAATTTGTAACATTCCTGTCATTCTAGGCCAAGACTGCCGTGGCTCATAGTGTGCAATCTGCCCGCCATGACTGTGACCTGCTTCGTGAGCAATATGAGGAGGAGCAGGAAGCCAAGGCTGAGCTGCAGCGTGCAATGTCAAAGGCTAACAGTGAGGTGGCTCAGTGGAGATCAAAATACGAAACTGATGCTATCCAGCGCACGGAGGAGCTTGAAGAAGCAAAGTAAATAATCATAGTTAACATACAACTTTATATTCATTTAAATTCTTTCATTCTTTAACCCTTTCTTTACTTGAACACTTTTCCCAGGAAAAAGCTAGCACAACGCCTTCAAGATGCTGAGGAACACATTGAGGCTGTGAACTCAAAGTGTGCCTCTTTGGAAAAAACAAAACTGAGACTCCAGGGTGAAGTTGAAGATCTCATGGTTGATGTAGAAAGAGCAAATGCACAAGCCTCTGCTCTCGACAAGAAGCAGAGAAACTTTGACAAGGTACCCAAAAGATGTTTATTACAAAGGCAGCTATATAGGGATAAGATATTGTCTACTGTTGACCATCTGTTTTCCACAAATACATAATGACAGCTGGAGGATTGATAGTTCTCACACATACTGTGATGAATTGATTAATGTGTTTTACAGGCACGAATGATCATTAATGCCCAGTAAAACAGACAATAGGTTTTCTCTTAAATCAAGAAATGATCTCCTTGTACATGTATTTAAAAGACTCTCACACTAATCACTTCACTCTGCATTTGTGGATGAATAGTTTTCCATTCAGTATAATTTTGTACCAGTTTGTTTCACTGGCTAACATGCTGTTTAAGAAGGAGCCTGGAGAACTGTAATCCCCCCCGCCCAAAACAAAGAACATTCGTATTTTTTATTGTAAGCCTGTTGCAATCCCACATCTGAATTAGTTTGCTGAATTAAAAGGAGTTGACATAGTTAACCCGAATCAATACTTTAAGCATGGTACAATAACCAGGACCAGAGACTTAGTTGGAAAATAAGCAGAAATAGACTTAGGACTGTGTAGGGAAAAATAAAACTGATAAACATAATTATCCAAGTCAAATATATGTTTGTTTGTATAGCTTAGAAATAATAATTTTAAATGAATGATTTCCATTACATGAGAGAAGTTGTTAAAACTTCATGCTGATTTGATCTTGGCTCTCACCAAGATAAGCACCAACTAAGATGTAGCTTTACAGTAAATTAATGTGATCCATCTGCATCTCCATCCATTTGTGTTTCCTTCCATCTGATGATATCCTTCTGCCTGGTGTTGATGGCTGAAGTGTAATGCTGGCTCCAGGGATCAGCTTATTTTGCCTCCCCAGCATATCAGCATACACAACAGCTGCGATGCTGGCTCCAGGGATCAACCACAGTGCAGTCTCCCCAGCGCCTCAGCATGACTGTCTAGACTGAGCTGAGCAGGGTACTTCACTGGGGTCTTCAAGTGGGGAACTTCTATCCTCTGTGTTTCGTCGACTAGCCCATGACACCTCAAGAGGGCTCGACAGTGACTCTGGCGTCCCAGCATCACCCCCCTCTGTCCCCCACTCAGCTCAGCCCAGCTGACTCACCTGTGAATTAATGTTGCTTTCTTTCTATTGTGCTTGAAATCCCCAACCAGAATCTTTCTATCTCAACCACAGCCAGTTGCTGCTCCTCTCTGCTGCTTCGGAAAAGTTCTTAAAACTGATAAACAAAATTATTCAATAATTTTAAATGAATGGGTTTATAGGCCCCAGGCTACAGAGAGATCAACTGACTCCGAGAAATACATTCAATGCAGTTTTATAACTTTCAACACACGCCCTTGTAGTGACATAATTTATGACCATTCCTTCCTCTATTTTTGCACACTTGGCACTATCTATTCTGTATAAGCAATACAACCAAAGCAGCACAAACACATTGCTTTGCTTCATAAAGAGGCCCCTATTGCATTCCTGGCTCAAACTCTCCAAACATCTTCTCAATTTTCTGTTGTAGAAATAGTTATATATATTTATAAACTATTGGGCAGCAGTGTGGAGTAGTGGTTAGGGCTCTGGACTCTTGACCGGAGGGTTGTGGGTTCAATCCCCGGTGGGGACACTGTACTCTCTGGGCTGCTGTACCCTTGAGCAAGGTACTTTACCTAGATTGCTCCAGTAAAAACCCAACTGTAAAATGGGTAATTGTATGTAAAAATAATGTGATATCTTGTAACAATTGTAAGTCGCCCTGGATAAGGGCATCTGCTAAGAAATAAATAATAATAAAAATAATAATATTATGAAATTCTTACAACAAAGAGAAGGAGACATTTCTTCAGACAGTGAGTGGTGAGGGTATGGCATGGACTACCTAGTCATGTTGTTGAGGAAGAATCACTTGGATCCTTTAAGACCAAATTGACAAAGTTCTGAGATCAATCAGCTACTAGGACTATGAACAGAAATCTATTGATGTATATTTATGACACATATTCATTCAGGTTCTAGCTGACTGGAAGCAGAAATTTGAAGAAGGCCAGGCAGAGCTGGAGGCTGCACAGAAAGAGGCTCGCTCTCTCAGCACTGAGCTTTTCAAGATGAAGAACTCCTATGAAGAAGCTTTGGACCATCTTGAAACCCTCAAACGGGAGAACAAGAACTTGCAGCGTGAGTCCTGACTTCTAACTCCTAACTATAAACACTGTTAACAGAATTTGGTTTATAGTGTGACCTTTCATATCAGCAACGCCTGCGTAGGCTTTTACGGCATGTAATTCTCTATAAACCACATGAGTCCTGAGTTTGGTATCAAACAATGCAAATAACATGTTTTGACATCTGAATACCATTTACCATTTTTAACCAATTTGTTACTCAGTGTCCTGCACTAAAAACTGTAGTGTATCATTCCCGGCTGTAGGAGCCAGCAGCGTTATAGTCCACACGTGTGTTACAGTTCTCTGATGTGCTCAGAACCTGCACTCAATCTGATATTATACTGTATATAAAAACCACCCAGTTAAATCTTGGATTCTGATATTAACAGCATTATTTATCATCTTCATCTTGTAGAGGAGATCTCTGATTTGACTGAACAGATTGGTGAGGGCGGGAAGGCTATTCATGAGCTGGAGAAGTCAAAGAAGCAGATTGAAACTGAAAAATCAGAAATCCAAACCGCCTTGGAGGAAGCAGAGGTAATTCTTTAAAAACACACACCACCTCATCTCAATTTTCATTATCTCTATGCTAAGGCAAAGGTATTGAGTTTAACACACACACATATATAGGAATAGGCTGTATGACCGTTAAAGAACTGAAATAGCTTCCATTGAATAATGCCAACAATTGACCATTTAAAAGGTGTCTCTTGCCAACTATTAGTAACTTTACTTCCAAAACGTATGGAGGACAAATTGATGTTTTACCAGCAGGAATTCAGGTCTGCCTGTCCACATGAGATCTACAATTTTGATTTATCTGTCACAACTGGCAATTGTTGAGTCCTCCCAAAGCAATCATCCCATAACTCAAAACCAGTATTTCATGATCACCTGGTAACCAAAACAACAATGGCTATCACCCCAGGTATAAAATAATAGATCAAAACGGTGGTGTGTTTAATACAGGTGTACCAACTGTCATATTTTCTGAGACATTACCTTTAAGAAATTAGACATTGTTAGGTATTAATTAAATGGAATATAAACTATTAATTACTCAACACAAAACAATGCTCGGTCGCCCTTGTTTACAATTATTGGGTATAAATCAGTAACAGTCAGTGTGATTTAATACATAACCTGTCATAATCAAACCTATTCATATTTTCCAAGTTATTATTTGTTTTACCTTTGTTTATTCGTTTGATATGAAATCATTTTGATTTCACCTTTTCCTCAGAAATGTGTCATACATGCATTGCATTGTGGGGTTGTAGTCCTAGGCAAGATGCAATTTCTGATTAAACTCAAACAAGAAATACATATCCCAGTTTCCACAGCTCTAGCTCTTCAGTTAGGGCTACAGAAAGGTCATGTTTACATGACGAATCAGTTATTTGCTAGTCTTGCAACATATATTCATTCTGTTTACTGCCATGTAAAAATGTCAGCACACAGGATGAGAGAAAATGTTGCTTCAAAACGTATTTTAAATCCTCAGAGCGGAATGTAATTGCCATGGATTGTTATTCAATTGTAAAGGTGAGAGAAAGGCAACATGTCTAGTTTTAAAATCAACATTTATTAATATATGTGTTGGTAATTACATGGAAAATACAAGAATGGGTGAATGATGCTTACATTCAAAGAACTGAAATAGAGTCCATTGAAATATCTAAGAAATTAAGCATTAATAAAGGTTAGTTAGTTTTTTATGGAGGACAATCTGACAAATGTTTTATAAACAGGGATTCGGGTCCACAGGTCTGCATAAGGACTACAATTTAAAACACAGACACAACAAATAGAATGTGAGTCTAGTAAACTATATTAAATTAGAGTGGGCATATCGGAGTGCTCCCAAAGCAAGCATACCATAATAAAACACTACCAGTATACATTTCATGATCGCCTAGCAACTACAACAATACATATTTTACAAAGCTGTGCAAGGTAAAGAAGAGTATAAAACGTTAAATTATCATCAGGAAAAGGTAGCTTGTTAGGTGTGATTGTCATTTCCAATCATACGCTTACTATTATCACATCTGTTTGCATGTGCTACTGTAAAACAAATATTTTTCAAGTAACCAACACTGTTGGAACACATTTAAAAAATATATCCCTGCATCACATTGGTATAGGAGCAGTCTTGTGTAAGTACAATTATTTTGAATTAAATATTGTATAATTGGTGATGACTTCAGCATGATGTCTTGTTTTCACGTACGATATTGCAAAACAATCTTTTTTGTAACCTTAGAAATGTAAATAATTCAGTTAAAACAAAAGCTAGGGTAGATGAACCAATGTATTTCCTTCAACTGGAATAATGTAAACACAGACATGTTTATAAGAACTTTCACAATGCTTATTTTTTATTTTTTTAAATTTTTTAATTAAAAAAATAATAATAATAATAGGCCTCTTTGGAGCATGAAGAGTCAAAGATTCTTCGCATCCAGCTTGAGCTGAACCAGGTGAAGTCTGAGGTTGACAGAAAGATTGCAGAGAAAGACGAGGAGCTTGAGCAGCTGAAGAGAAACAGTCAGAGAGTGATAGACTCTATGCAGAGCACTCTCGACTCTGAAGTTAGGAGCCGCAACGATGCCCTGAGAGTGAAGAAGAAGATGGAGGGAGACCTGAATGAAATGGAAATTCAGCTGAGTCACTCCAACCGCCAAGCAGCTGAAGCTCAGAAACAACTGAGGAACGTCCAAGGTCAACTCAAGGTGCGGACTGTTTCTGTCATTGCAGCTATTAAAGAACACTTCCATTGTCTTAAAAATGTTCCTAATGATTTTATTGATTTCTGTGTTTTGTCCAGGATGCCCAACTGCACCTTGACGATGCTCTCCGAGGACAGGAAGACATGAAGGAACAGCTCGCCATGGTGGAACGCAGGAACACCCTGATGCAGGCTGAAATTGAAGAGATGAGGGCTGCCCTGGAACAGATAGAGAGAGGCCGCAAAGTGGCTGAACAGGAGCTCCTTGATGCCAGTGAGCGTGTGCAGCTGCTGCACTCTCAGGTTGGAAGATTTTGATGTCCACCTAGTATTTAAATTCTTGTTCTTTTTATATTTATCAGTTTTCGTCAACTTAGAACCTTTACCTTGACAGAATACCAGTCTTATCAACACCAAGAAGAAGCTTGAGAATGACATTTCCCAGCTGCAAGGTGAGGTAGAGGATGCCATCCAAGAAGCAAGAAATGCAGAAGAAAAAGCCAAGAAATCTATTACTGATGTGAGTCGCAGTGTCTGTCCGTATGCCTGTCTGTCTCACCAATTTTGACCAAGCTATTCAACACACCAGTGTAAGGTGTACATTTCTGATTATAGTGTTCAGGGTCAGAGCTCTACCATCAAGCTATTGAGGTTAGCACCAGTGGCTAAATCCCTTACAATCCCCCCACTCCTACTGTTGCTACAGTTCTAAATCACTTCATTCCATTCATATATTTTATTCAAATATCAGGCTGCCATGATGGCAGAGGAGCTCAAGAAGGAACAGGACACCAGCTCTCACCTGGAGAGAATGAAGAAGAACATGGAGCAGACAGTGAAGGACCTGACCCACCGTCTGGATGAGGCTGAGCAGCTGGCCATGAAGGGTGGAAAGAAACAGCTCCAGAAACTGGAGACCAGGGTGAGCTGAACATACAGACTAATAATTCCCTTGTACAAGAAACTGAACTGGGTTTAATATTTACAATAATTTCCAGGTGCACGAGCTGGAAAATGAGCTTGAAGCCGAGCAAAGACGTAGTGCTGAGTCAGTTAAAGGAGTCCGGAAATATGAAAGAAGGGCCAAGGAGCTCACCTACCAGGTAATACACCAGCTTCTGAAAGTTTTAATGAAGTATCAGCATTCATAGGGTATTGTGCATTATTATTATTATTATTATTATAACTACTGCTGCTATAATCATACATGGTGAACGATAAGATTCCTCTACACTTCAGTGTTTTACAGTCTTATACACAGTGGTGGAACGCAGCCTCTGTATAATAAGATTGCTCATGTATAATAAGGGTTGTGATAAAACTGCAACCCTCAGTTGTTTTAAAGACAAACTCTACCACCAGTACATGAACACAAACAAACACTGTCAATCCAAAACAAACAACAGTGGCCTGTGATTTTAAGTTGTATCTGCAGAAGACAGAGGGAATTTGTGGAAGAGCAGAATACTGCAAGCACTCTTAAAAAAATAATAAGCAACAGAATTTTACCTACAGATTACCTCAGCCACATGCCCTCTGTGGGATGTTAGGTGGTTTAGAATGATGGCCCTCTGAAAGCAGAGGCTCTTGAGTGACACGGAAATCATCCAACTCCACCCTCCAAAAAAGTCAAGTGTAATAAAACATAATAATACATGTAGTTTTCTCAGGTTTCTGGTGACACTGATAAATCACTTGCGCTAGTTCCCTTTTATTATGTATTTCTTATATATGTCACCTGAAACCCTCGACAGAATTGCAGACTGATAATTAGGGCTTCTGTTTTTCAGTTTTCAATCATTTCATTTTTTCATTTTTTTTTTGGGGGGGGGGGCTTTCCCTTTTATTTACTGTATGAAATTATTGTTTTTGGTTACTATGGTTTTTGCTTTCTGTCACAATATGTATAGTAACTAGACAGCACTTGCACACTCAATTGTACCTTCTTTTCTTTTTGGGCATGAACATATTCTTTTGGGTTTTTATGTGTTTAGCATTTGGATTTCACCACAATTTGCAATTCTGTTTTAAATTCCATGATCATGTAAATACAATGTGTACTGTAATATATATTATAGATTATATTATATTATATATATCTCGTGAGCAAGAACATTTCATTGTAAATCTCATCAGCGTGTTACAATCCTCCAATAAAATGTAGGAATTTGCTGCCACTTGGTAGTTGGGTGGGTTTAAACTATTCAGAATGAATCAATGTGAAATACAAGTCAGTAAGGACATTGCACAACTGCACTGGTGTAGGTATTTTACTATTAATTTTTCACTGGGAAAGGGATCAAGTCAGCTTGAACTGAGTCCCCATTTCTTGTATTTTTTCCAGTGTTTATTGGATATACACCAATATAATGTTTTTGTATCTGTCGTGTTTTATAGTTTTTTATCATTTCAAACCAGAATTCAGAAGCTCAAATAATGCACAGTTGGGAGTACATAATAATAATAATAATAATAATAATAATAATAATAATAATAATAATAATAATAATAATAATTCTTTATTTTATTATCTGCAGGCTGAAGAAGACAAGAAGAATGTGTTCAGACTCCAGGATCTGGTTGATAAGCTGCAACTGAAAGTGAAGGCTTACAAGAGGCAGGCTGAGGAAGCTGTAAGTCACTCTTTTTTGGTTTTGATATATCCCCTTATTTTAGGACATTGTTGTTTTCTTGAATTACTAACCTTAGCCCTTTGCAGCTATATCATTATAACTTTTATCTAATTAAATCAATGACATAATTGCATGCAATGTTTTTTTTTATATATAATTAGCATAAAATACTTCAGCAGACTTCAGACAATCCACCAAAAAGGCTTAGTTGGGTCAATAAACCATGGTGATATTTTTAAACTATTTAGTATTAAAATCTAAATCAAATCAATGCAGGGTAGGGGTCCCCGAGTGGCTCACCTTGTAAGAAGCGCAGTCGCATGGTGTGCAGGGTGAGTCATACAGTGCAGGTTCGCTTCCTGGCTGTGCAATGTAGGCTGATCTCCGAAGGGAGCGTCGCATTGGCTCTGGCGCTCCCGAGGATTCTGATGGCAAAATCGGCACAGACTATTTCTCCTCATCGCACCATAGCGAACCCTGTTGGCCAGGTGCCCAGTAAGCTGAGACCTGCAGGTCAGGCCTTTATCCTTCAGAGGTCGGTAGCTCGCTGACATCTGCTCTTGAGTTCATGGGTGAAAAAGGAAGCTGGCTTTGTCGTGGGATCGGCAGACACCCACCACACCAAGAGTCTTCAGGTCTCGTGAGCCGTGTGGGGAAATGCTGTGGTGAGGGGGAAAAGCGATTGGACATTCCACATTGGGAGAAAATCAGGGGTAAAATAATAATTGGACACACTAAATAATAAAAAAAAAACTAAGTAAATAAACATAAATAATAATGTATTAAATTCTTTCTGATTCTAGTTCCTGAGGGTTGTCTGCAAAGGGTTAAACCCCTATTTGATGAGCTAAATCAAGTTAGCAGTTCATGAAACCCCTGTTTTAAAGAGGGTTTATTAGTTTAATAATAATTTAACTTGAAAGTTTTTTTTTTTTTTCAACAGGACTTTATTTACTTGCATGTCAAAAAAATGGCAGCTTTACCTACTGGTTCATTTCAATTAAAAAAAACTGAATTCAAATGGATACACTCAGTGTTCATTTACACTGACTAGTGCATATTGTTCATATCAAGTTATGTTTCCAATTGCTCCGGCACACTCCTGAGAATGTGTTATAAACAGAAAACACAATCCATGGCTTTTGTGATGCAAAGAAACTGACAATTAAATCTGTCCGTGTGGATATGCACAGTCACAATATCTGACAGTAACACATTACTTTTCATTGTAATGCAACCCCTGATGTATTTGATAGGCACTGGTCCTCACAAGTAAAACAAATGATCCTGTTCATTGTATTTGCCTTTCAGGAGGAACAAGTCAACACCCACCTGTCTAGGTTCAGGAAGGTGCAGCACGAGCTTGAGGAGAGTGAGGAGCGCGCTGATATCGCTGAATCCCAGGTCAACAAGCTGAGGACTAAAACCCGTGATGTGGGAAAGGTAAGGTAAAAGATGAAATCACAGTGGTAGGGATGTCACACACAGTTTCTGGACTACAGTCTCACTACACCACCATGTTTTATGATATGAGATATCTAAACAATTACTGATTACTCAAAGGAGTAGCCGAAACACAGTTTACATCTCAGAACTCTATTCTTGATTGTAGTGTTGCACACTATATAAAGTAACCTGTAACCTAACAGAGGTGTGCCTCAGGGTGCACACTATGAACAGGGTCCATGTCTGACTGTATAGTCTTTGCTGTCAGGTAGTGACACAAAAGGATTTGGCTGTTACACAATAACAAACAAATCTGGCATAAACAGTGAACTCTGGAACAGTAACACAATTAAAATCATTAGCAAAGGTAGTACTGCAAATAAAATATGATTTATAAACAACCATTTATGCTTTATACTTTACCAAATAGAATTAGCCTGATGTATTATGGTCAACACTCAAAAATGAAATCTGTCCTGTTGTTTCTTGAAGTAAAATAAGACTCTTAATAATACAAAACTTGTAACAAACTTGAAATGTATTTTTGTTTACGACTGTAAGTCGCCCTGGATAAGGGCGTCTGCTAAGAAATAAATAATAATAATAATAATAATAATAATAATAATAATAATAATAATAATTAACAAATGAATCACAGTGTTTTCTGAATGCAAGGTGGATGCGTCAATCAGACAGACATTGTTACTATAGTCAATTATCAAGCCAGTAATAATGTTACATTATTTATTGTGATGGCAGTTATTTAACTAATGTCTTAGACATACAATATAGGATATGAGGTGTTGAGTAAATGCTGTATACAGTTTGCAACAGTCCTGTGTAATGTTCTAGCATGTTTCAGGTTTTTAATTACTGGTTCAACAGTAAATCTGTGTTTGTGTTTTTCCTCGGTATTTAATGATGCATTTATTTCTTTTCCAAAAGGTTAAAGAAGCAGCAGAGTAGAAGAGCAGCAGAAGAGTCAAGCTGAAATGTAGAGAGATTCATAAAATATGAATTTCACAGTGAACTAGTTCCTGTAATAGCGCTGGTAGTTTATAGTGTTGAAACAGTAATTGATTATTGTGATGTTATCGATCATGTTTTTGCATTGATTATTTTATTGCGTTGAGACATTATTATCGATAATCATATTATCATCCGTTACCCAATATGATACATTAGTGGGTAACAGTAGCTCTGCATTGAAGCAGTAAGCATCACTGAACTGTCTGTGTGAGGCGTAAATGTCCTTTCATAGCGAGCTAAAAGGCGAGGGTAACATTATTATCTTTAGAAAAGACCTGGAAAGCATTTTTTGAAACAATGTTTTTTTTTTATTGTGTAGCCTACATTTTGAAATTTGAAAAGCTACCAAAGAAACTTAAATCTGGTTGTGTTATTTTTGCTTTTATATGTAAACAAGTTAGCAATAACATGACACGTTACAAGAAGTGTTATTTATTTTAATTAATCAGCTGATAATCATGATTATCGTTATAATTTACAGCCGATAATCGAGAACAGAAAATGTCATTACTGTCCAGCACTAGTAGTTTTGAGAATAAAAGCGGCATGCAAGCATCTACTCAAGGCTTTGTGGTGTGTTTTTTTTCTGCTAGTCTTTATTCTGCACATGAATTATTTTCTTTACTTATCGACAGTTTTGGACGAGCCGCTCAATATGAGAAATATTTTTGCTATTAAAGAGTACATTTGATGATAATATCTATTGCTGCACACATCAATTAAATAGACTACATAGACTACAAACTGTTAGCCATGCAGACTCCTGCCTTACTTACTTTAATAGGGAATCGAAGAAAACTCAATATTTGAGCAGCTGCACTCAGACCTACTTGGAACGATTGCAGACTTCACAAAAAAGAGAGGGGACTTTGATAGGGTAGCTGATTCAGGAAATCACACCAACACTGAATGAGGTCAAGGATGTCTGCTTACATTTATCTCCTAAAGATTGAAACGATGTGTTATCCAGTATAAAAAAGAAATGCATCCAGCAAGGCTGCTTTTAGAATGAGGCTTAAAGCCTACCTCCTTGTCTCAGGGCCGCTTATTTATCTGAAGTAGTCATTTCATTTCTCAGTCAGGGTCAATTAACTGATCACCCCCAATCTACATTGCACAGGAAATTCTTTCTAAAATCCTTGTGCATACTGGCTGATTGCAACCTATTCACGAGACTGGGCACTTCTATACCCAGCATTCATCCCCATTATTAAACAATGACCAGCAAACTTTATACCAGGGTTCTTGCTATCCCATCAAATTCCCTTTGACATGCAGTAGTCCTTAGGTATTTATAAAAATAGCATGAACTAGTTAAGCATGTTAATAACAGCACCTCTTAACAGCACCCGAAACGCTGTCAATATGGTGTTTGCAATCAGTGGCAATAGCAGCTACCCTATGGTTTTAATGACAAGGTGTAAAAATAAAACGAAAGGATGCTCACATTGAGCAACTTGATTTCAGTAGTTCATTATACAGCAGCAGACTTTGAATAAACTTTATGAACACACTGAAAACTGAACAAACAACATGATTAGCAACAACACGTTGGCTACTAGATGTCAAGTTATATTACTTTCGCCAATACATTTTAACACGTAATACTAAATACAGTAAGTTAGGGTCTACTGAAACCTACACAACTAACACGCACTGAAATAATATTCATTAAAAAAAATAATAATACTTGTTTAACATGTAGGCTAGTTAAAAATAAACAGTCAACAAACCAGGACCATTTTAAGGTACATACACAGCGTGTAAAGTATTAAGAATATTTTTTCTTATGTGCTGTTTACTGTGCTGCTGGGATACTGAACCAAAGCCTGAACAGGGTCTAACCACACATGGAATTCAGAGAAAACCACGTGGAATATTGAGGTAAATGTTTTCAAAAATAACTAAAAAATAGTGCTTAATAATATTACGTGGGGAAGAAAATCAGCAAAACTAATAAAATAACTAACTTATCTTGTATCTGATGGGCCCACTCTCACAGTCACCCATGCCGAAGCCCTGAAACTCATAGTTTATAGGGATGGGAAGCTTAAACGTTTAAACGTATAAACTCTAAAGAGGAAGTGGTAAAAAGTTTAATATCCTACATGTATAATCGGTCACGTGACAAATGTCACCATATGCATATTTTTTATGCGTTCATTTTAGTAATTTATCATCAGTAGTCCGTCGCGTATCAGACTGCTCTAGTGCCACAGTAAGGGTGGATATTATAAAAAGGAAGGTGTTTGGCAATTGCCTCCAAGTAGCTTTTCTAATTGGTGCAACAGAAAGATTGACACTGGGGCGGGTTTTATTCTAAGTCGATCTGGCGCTTTATTGGTGCACTGTGTGTGTTTATGCCTTAGTAGGCGTGGTATATTATCAATTCCACGGCGAGGTAATAATGTTAATGACAAGTGTTTTTTTCTGAGTTTGTTCTATATTTAAAATGGCATCTCTAAATAAAGGAAGCCACGTTTGGAAGTATTTTGAGGAACTGGACAAGAAAAACCGTGGTATGTAAATAATTATGCCAAACAAAATTGCTGTATGAAAACATTGAGAATTATTGTGTTCTGCTTCCGACCCAGACCCTCTACTACAGAACCCAACCCGAACCCGCAACCTGCTGCAACACCGTTTTCTTACCCGTGACCCGACCCGACCCGCTATAATAAGACCTGCAACCCGCAAGTGTTTGTGCTTTACCTACTGGCTGTGCCGACTGACTCTCTCACGCTCTCACATTCACACACAGGTATCTCTACCATTCTCCATGGATTGAGTTTATAGTCTATACAGCATGGTAGCTTTCTCTAGTGGTCTGGATATATTTTAACATTGTAACATTAACTATCTCTACTTACTTTACTATAAAATACCTCAGGTATTCTTTTCGTGCCACCAGTTGAAAGGGAGCTATACCTTTGTTTTCGCAGAGATATACCAGTTCCCTTTCAATTCGAAGATGACCGCCAAATTGAATACTTTGGGATATGCCTGCTTGTCAAATATTTGCTGAGCATTTTATATCAAAGCTGCTGATAGGCCCCTCTCTGGAGTGACGTCCTTGGTCCCGCCTCACCGAAGTAATAAATAGTCACAGAGCGGAGAATCAGTTTCTTTTTTTCCTTTCACAGACAGGTAGGTAAAGTGGTGAGTATTACTCTAACCTCTATTTTCCAGTTGTGATTGACTCTTTAGAACTCCTTCTTTGAGTTTTTGTGAGTTCCCTTGCAATTAATTGCTGGAAGTAGGCTTGACACTTACCAGGAATCAGAAACTTGGCAACTGAAGGCTGAGCAATGCATACTCAACTGTGTTTTGTTTAAAATATATATATATATATGTCTTCATCAGCCTGCTACACTCGGCGATTGTAGCCTGCTTTCTAACCTCTGCAGCTTGCTGCACGTTCTGCAGGCTACGCTCCACACCGTTACAAGCTACGCGTTGTTCCTGGTTGTGTGACTGCAAGCAGCCCAGACATGCAGCTCAGTACCTTGATGCTTTGCCCTCGGTACTTGGTGCTCGGTTCTTCGATGCCCCCATGTCTAGCCCTTGATGTCAGCTGTACCCTCAGGTCCTCGGTGCCTCAGAGCCTTGGCGCCTCCGTGCTTTGGCATCCTCAGTGCCTCGAGAGCCAAATGCCTTGGCGTCTCGATGCCTCGAGGTTTTTCAAGCCTATGCAGCATTGCCTTCGGTGGCATGCTGCCCCAGAGCCTTGGTACCTCAGAGCTTCAATGCCCTTGGTGCCTTCAGGACTCCACCCCTCAGCGCTTCTACGCCTCGAGGTCTTTGTAGTCTCAGTACCCTCAAGACCCTCGGGCCCCTGGTGCTCGGTGCCTCGGTGCTGCGACACCTAGAGGACTTGCCACTTTGGTGCTTTGACGGCCGCAGCATTTCACCAGCACACTCAATCCCCTGGGGTTTCTTTTTTGGTGTCTCGTGTTATACAGCATTGACGCCTCGGTGCTTTGGCTACACACTTCGACTGAAATGTCTAAATGTCTTCCCAGCGACAGCGTGTGGATATGATAGCGCGGGAGAAGTTCAGTCATGGAAAAGTACAGAGCAGTTAGAAGCAGTAAGGAGAAATTACATCTTTAACCCTTTGTGGTCCAATGTCGGACCTGGTCCGACATTGCAATTTTCCCTTTCCGGTCCAATGTCGGACCCTGTCCGACATCATCAAAAAGCTGAGAAAACCGAGTGAGACCAATAGGAGCCGAAAGAAGCCTGAAAAAAGGGGCGTATCTCATGAATACAGATAGCCCCGGCGCCACATAGATAACAAGGACATATCAAAGAATATCACAGACATTTGCAGAGCTTTTTTAAATGTTATAGTAATAAAATAATGACTTGGATTGCATTATTGAGGGGTTTGGTGATAAAACGAGTGATCAGGAGATGATTTATCGGTATGCACTACTATGAAGAGGAATGTAAAAAATACAGTGAACGAGGGGTGGGGCAGGGCTGGAGATGCAGTACTGAGTGCCCTGTTGATATACAGTGCCTTTTAAACCTGTTTTACTGTGAAAAAAATACTTTAAACAGCGCTTCTAAAATAAACTGCGCGTGTGAAAATAAATTGGACCTGATGCACCTGAGACACGCTGAATAAATGGACCGCTAAAGGTTAAATTACATCTTTAATTGCTTTAATCTGATAACAAGCTGAAACTCAGAGCAGCTGATACAAATTCACCGCCGTTCTGAGACAAGGGGGAGGGGCGGAGCCAGCAGCACAACACAGATAAACAGTTTGGACCCCTTTACTACAACAGTGTGCTGCCTTCCAGGAGCCTCTGTCAAGCACATAACTGAGAACGTGGACAGGCTCCTAGAACGAACAGGAGATGACCAGGTAGTAGGCATCCACATCGGTACAAACAACATTGGAAGAGACAGGCCAAGATCCCTGCAAAACAAATTCAGAGAGCTAGGAAGGAAATTAAAAGACAAGACCAAACTGTGGTATTTTCTGGGATACTGCCGGCACCTTGCAAAGGACCATATGGACAGCTGGAAATACAAAAACAAAATGCATGGTTGAAATCATGGTGCACACAGGAAGGCTTCACCTTTCTTGAACATTGGAGCACATTCTACAACAAGGACTATCTATATAGGCAGGACGGACTGTACTTAAACAAAAAGGGAACCAATCTACTCGGACCAAGGATCCTTTAGGAGGTCCAGAAGCATTTAAACTAGAAAGGAAGGGGGGAGAAAACAAAAAAACTGAACGGAGACCACATCAAAACAAGGGCAACAACTCAGGTAAGACATCCATTAAATGTATTTATCTAAATGCTAGAAGACTCAGAAACAAAATGTTAGAACTTGAAGCTACTGCACTAACAAATAACTACAATGTGATAGGTGTTGTAGAAACTTGGATGTCTGAGAGTGATGGAGATGAATATAATATTAGTGGGTACACACTGTATAGGAAAGACAGGCAGGACAGAAGAGGCAGAGGGTCAGTGTTATACATAAGAAATAGTCTTGAAGCCCAGGTGTTAAATCTGGACAAAGAAAACAACACCGAATCAATATGGGTCAGAATAATAGACAAAAATTCAAAGGGCATAATAACAGGAGCATGCTATAGCCTGCCAAATTCAGACGCCGAGCAAAATAATCTGTTATACAATGACATTAGAAATGCATGTAGCAAAGGAGAAGCCATACTAATGGGGGATAAACC
The DNA here is from genome assembly GCA_036884735.1 of Huso huso. Lineage (NCBI taxonomy): Eukaryota > Metazoa > Chordata > Actinopteri > Acipenseriformes > Acipenseridae > Huso > Huso huso. The sequence continues at coordinate 5,397,383 of CM072714.1, read as the reverse complement.
AATAAGTTAAAATCACAAAATAAAAACCAAAAAACATAACACCCATGTCGGTGGCTAGGGCGTAAAGTAGCAAAATAAAACTCCCCCACTGCAGTGACTAGGGAGCAAAGTAACAAAATAATTAGTAAAACCCTCCGGTAACAGCTAAAGAGCTATCGCTTCAATTCACTCAATCTCCACTCGAGTCCCCAGGGGCAGGTAAACAACGTCTTCCCAGCTCCACAAAATCCCTGTCTTCTGTACCACAACCGGGACAATCCCCCATTAACATGTGCCCTCTCCTGGAGAAAAGGGAAGGAAAGAAAACACAGCAGCAATAATCTGTTCCAACAGCACTTAGTTCTTCTCAATCACACACCTTGCCAGATTAAAACAATGGCAATATAAAGGAAGTGAATTAAAAACATATCTAAAATCCCACAAAGAATAGAAACACTTCCAATCAGAATCAATAAAAAAATAGGAAGAAAGGGTGCACCAGGGACCACTGTAACAACTAGGGTTGCTGACAATTATAAAATCATACCGCAATTTCCATCACCCAACAATTTCCTTAATACACCCAGTTATCTAGGTAGCAGTCACAATCCAATGCAGCCTCAAACAATAATCCCAGTTCCAGTACTCCAGTATTCCAGTACTGCACTGGCTCAAAAAACTACATTTCCCAAAATCTAACAGGAAATGTCTATATAAGGCACGGGTTGATGACGTCACACTCCTGCTTCTCCTCAGTCACAGTGCTCCGTGCAATACAAACACAAAAAAGAGGTGAGTAACTTAACTTGCATAAAATGAATAAATGTCCTTCAAAAGAAAGTAATAAAGTGTTCTCACAACAAAAACAAAAGTTAAAACTGGATAGGAACAGGTCGACATGTGGGGCATGTTGTCCGTGTCCTCCTTTGTAAAAACCTGTGAAAAAGTAATCATTTAATATATTTGCTATTTTTTTTCTTCATCTATGATTTTGCCATTTGTGTCTCTTAGACATTTAACCTCCTTTTTGAATGTTCTCTTGCTGTTATAATATTGCAATGTTCATTTCTATCTCTCTCTTGGCCTTTCTAACTTCCTTTTTGACTTGCGTTTGCAGTTCCAAGTACTCTTTCTGTGAATTTTGTTTTTGGTCCCTTTTAAACGCTCTGTAAAGTGCCTTTTTTCGCTGAATATTTTTTAAAATTGATCTATAGATTTAGATTTGTCTACTTTTGGGATGTAATTGTTTTGCGCCTCTAGTACTACATTTTAAATAAAAAACAGCCATCCTTTTTCTGTGGATGTTTTCTCTATTTTACTCCAATCTACTTCTGTTAGTCTCTGTTTCACACCTTCATAGTTTGCTTTTCTAAAATTGTAAACCTTAGCTTTAGTCATTACTTTTGGGGTTTTAAAAAATACTTCAAATGAGACCATGTTGTGGTCTGAGTTTGCCAATGGCTCTCTGACCTCTGTTTTAGTTATTCTGTCTTCATTATTTGAAAAGACTAAATCAAGGCATGCCTCCCCTCTAGTCAGTGCCTTGACAAATTGCGTTAGGAAGCAGTCATTTGTCATTTCCACCATTTCAATTTTGTCCGTCGTGCTCCCCACCAGGTTCTCCCATTTTATACTGGGTAAGTTGAAATCCCCTATTATTATGGCTTCTCCTTTTCTACACGCATTTCGAATGTCAAGCATCTGAATTTGGCGGTCTATAGCATGCTCTTGTTATTATGCCCTTTGAATTTTTGTCCATTATTCTGACCCATATTGATTCTGCATTGTTTTCTTTGTCCTGATTTAACACCTGGGCTTCAAGACTATTTCTTATGTATAGCGCTACCCCTCCACCTCTTCTGTCCTGCTTGTCTTTCCTATACAGTGTGTACCCACTAATTATTATATTCGTCTCCATCACTCTCAGACAACCAAGTTTCTGTAACACCTATCACATTGTAGTTACTTATTAGTGCAGTATCTTCAAGTTCTAACATTTTGTTTCTGAGACTTCTAGCATTTAGATAAATACATTTAATAAGAACATAAGAACATAAGAACATTAGTAATATTGCTCCATTCATATATAGGTTTAGGAGAGAAAGACTTTGGCTGAAGGTAGAAACATGGTGAGTTAGAAGGTGTTTTAAAGTGATATTTAATGAGAGATTGTATTGGTAGTTCAGACTCCATCGTACACGGACTGTCTAGTAATTGCTCCGTTAGAACATAAGAACATAAGAAAGTTTCCAAACGAGAGGAGGCCATTCAGCCCATCTTGCTCGTTTGGTTGTTAGTAGCTTATTGATCCCAGAATCTCATCAAGCAGCTTCTTGAAGGATCCCAGGGTGTCAGCTTCAACAACATTACTGGGGAGTTGGTTCCAGACCCTCACAATTCTCTGTGTAAAAAGTGCCTCCTATTTTCTGTTCTGAATGCCCCTTTATCTAATCTCCATTTATGACCCCTGGTCCTTTTTTTTTTTTTCAAGTCAAAGAAGTCCCCGGGTTGACATTGTCTATACCTTTTAGGATTTTGAATGTTTGAATCAGATCAGATAGTCTTCTTTGTTCAAGACTGAATAGATTCAATTCTTTTTTAGCCTGTCTGCATACGACATGCCTTTTAAACCCGGGATAATTCTGGTTGCTCTTCTTTGCACTCTTTCTAGAGCAGCAATATCCTTTTGTAACGAGGTGACCAGAACTGAACACAATATTCTAGGTGAGGTCTTACTAATGCATTGTAGAGTTTTAACATTACTTCCCTTGATTTAAATTCAACACTTCTCACAATATATCCAAGCATCTTGTTAGCCTTTTTTTATAGCTTCCCACATTGTCTAGATGAAGACATTTCTGAGTCAACATAAACTCCTAGGTCTTTTCATAGTTCCCTTCTTCAATTTCACTATCTCCCATATGATATTTATAATGAACATTTTTATTGCCCGCATGCAATACTTTACACTTTTCTCTATTAAATTTCATTTGCCATGTGTCTGCCCAATTTTGAATGCGGTCTAGATCATTTTGAATGACCTTTGCTGCTTCAACAGTGTCTGCCACTCCTCCTATTTTTGTGTCGTCTGCAAATTTAACGAGTTTGCTTACTATATCAGAGTCTAAATCATTAATGTAGATTAGGAATAGCAGAGGACCTAATACTGATCCCTGTGGTACACCACTGTTTACCTCACTCCATTTCGAGGTTTCTCCTCTAATCAATACTTTCTGTTTTCTACATGTTAACCACTCCCTAATCCATGTGCATGCATTTCCTTGAATCCCTACTGCGTTCAGTTTGAGAATTAATCTTTTATGCGGGACTTTGTCAAAAGCTTTCTGGAAATCTAAATAGACCATGTCGTATGCTTTGCAGTTGTCCATTTTCAATGTTGCATCCTCAAAAAAGTCAAGTAGGTTAGTTAGACATGATCTCCCTTTCCTAAAACCATGCTGGCTGTCACCCAGGATATTGTTACCATATAGGTAATTTTCCATTTTGGATCTTATTATAGTTTCCATAAGTTTACATATAATAGAAGTCAGGCTTATTGGTCTGTAGTTACCTGGTTCAGTTTTGTCTCCCTTTTTGTGGATCGGTATTACATTTTCAGTTCTCCAGTCTGTCGGTACAACCCCTGTGTCAAGAGACTGTTGCATGATCTTGGTTAGCGGCTTGTAAATAACTTCTTTCATTTCTTTGAGTACTATTGGGAGGATCTCATCTGGCCCAGGGGATTTGTTTATTTTAAGAGCTCCTAGTCCCTTTAACACTTCTGCCTCTGTTATGCTAAAGTTATTTAAAACTGGATAGGAACAGGTCGACATGTGGGGCATGTTGTCCGTGTCCTCCTTTGTAAAAATCTGTGAAAAGTAATCATTTAATATATTTGCTATTTTTTTTTCTTCATCTATGATTTTGCCATTTGTGTCTCTTAGACATTTAACCTCCTCTTTGAATGTTCTCTTGCTGTTATAATATTGGAAAACATTTTGGAATTGGTTTTAGCCCCTTAGCAATATTGATTTCTATCTCTTGGCCTTTCTAACTTCCTTTTTGACTTGTGTTTGCAGTTCCAAGTACTCTTTCTGTGTGCTTTGTTTTTGGTCCCTTTTAAACGCTCTGTAAAGTGCCTTTTTTTCTGAATATTTTTTTTAATTGATCTATTAAACCATTTTGGCCATTTTGTTTTAGATTTAGATTTGTCTACTTTTTGGGATGTAATTGTTTTGTGCCTCTAGTACTACATTTTTTAAAAGACAGCCACCCTTTTTCTGTGGATGTTTCTCTATTTTACCCAATCTACTTCTGTTAGTCTCGTTTCATACCTTCGTAGTTTGCTTTTCTAAAATTGTAAACCTTAGCTTTAGTCATTACTTTTGGGGTTTTAAAAATATTTCAAATGAGACCATGTTGTGGTCTGAGTTTGCCAATGGCTCTCTGACCTCTGTTTTAGTTATTCTGTCTTCATTATTTGAAAAGACAAAATCAAGGCATGCCTCCCCTCTAGTCGGTGCCTTGACAAATTGCGTTAGGAAGCAGTCATTTGTCATTTCCACCATTTCAATTTCGTCCGTCGTGCCCCCCATTGGGTTTTCCCATTTTATATGGGGAAGTTGAAATCCCCATTAGTATGGCTTCTCCTTTTCTACCGCATTTCTAATGTCATTGTACAACAGATTATTTTGCTCAGCGTCTGAATTTGGCGGTCTATAGCATGCTCCTATTATTATGCCTTTTGAATTTTGTCCATTATTCTGACCCATATTGATTCTGCATTGTTTTCTTTGTCCTGATTTAACACCTGGGCTTCAAGGCTATTTCTTATGTATAGCGCTACCCCTCCGCCTCTTCTGTCCTGCCTGTCTTTCCTATACAGTGTGTACCCACTGATATTATATTCGTCTCCATCACTCTCAGACAACCAAGTTTCTGTAACACCTATCACATTGTAGTTACTTATTAGTGCAGTATCTTCAAGTTCCAACATTTTGTTTCTGAGACTTCTAGCATTTAGATAAATACATTTAATAGTTGTCTTATCTAAGTTGTTGCCCTTGTTTTGATGTAGTCTCCCTTCTGTTTTTTTGTTTTCTCCCCCCTTCCTTTCTAGTTTAAATGCTTCTGTCTTATCTAAGTTGTTGCCCTTGTTTTGATGTGGTCTCCATTCTGTTTTTTTGTTTTCTAGTTGGTGCGCGGGGTATAATGTGGGTAATGAGTGTTTAAAATGTATAATTGTATTTAGGCACAGGGTTTGCACTTCACGTGCATTTAAAGTATGTAATATGTGAGCATGGGGTTGCATAGAATTAGTTCATGTGCTGGGATTCAAGTGAATAATTAATTAGTAATTGAATCCCGGCACAACAGTAAATATAGATGCACAAAGCACTCACTCAGGGTTGTGTGTTTGGTGAGTGGAGAAGGAGTAAATAAAAGTATAATAAAGTAAATATAAGTTGTTTAGACTCACTGTGTTTGTTTGTCTGTTCATCCACTGTTTGTTTAGTGTTAATCCATTTTGTTTGTCTATTTATTCTGGCCTGTGTCGTGCCGTGTCCTGTGTTTTGCTCAACCTTTTATTTGTGTTTGTTTATTAAACACACTGAGCGCAACCATTGCGTCTCAGTTTCAACCCCAGTACTTTCTGTCTGTGTACTCCTTTCTGGTGTGACGTCACCCCTACAGCCAGCCTGTCACATGTGGTGTCAGAACCGGGACAACAGCGCCTCCAGGACTCAGTCCAGAAAGAGTACTGCGGGAAAAAAAGGGGGCAATGGCAGAAGACGCCATCAGGCTGCGGGACTGCATCCTGGACAGTGCTGGGCTGGCGGCCCAGTCTATACCCATAGCCATCCAGGTCCTGTGGCTGATGGACAGGGAGCGATGGGAGGCATATGAGAGGGAACACACCCCAAACAGGAAGGAAGGTGTGGAGTTGGTCCTCAGCTACCTGGAGGTAGCTATAAACATAACAGCAGCCCAGGTAGCAGGGTCTCCAGCAGAGGAAGAATGCCTGCTGTCCCCATTTCCACCAGCAGAGGAAAAATGCCTGCTGTCCCCATCTCCACCAGCAGAAGAAGAATGCCTGCTGGTTTCCCTTTCCGAGACAGAGGGAGAACCGCACCTGTCCCCTGCAAGAGAGGGAGAGTCGCTCCCATCCCCTGCAAGAGAGGGAGAGCCACACCAGTCCCCTACAAGAGAGGGAGAGCCGCACCAGTCCCCTGCAAGAGAGGGAGACTACACACTTCTCCCACCTCCATCGCCAGGAGACTATACACTGCTCGCCAAGGGGACTACACGCTGCTCCCACCTCTGTCGCCAGGAGACTACATGCTGCACCACCTCCGTCGCCAGGAGACTACACGCTGCTCCCACCTCCATCGCCAGGTGACTAAACGCTGCTCCCACCTCCACCACCTCCACCAGGAGCAGAGCTGCCTCTGCTTTCCTCACCTCCACCGGCAGGAGCAGAGCAGCAGGAGCTGCCTCTGCCTCCGCCACCTCCACCAGCAGAGGGTGAATATCTGCTAGTTCCGTCTCCACCAATGTGGGAGGACTGCTTGCTGCTCTCACTACCACCACCAAAGGAGCTGGAGCTACCTCCACCACCCGAGGGAGAAGAACTACAGCTGAGTTGGCCACCACCCGAGGATGCCTTCACGTCACCGCCCGGGGATGCCTTCACGTCCCCGCCCGGGGATGTCTGCCTCGAACCCCCAAGGATGCCTGTCTCGCACTGCCCAAGGATGCCTGCCTCGCACCGCCCCAGATGCCTGCCTCGCACCGCCCAAGGATGCCTGTCTCACTTCGCCCAAGAATGCCAGCCTCGCTTCGCAAAAGGATGCCTGGCTTACATCGCCTAGTGCTGCCTGTTGCTCCGCATCGCCTGGGATTGCCTGTTGCTCCACATTGCCTGGTGCTGCCTGTTGCTCCGCATCGCCTGGGGCTGCCTGTTGCTCCGCATCGCCTGGGGCTGCCTGTTGCTCCGCGTCGCCTGGGGCTGCCTGTTGCTCCACATCGCCTGGGGCTGCATGTTGCTCTGCATCGCCTGGGGTTGCTGCCAACCCTGCATGGCAGCAGGAAGTATGGTGGCCGGAACCCCACCAAGGGGAGCTGCCGGCCACGAAGAAGGGGGAGGATGTCCGGAGACCACCAACCCCAGAAGTAGTGTCGCTGCCGGAGATTGTGGGGGAGGTCAGGAGAATTTTGCTGCCGGAAGTACTGTGGCCGAAGTCCCACAAAAGGGAGCTGCCGGCTTTGAAGAAGGGGGGGGAGTTCTGGAGGCCACCAACCCCAGCAGCCTTATTAAACACACTGAGCACAGCCATTGCATCTCAGTTTCATCCCCAAAAACCTTTCTGGTCACCCGCAGCCATTGCATCTCGGTTTCATCCCCAAAACTGTCTGTCTGTGTACTCCTTTCTGGTCTGACGTCACCCCTACAAGCCATCAGAAAGACTGCTGCTGGGCTTCTAGGTATGAGTATATCTCTGGTCCTTCTAGTGTTAATGATCTTTTCAGTCTGCATATGGATAGCACTGTCGGGTTATGGGAATGTAAAGCAACGTTTTTTGAAAGGTACAAGCATCCCCTATACAAGGGGTATACTTTTTGGCCCATAATTCAAAGGGGTATGATGGTTAGCTGCTCATGAATTATTTAGTCTCTAATGGTATCCTCCCCCCTGGATCATTGCCCAGGGTAGTAAATTTATGTGTTTTACAGATTAAACTTTTAACATGTGGTATATCGACTCTTTAAACTTTTTGCCTATGAGACTATGTCTATGCCCGCTGCAATGGGCTTTGTTGCAGCTAAAAGGTATTTAATAACCAGTAATAAGTAATAATCAGTAATATGGAGGGCCTTACCCCGAACCCTGTTACTATAGGGTTCATCAGGTGATGTCTAAAAATGGTGATGTCTTCTACAAATGTTATGAATCGATTAAAATGGGTGTCTTTAACTTCAGAGAAGAGATGTCTTTTTACTGTAAGAATGATGTTGACATTTTAAAAGAGGTCTATGACTCAGATTCAGAAACGAGGTTTATGCTATAGGCCAAATTGACCCCTTTCAATGTACTTCCCTGTGTATGGCGATGTACAGGAGCAGATTTATGTCAAAAAACACCATCGCCATTATGCCATCAGACAACTATGCAAACCAGCAAAAGATTTTTTCAAATGCTTCAATCCAGTGGTTGATGTATGTATCTGAAACTGACAAGGTCCACATTCAACATGCTCTGAATGGTGGAGAACAAAAAATACAGCCTTATTTTCATAGAAATTTCTTTATATTGTATCTGGTTCAAAATACATGTTTTCATGGTAAAATGAGTCGTACCATGAACCTAAATGCCAATTACATTATTCATTTTAAAAACCCTAGAGACTAACTTGAAATCAATACATTAGCCCATCAGATGTATCCTAGAAACTCCAAGGTTTGTTTTAGAAGCCTTTGAAGACGCAACAAAAGTACCTTACGATTATCTCTTGGTAGATCTAAAAGCCCAAACCCCAGAAAAGTATCGACTGCAGACTGGTTTATTTCACCCTGATTGGCCTTTTCACCCTGTTGTTTATATTATGAAAAATACAAAGACAAAACAGTTATAACAAAGCTTTTTTTCTCTCTGAAATGCCTTATTTCTTCATCCATCTTCATGTACAGGGCTCCTGGCCCTGTTACATATCCCCCCCGTCCCTTGGCCACCTCCCCCCTTAGTCTCAAAGTCCTGGAAGAGGGGAAGCAAGCAGGTTGTTCACCCCCCCACTTTTGAGGGGGGGTCAGTCCATAGTCCGGCACCCTTTTGGCGGGACGGAGACGTGGCGACAGGGGACCTAGGTACTTTGGATGGGGCGTCAGGAGCGCAGACAGGCGACCGGTCAGCTGCAGCCCCAGTCAGAGGTGCGAGCCCAGGCAACAGTGAAGTGACGTCAAGGCAACCAGGGGGAGTGGATCAGGAGACCAGGCGACCTCCTGTGCCTGGTGGTTCCACGACCTGACGTCCAGACATGGAGCTTGGGTGTCTGGGAGCCCAGGCCGAGGGATCCAACCCCCAGGTGCCAGGCTGTGGCACAGGGGTGGTGGTCAGGGCTATGGTGGAGGAGGTCTCCTCACACCCCCCATTCTTCATAGTCGGCATTCTCCTTTGTGGGGCTCCAGCCACAGTATTCCCTGCTGCCATGAAGGGCTGGCAGCGACCCCAGGTGAAGCAGAGCTCTCAGTGACTCCAGGAGACAGCAGCAACAGACTCGCGGAAGGCAACTGTGGCAGTGGACCCTCGGGAGGCGACGGTGGTAGCGGACCCTCAGGAGGCGACGGCGGCAGCAGACCCTCGTGAGGCGACGGCGGCAGCAGACCCTCGGGAGGCGACGGCGGCAGCGGACCCTCGGGAGGCGATGGCGGCAGCGGACCCTCAGGAGGCGACGGCGGCAGCAGACCCTCGGGAGGCGACGGTGGCAGCGGACCCTCAGGAGGCGACGGCGGCAGCAGACCCTCGGGAGGCGACGGTGGCAGCGGACCCTCGGGAGGCGACTGAGGCAGCAGACCCTCGGGAGGCGACGGCGGCAGCGGACCCTCGGGAGGCGACGGCAGCAGCGGACCCTCGGGAGGCGACGATGGTAGGGGAGCCACTGGCCATGAAGGCGGCAGCAGGAGCTCCACTTCTCCCTGTGATGGAGCCAGGACTATTGGTGGTGCTGGGGTTAGCCCGCTTTGTGGCCACTCTGGCCAGGCGGCTTTCCCCTGTGCGCCTCTCAGCATCATATATAGGGGCTGCAGAGGACCGCCAGCATCCTGTCCTGGTCCTTCTCGTGGTGGTGACAGAGGCAGCTCCCGCTCCTCTCCCTTCTGGCGGCGAAGGCGGCAGGGGCTCCTCCCCTTCTGGCAGTGAAAACATATTTTATGGCAGGGCTTTGCCCTGCCCCCTCTTCATGTACAGAGCTCCTGGCTCTGTTACAGGCTCTTTGTGGTGGCCCTCGTTTAAGCCACTATACAAAAATAAAGATTGATTGATTGATTGATTGATTGATTGATTGAATATTTTTTTGAAGAGGTTTCTGGTCTACCTAAATGACTTCCAGCTCCAGTAGTTCAAGCTTACAATAATAGTAGCCCTGCTGTCAGAGAAGGTGCTGTTTGATTGATTGGTACTCAATAATTGTATAGGTTAAATGAGACACACCTCTGTTCTGGGTACTATTATTAACATGCTTAACAGGTTTATGTTATTTTTAAAGGGAATTTGATGGGATAGCAAGAACCCTGGTATAAAGTTTGCTGGTCATTGTTTAATAATGGGGATGAATGCTGGGTATAGAAGTGCCCAGTCTCGTGAATAGGTTGCAATCAGCCAGTATGCACAAGGATTTTAGAAAGAATTTCCTGTGCAATGTAGATTGGGGGTGATCAGTTAATTGACCCTGACTGAGAAATGAAATGACTACTTCAGATAAATAAGCTGCCCTGAGACAAGGAGGTAGGCTTTAAGCCTCATTCTAAAAGCAGCCTTGCTGGATGCATTTCTTTTTTATACTGGATAACACATCGTTGCAATCTTTAGGAGATAAATGTAAGCAGACATCCTTGACCTCATTCAGTGTTGGTGTGATTTCCTGAATCAGCTACCCTATCAAAGTCCCCTCTCTTTTTTGTGAAGTCTGCAATCGTTCCAAGTAGGTCTGAGTGCAGCTGCTCAAATATTGAGTTTTCTTCGATTCCCTATTAAAGTAAGTGAGGCAGGAGTCTATGTAGTCTATTTAGTTGATGTGTGCAGCAATAGATATTATCATCAAATGTACTCTTTAATAACAAAATATTTCTCATATTGAGCGGCTCGTCCAAAACTGTCGATAAGTAAAGAAAATAATTCATGTGCAGAATAAAGACTAGCAGAAAAAAACACACCACAAAGCCTTGAGTAGATGCTTGCATGCCGCTTTTATTCTCAAAACTACTAGTGCTGGACAGTAATGACATTTTCTGTTCTCGATTATCGGCTGTAAATTATAACGATAATCATGATTATCAGCTGATTAATTAAAATAAATAACACTTCTTGTAACGTGTCATGTTATTGCTAACTTGTTTACATATAAAAGCAAAAATAACACAACCAGATTTAAGTTTCTTTGGTAGCTTTTCAAATTTCAAAATGTAGGCTACACAAAAAAAAAAAAAACATTGTTTCAAAAAAAATGCTTTCCAGGTCTTTTCTAAAGATAATAATGTTACCCTACGCCTTTTAGCAGTCATTCGCTATTTAAATGAAAAGGACTGTTTTATCGCCACACTGAACACAGACAGTTCAGTTCAGTGATGCTTACTGCTTCAATGCAGAGCTACTGTTACCCACTAATGTATCATATTGGGTAACGGATGATAATATGATTATCGATAATAATGTCTCAACGCAATAAAATAATCAATGCAAAAACATGATCGATAACATCACAATAATCAATTACTGTTTCAACACTAAAAACTACCAGCGCTATTACAGGAACTAGTTCACTGTGAAATTCATATTTTATGAATCTCTCTACATTTCAGATTGACTCTTCTGCTGCTCTTCTACTCTGCTGCTTCTTTAACCTTTTGAAAAAGAAATAAATGCATCATTAAATACTGAGGAAAAACACAAACACAGATTTACTGTTGAACCAGTAATTAAAAAACAGAAACATGCTAGAACATTACACAGGACTGTTGCAAACTGTATACAGCATTTACTCAACACCTCATATCCTATATTGTATGTCTAAGACATTAGTTAAATAACTGCTATCACAATAAATAATGTAACATTATTTCTGGCTTGATAATTGACTATAGTAACAATGTCTGTCTGATTGACGCATCCACCTTGCATTCAGAAAACACTGTGATTCATTTGTTAATTATTATTATTATTATTATTATTATTATTATTATTATTTATTTCTTAGCAGACGCCCTTATCCAGGGCGACTTACAGTCGTAAACAAAAATACATTTCAAGTTTGTTACAAGTTTTGTATTATTAAGAGTCTTATTTTACTTCAAGAAACAGGACAGATTTCATTTCTGAGTGTTGACCATAATACACCAGGCTAGTTCTATTTGGTAAAGTATAAAGCATAAATGGTTGTTTATAAATCATATTTTATTTGCAGTACTACCTTTGCTAATGATTTTAATTGTGTTACTGTTCCAGAGTTCACTGTTTATGCCAGATTTGTTTGTTATTGTGTAACAGCCAAATCCTTTTGTGTCACTACCTGACAGCAAAGACTATACAGTCAGACATGGACCCTGTTCATAGTATGCACCCTGAGGCACACCTCTGTTAGGTTACAGGTTACTTTATATAGTGTGTAACACTACAATCAAGAATAGAGTTCTGAGATGTAAACTGTGTTTCAGGTACTCCTTTGAGTAATAAGTAATTGTTTAGATATCTCATATCATAAAACATGGTGGTGTAGTGAGACTGTAGTCCAGAAACTGTGTGTGACATCCCTACCACTGTGATTTCATCTTTTAACTTACCTTTCCCACATCACGGGTTTTAGTCCTCAGCTTGTTGACCTGGGATTCAGCGATATCAGCGCGCTCCTCACTCTCCTCAAGCTCGTGCTGCACCTTCCTGAACCTAGACAGGTGGGTGTTGACTTGTTCCTCCTGAAAGGCAAATACAGTAAACAGGATCATTTGTTTTACTTGTGAGGACCAGTGCCTATCAAATACATCAGGGGTTGAATTAAAATGAAAAGTAATGTGTAACTGTCAGATCTTGTGACTGTGTGTTAATTGTCAGTTTATTTGCATCACAAAAGCCATGGATTGTGTTTTCTGTTTATAACACATTCTCAGGAGTGTGCCGGAGCAATTGAAAACATAACTTGATAAGAACAATATGCACTAGCCAGTGTAAATGAACACTGAGTGTATCCATTTGAATTCAGTTGTTTTTTTTTTAATTGAAATGAACCAGTAGATAGAGCTGCCATTTTAAATATTGAATATGTTTTGACATGCAAGTAAATAAATTCCTAAGAAAAAGGAATCACACTTATCATAAAATTTTAAAGACTATTTTGAAACTTTAAGAATGGTTTGATAAAAAATGCTTTTAAGTTAAACATTATTAAACTAATCAACCCTCTTTAAAACAGCTGAAAAGGGTTTAAACCCTTAATCAAATAGGGATTTAACCCTTTGCAGACCATGAAGATTTCTACCCTTTTCAGGTCCGCCTGCCTTTCTAAAATGCTAAAGGTCTGAAGAGTATTAAGAAAATTACATTTTCAATCTATGATGAAGGATACTCTACGAGTACCTATTTTGAATTTGAAAAAAAAGATAAAAAAAATGCAAAAAATTACTGAACAATATTCCTTGTCTCATAAATGCAATTTAGTGATCTCCTACCTAAATACTGTACTATTACCAGTGATAGCCACAACCCTCAGTAACTAGAATCATAAAGAATTGAATACATTATTATTTATGTTTATTTATTTATTGTTTTTTATGAAAGTGTGTCCAATTAATATTTTACCCCTGATTTTCTCCCAATGTGGAATGCCCAATCGCTTTTCCCCCTCACTGCAGAAATTCCCCACAAGGTTCAAGCGACCTGAAGGCTCAGTGGGTGTCTGCCGATCCCATGACAAAGCCAGCTTCCTTTTTCACCCATGAACTCGAGAGCAGATGTCAGCAAGCTACCGACCTCTGAAGGATAAAGGCCAGCCCTGCAGGTGTCCGCTCTCAGCTCGGGCACCTGGCCAACAGGGTTCACTATGGTGCGATGAGGAGAAATAGTCTGTGCCGATTTTGCCATCAGAATCCTCGGGAGCGCCAGAGCCAATGCGACGCTCCCTTCGGAGATCAGCCTACATTGCACAGCCAGGAAGCGAACCTGCACTGTATGACTCACCCTGCACACCATGCGACTGCGCTTCTTACAAGGTGAGCCACTCGGGGACCCCTACCCTGCATTGATTTGATTTAGATTTTAATACTAAATAGTTTAAAAATATCACCATGGTTTATTGACCCAACTAAGCCTTTTTGGTGGATTGTCTGAAGTCTGCTGAAGTATTTTATGTTTAAAAAAAAAAAAACATTGCATGCAATTATTTCATTGATTTAATTAGATAAAAGTTATAATGATATGTCTGCAAAGGGCTAAGGTTAGTAATTCAAGAAAACAACAATGTCCTAAAATAAGGGGATATATCAAAACAAAAAAAGAGTGACTTACAGCTTCCTCAGCCTGCCTCTTGTAAGCCTTCACTTTCAGTTGCAGCTTATCAACCAGATCCTGGAGTCTGAACACATTCTTCTTGTCTTCTTCAGCCTGCAGATAATAAAATAAAGAATTATTATTATTATTATTATTATTATTATTATTATTATTATTATTATTATTATTATGTACTACCAACTGTGCATTATTTGAGCTTCTGAATTCTGGTTTGAAATGATAAAAAACAATAAAACACGACAGATACAAAAACATTATATTGGTGTATATCCAATATACACTGGAAAAACACAAGAAATGGTTACCCAGTTCAAGCTGACTTGACCCCTTTCCCAGTGAAAAATTAATAGTAAAATACCTACACCAGTGCAGTTGGGCAATGTCCTTACTGACTTGTATTTCGCATTGATTCATTCTGAATAGTTTAAACCCACCCAACTACCAAGTGGCAGCAAATTCCTACATTTTATTGGAGGATTGTAACACGCTTATGAGATTTACAATGAAATGTTCTTGCTCACGGGATATATATAATATAATATAATCTATAATATATATTACAGTACACACTGTATTTACATGATCATGGAATTTAAAACAGAATTGCAAATTGTGGTGAAATCCAAATGCTAAACACATAAAAACCCAGAAGAATATGCTCATGCCCAAAAAGAAAAGAAGGTACAATTGAGTGTGCAAGTGCTGTCTAGTTACTATACATATTGTGACAGAAAGCAAAAACCATAGTAACCAAAAACAATAATTTCATACAGTAAATAAAAGGGAAAGCTCCCCCCCCCAAAAAAAAATGAAAAAATGAAATGATTGAAAACTGAAAAACAGAAGCCCTAATTATCAGTCTGCAATTCTGTCGAGGGTTTCAGGTGACATATATAAGAAATACATAATAAAAGGGAACTAGCGCAAGTGATTTATCAGTGTCACCAGAAACCTGAGAAAACTACATGTATTATTATGTTTTATTACACTTCACTTTTTTGGAGGGTGGAGTTGGATGATTTCCGTGTCACTCAAGAGCCTCTGCTTTCAGAGGGCCATCATTCTAAACCACCTAACATCCCACAGGGGGCATGTGGCTGAGGTAATCTGTAGGTAAAATTCTGTTGCTTATTATTTTTTTAAGAGTGCTTGCAGTATTCTGCTCTTCCACAAATTCCCTCTGTCTTCTGCAGATACAACTTAAAATCACAGGCCACTGTTGTTTGTTTTGGATTGACAGTGTTTGTTTGTGTTCATGTACTGGTGGTAGAGTTTGTCTTTAAAACAACTGAGGCTTGCAGTTTTATCACAACCCTTATTATACATGAGCAATCTTATTATACAGAGGCTGCGTTCCACCACCGTGTATAAGACTGTATACGAGTATAAGAGGAATCTTATCGTTCACCATGTATGATTATAGCAGCAGTAGTTATAATAATAATAATAATAATAATAATAATAATAATAATAATAATAATAATAATGCACAATACCCTATGAATGCTGATACTTCATTAAAACTTTCAGAAGCTGGTGTATTACCTGGTAGGAGAGCTCCTTGGCTCTTCTTTCATATTTCCGGACTCCTTTAACTGACTCAGCACTACGTCTTTGCTCAGCTTCAAGCTCATTTTCCAGCTCGTGCACCTGGAAATTATTGCAAATATTAAACCCAGTTCAGTTTCTTGTACAAGGGAATTATTAGTCTGCATGTTCAGCTCACCCTGCTCTCTAGTTTCTGGAGCTGTTTCTTTCCACCCTTCATGGCCAGCTGCTCAGCCTCATCCAGACGGTGGGTCAGGTCCTTCACTGTCTGCTCCATGTTCTTCTTCATTCTCTCCAGGTGAGAGCTGGTGTCCTGTTCCTTCTTGAGCTCCTCTGCCATCATGGCGGCCTGATAATTGAAGAAAGTAGATGAATGGATTGAAGTTATTTAGAACTGTAGCAGCAGTAGGAGTGGGGGGATTGTAAGGGATTTAGCCACTGGTGCTAACCTCAATAGCTTGATGGTAGAGCTCTGACCCTGAACACTATAATCAGAAATGTATACCTTACACTGGTGTGTTGAATAGCTTGGTCACAATTGGAGAGGCAGATAGACATACGGACAGACACTGTGACTCACATCAGTAATAGATTTCTTGGCTTTTTCTTCTGCATTTCTTGCTTCTTGGATGGCATCCTCTACCTCACCTTGCAGCTGGGAAATGTCATTTTCAAGCTTCTTCTTGGTGTTGATAAGACTGGTATTCTGTCAAGGTATAGGTTGTAAGTTGAAGAAAACTGATAAATATAAAAAAGAACAAGAATTTAAAAACTAGGTGGGAAACAAAATCTTCCAACCTGAGAGTGCAGCAGCTGCACACGCTCACTGGCATCAAGGAGCTCCTGTTCAGCCACTTTGCGGCCTCTCTCTGTCTGTTCTAGGGCAGCCCTCATCTCTTCAATTTCAGCCTGCATCAGGGTGTTCCTGCGTTCCACCATGGCGAGCTGTTCCTTCATGTCTTCTTGTCCTCGGAGAGCATCGTCAAGGTGCAGTTGGGCATCCTGGACAAAACACAGAAATCAGTAAAATGATTAGGAACATTTTTAAGACAATGGAAGTGTTCTTTAATAGCTGCAATGACAGAAACAGTCCGCACCTTGAGTTGACCTTGGACGTTCCTCAGTTGTTTCTGAGCTTCAGCTGCTTGGCGGTTGGAGTGACTCAGCTGAATTTCCATTTCATTCAGATCTCCCTCCATCTTCTTCTTCACTCTCAGGGCGTCGTTGCGACTCCTAATCTCAGAGTCGAGAGTGCTCTGCATAGAGTCTATCACTCTCTGACTGTTTCTCTTCAGCTGCTCAAGCTCCTCATCTTTCTCAGCTATCTTTCTGTCAACCTCAGACTTCACCTGGTTCAGCTCAAGCTGGACGCGAAGAATCTTTGACTCTTCATGCTCCAATGAGGCCTATACATTTTTTTTAATTAAAAAAAAGAGAAATAAAAAAATAAGCATTGTAAAAGTTGTTATAAACATGTCTGTGTTTACATTACTCCAATTGAAGGAAATACATTGGTTCAGCTACCCTAGCTTTTGTTATCACTGAATCATTAACATTTCTAAGGTAACAAAAAAGATTGTTTTGCAATATTGTACGTGAAAACAAGACATCATGCTGAAGTCATCACCAATTATACAATATTTAATTTAAAATAATTGTACTTACACGAGACTGCTCCTATACCAATGTGGTGCAGGGATATATTTAAATGTTTACTAACAGCGTTGGTTACTTGAAAAATATTTGTTTAACAGTAGCACATGCAAACAGATGTGATAATAGTGAGCGTATGATTGGAAATGACAATAACACCTAACAAGCTACCTTTTCCTGATGGTGATTTATTAACATGTCATACTCTGCTTTACCTTGCACAGCTTTGTAAAATATGTATTGTTGTTGTTGCTAGGCGATCATGAAATGTATACTGGTAGTGTTTTATTATGGTATGCTTGCTTTGGGAGCACTCCGATATGACCACTCTAATTTAATATAGTTTACCAGACTCACATTCTATTTGTTGTGTCTGTGTTTTAAATTGTAGTCCTTATGCAGACCTGAGGACCCGAATCCCTGTTTATAAAACATTTGTCAGATTGTCCTCCATAAAGAACTAACTAACCTTTATTAATGCTCAATTTCTGGGATATTTCAATGGACTCTATTTCAGTTCTTTGAATGTAAGCATCATTCACCCATTCTTGCATTTGCACATGTAAACAGTAGGGGTGTGGCTATACTTGTATTTTCCATGTAATTACCAACACATATATTAATAATTGTTGATTTTAAAACTAGACATGTTGCCTTTCTTTCACCTTTACAATTGAATAACAATCCATGGCAATTACATTCCGCTCTGAGGATTTAAAATACGTTTTGAAGCAACATTTTCTCTCATCCTGTGTGCTGACATTTTTACATGGCAGAAAACAGAATGAATATATGTTGCAAGACTAGCAAATAACTGGTTCGTCATGTAAACATGACCTTTCTGTAGCCCTAACTCAAGAGCTAGAGCTGTGGAAACTGGGATATGTATTTCTTCTTCGAGTTTAATCAGAGATTGCATCTTGCTTAGGACTACAACCCCACAATGCAATGCAGGTATGACACATTCCTGAGGAAAAGGTGAAATCAAAATGATTTCATATCAAACGAATAAACAAAGGTAAAACAAATAATAACATGGAAAATATGAATAGGTTTGATTATGACAGGTTATGTATTAAATCACACTGACTGTTACTGATTTATACCCAATAATTGTAAATGATTGGCAACCGAGAGACTGCATTGTTTTGTGTTGAGTAATTAATAGGTTATATTCCATGAATTAATACCTAACAATGTCTAATTTCTTAAAGATAATGTCTCAGAAAATATGACAGTTGGTACACCTGTATTAAACACACCACCGTTTTGATCTATTATTTTATACCTGGGGTGATAGCCATTGTTGTTTTGGTTACCAGGTGATCATGAAATACTGGTTTTGAGTTATGGGATGATTGCTTTGGGAGGACTCAACAATTGCCAATTGTGACAGATAAATCAAAATTGTAGATCTCGTGGACAGGCAGACCTGAATTCCTGCTGGTAAAACATCAATTTGTCCTCCATACGTTTGGGAAGTAAAGTTACTAATAGTTGGCAAGAGACACCTTTTAAATGGTCAATTGTTGGCATTATTCAATGGAAGCTATTTCAGTTCTTTAACGGTCATACAGCCTATTCCTATATATGTGTGTGTGTTAAACTCAATACATTTGCCTTAGCATAGAGATAATGAAAATTGAGATGAGAAGGTGTGTGTTTTTAAAGAATTACCTCTGCTTCCTCCAAGGCGGTTTGGATTTCTGACTTTTCAGTTTCAATCTGCTTCTTTGTCTTCTCCAGCTCATGAATAACCTTCCCACCCTCACCAATCTGTTCTGTCAGATCAGAGATCTCCTCTACAAGATAAAGAAGATGAAGAATGTTGTTAATATCAGAATCCAAGATTTAACTGGGTGGTTTTAATATATAATATCAGATTGATTGCAGGTTTTGAGCACATCAGAGCACTGTAAAACATGCGTCGACTATAACGCTGCTGGCTCCTACAGCCGGGAATGACACACTACAGTTTTTAGTGCAGGACACTGAGTAACAAATTGTTTAAAAATGGTAAATGATATTCAGTTGTCAAAACATGTTATTTGCACTGTTTGATACCAAACTCAGGACTCGTGTGGTTTATAGAGAATTACATGTCATAAAAGCCTACGCATGCTTTGCTTATATGAAATGTCACGCTATAAACCAAATTCAGTTAACAGTGTTTATAGTTAGGAGTGTATTCAGCATTTCATAGAGTATCAAGCACAAACAAATCCTATTGAATTCAAAGGGAGATTTATTTAATTGACTTGAAGGTTATTGTGTAGAGGGTCATTGTGTTGACATGATGTACTATTCTCAAGCTGCTGTTAGGAAACTGCCCTGAAGTTTAAGAAAACAGTGTAGTCTTAAGGTTAGTTTCTTGCATGTTCTGTGATTCACAAATATCACAGATTTTACTTAAAACAGCAGCAGTTAATATTGTTGTCTCTACATGTTGTCTCATCATCCAATATGCTCACACAATTAGTACCATACAAGATTCCAGGCTTCTCGAAAGTGTGAAGTTCACCAAACCTCATCACATCACCAATAAATCTAAAAAAGAACGGCTTTGCATTCAAAATGATCATTTTTCTTTACAGTCATTATACAACGAATATTCTTACATACAGTAGTTAAATACTTACTAGAACAACAGTAAATGCTAAATTCCAGAAGATATACATATTTTTTATCTTTGATACAGTTAATTAAATTTCAAATAAATAAATCATGCAGCTCTATGCAATGTGTTCAATCATTTACCGGTAGTGCATAAGTAAAGCAAACCTTTGCTGTATCGTTTTGTAAGTGCTAAAAAATATTTACATTATTCCTTCAGAAATGGGGATTTTCACAGGGAAGTACGTATTAGACAGCATTCTATACATTTCCTTGGAATCTTATAACCTTCGATGACCACGACAGGGTGTTGAAGTTGGGACTCACGCTGTAAGTTCTTGTTCTCCCGTTTAAGGGTTTCAAGGTGGTCCAAAACTTCTTCATAAGAGTTCTTCATCTTGAAA
The DNA here is from genome assembly GCA_036884735.1 of Huso huso. Lineage (NCBI taxonomy): Eukaryota > Metazoa > Chordata > Actinopteri > Acipenseriformes > Acipenseridae > Huso > Huso huso. The sequence goes on along the minus strand of CM072714.1, from coordinate 5,376,917 downwards.
AGCTCAGTGCTGAGAGAGCGAGTCTCTTTCAGTGCAGCCTCCAGCTCTGCTTGGCCTTCTTCAAATTTCTGCTTCCAGTCCGCTAGAACCTGAATGAATATGTGTCATAAATATACATCAATAGATTTCTGTTAATAGTCCTAGTAGCTGATTGATCTCAGAACTTTCTCAAGTTTGGTCTTAAAGGATCCAAGTGATTCTGCCTCAACAACATGACTAGGTAGTCCATGCCATACCCTCACCACTCTCTGTCTGAAGTTGTAATATATATATATATATATATATATATATATATATATATATATATATATATATATATATATATATATACACATACATATTAGAACAACTATTTCTTTATAAATGTTATTTTCTACAACAGGAAATTGAGAAGATGTTTGGAGAGTTTGAGCCAGGAATGCAATAGGGGCCTCTTTATGAAGTAAAGCAATGTGTTTGTGCTGCTTTGGTTGTATTGCTTATACAGAATAGATAGTGTCAAGTGTGCAAAAATAGAGGAAGGAAGGGTCATAAATGATGTCACTATAAGGTCGTGTGTTGAAAGTTATAAAACTGCATTGAATGTATTTCTCGGAGTCAGTTGATCTCGCTGTAGCCCGTGGCCTATAACTCCATTCATTTAAAATTATTATTTCTAAGCTGTACAAATAAACATATATTTGACTTGGATAACTTTGTTTATCAGTTTTATTTTTTAATACACAGTCCTAAGTCTATTTCTGCTTGTTTTCCGACTAAGTCGCTTGTCCTGGTTACTGTACCATGCTTAAAGTATTGATTCAGGTTAACTATGTCAACTCCTATTAATTCAGCAAACTAATTCAGCTGTGGGATTGCAACAGGCTTACAATAACAATATGAATGTTCTTTGTTTTCAGGAGGAGGGGGGTTGCGGTTCTCCAAGTACACAGAGTTTTTGATTTTTTAGTTTGTCATCATTCTTAACAACCTAAAACAATCAAGAAGTTCATGCTCCTTCTAAAACAGCATGTTAGCCAGTGAAACAAATGGGTACACAATTATACTAAATGGAAAACTATCCAATCACACCTGCAGAGTGAAGTGATTAGTGTGAGAGTCTTTTAAATACATGTATAAGGGGAACCTTTCTAGATTTAAGAGAGAACCCATTGTCTGTTTTATTGGGCATTAATGATCATTCGTGCCTGTAAAACACATTAATCAACTCATCACCATATGTGTGAGAACTATCAATCCTCCAGCTGTCATTATGTATTTGTGGAAAACTGATGGTCAACAGCAGACAATATCTTATCCCTATATAGCTGCCTTTGTAATAAACATCTTTTTGGTACCTTGTCAAAGTTTCTCTGCTTCTTGTCAAGAGCAGAGGCTTGTGCATTTGCTCTTTCTACATCAACCATGAGATCTTCAACTTCACTCTGGAGTCTCTGTTTTGTTTTTTCCAGAGAGGCACACTTTGAGTTCACAGCCTCAATGTGTTCCTCAGCATCTTGAAGGCGCTGTGCTAGCTTTTTCCTGGGAAAAGTGTTCAAGTACAGAAAAAGGTTAAAGAATGATAGAATTTAAATGACTATAAAGTTGTAAGTTAATATGATTATTTACTTTGCTTCTTCAAGCTCCTCTGTGCGCTGGATAGCATCAGTTTCGTATTTTGATCTCCACTGAGCCACCTCACTGTTAGCCTTTGACATTGCACGCTGCAGCTCAGCCTTGGCTTCCTGCTCCTCTTCATATTGCTCACGAAGCAGGTCACAGTCATGGCGGGCAGATTGCACACTATGAGCCAGGGCAGTCTTGGCCTAGAATGACAGGAATGTTACAAATTAAATTTAAAAACAGTGCAAGACAAAAACACTGTATATAAAAAGGAAGGAGACATGTATTACTTTTGTTTCTTCCTCAATGTGCCTCTTGAGCTCCTCAATTTGCTGAGTGAAAGCTTGTTTTCCTCTTGTGAGCTGAGAAATTAAAGATTCTTTCTCATCCAGTTGGCGAGAGAATTCACCTGAAGTAAAAATATTCATAGCTATTTAAAAACAGTCCTTCCTTTACAACATGTAGAATAATATCATCATGCAGTAACTGCAGTAAAAGCATACCATTCTCTGTCAGGAGACGGGCTCTTTGAGCACTGATGTCATTGATCTGACGGATATTCTCATCGTTCTTCGTCTTAATTTCACTATATTGGTCCTCCAGAGAACGACACATCTTTTCCAGGTTTGCCTTTAATTAAAAGTTGAAAAAGATTAGTGTACGATAACTCAATTCTTTGTTGTATATTAAGAGCACAAACTTGTGCTATTTACCTTGGATTTGGCTACAGATTCCATGTTGCTGGAGAGGTCATCAAGTTCCATTTTATATTCACTTTTTTCTTTCTCAAGCTTCTGTTTCACACGCTGGAGGTTGTCAATTTGTTCTCCCAGTTCCGCCACACTGTCGGCTTGCTTTTTGCGAAGAGCAGCAGCAGTAGCTTCATGCTGCAGAGTGGACTCCTCTAGGTCACGTCTGAGCTTCTGAAACTCAGCTTCACGTTTCTTGTTCATTTCAATCTGAGCTGAAGTTGCACCACCGGCTTCCTCAAGCCTTTCACTGATCTCTTCAAGTTCCCTGGAAAGATCAGCTCTCTGCTTTTCAATCTTTGCCCGAGCAGCTCGTTCGGCTTCGATTTCTTCTTCAAGTTCTTCAATGCGCGCCTAGAAAATGAAAAATTGAGCAGATGAATTAAACATTTATAATCATTTCTCATCTATGAATTAAAAGATTTTGATTTCCGCAAAATACCTGTAGCTCCTTAATCTTCTTTTGAAGTTGAGCACCCAAAGCTTGTTCATCTTCAATTTTGCTCAGCAGTTGACTTGTTTCAAAGTCCTTCCTGTAAAGTTTAAATATGTATATGTAAAATGAATATATACATATATATATATATATATATATATATATATATATATATATATATATATATATATATATATATATATATATATATTTACATGGTTCTTTTGTTAAGTATCCAGAGTTTCTTTAGGATATACATTTTACAAAATACAATCTTACTTCTTTATCTTCTCATCCGATTGCTGCTTGTCGTTTTCCAGATCCATTATGGATTCCTGGGCTAGTTTCAGATCACCCTCAAGCTTTCTCTTGGCTCTCTCAAGGTCCATACGGAGTTTCTTTTCTTGCTCCAATGAACCTTCAAGCTAAATGAAAGAAATAGCAAATTATATTATATTAATTTGTTTTATTAAATTAAACCCCATTGAGAGTCTGCACCGTCGGCTTCACTCACATCGTCCACTTGTTGTTCCAGCTTAGTCTTTGCTTTGGTCAGAGTGTTGACTTTGTCCTCCTCTGCTTGCAGGTCATCAAGGGTCTGTTGGTGTGCCTCTTGGAGGGCTTTCTTTTCCTTGGTTAATTTTGCAAGACTTTCATCCTGAGCAGCCATTTCTTCAGTAAGGTTTTTAACCTATATGAAAGGGTTAGAAACCAAACAAATGGATGTATTTGCTGTCCAGTTTTTTCAACAAATAATTTTATGTCATTTGTTAAAATCCTAACCTTATTTTCCGTGGCATGCTTCTCCTTCTCAACTTTGGCCAATGTAAGCTCTAGGTCATCAATGTCTTTCTTGAGCTCACTGCACTCATCTTCCAGTTTCCTCTTCTTGGCAGTCAGCTCAGCATTCATTTCCTCCTCATCTTCCAATCTCTCAGTAATCTCTTTAACTTTAGCCTCAAGCTGGATTTTGTTTTTGATAAGCCCCTCACATCTTTCTTCAACATCAGAGCGACTTTCCGATTCCTGTTAAGACATTGTAAAAGTATTGTTATCAACAAATGTAGATTTGAATGCATAACTTATTTAGTGCAGCACATTTTCACAATACTGACAATACCTGAAATGATTAGCAACAGCGAAGTTATTTGTGGTGCTCTCATCCCCAGCAATCTCCTGAGATATCAGTAAAAATGGGCCCATTCCCCACTTCCAAAAATGAATCTTCATTTCTGTGCTTTAAATACTGAGCCACTACATGGCACTAATAATGAGATCATGCTGATTCAAACATTGCCACCCATTTAATAGTAGGCAACTGTAACAGAAGACACTTTATTAAATCCACAGAGAGCATCTTTGCTAGAGATTGGGATTCACTATCTCAACAATTGAATTTTGTTTTCTAATGTATATTTTCTCACCTTCACTGGCTTCTTTCCTGTAAATAACCAATCAGCTGCTGCCCCTATTGATTGACATGCTTTCAGCCTGTAACTTGTTTAAGCCCAGAAAACACTATTGAGGTGAAATGACCCAGGAAGTGCAAACAGATAACCAGAGAATACAGCTTAGAAACTGAGAGCTTCCAGCTTCATGTTTTAAATAGAAAATTCCTGTGTGCTATAATGTGTTTCTTTCAAAACTGCACGTTTGTGGCCTATGTTGCTAATGGAAGTGCTTGAATTACATTAAGAGAAAGTATATAAAATAGTTAATAAAGCTCAATTATAACCTGACTTCACTTAATTGAGTAACTCTTAATCAATACTGTACGGTGGGGCCCATTGTGACTTAATACTTTTTATGGGTCTCAACAGTCTTCAAATAGGAGGCTCCTGTCCATAAAGTGTACTTATTTAATCCATAAGAAGAGACTTTTAATCTAGTACATCATTCATTTCTCTAGGTTGTGACTAAATTAGACATTGAAAGTAACATCATGTATGTGGATGAAAAAGCCATAGTACAAAACAGACTCGTACCGACTGGACTTGAAGCAGCAGGTCATTCTTTTCCTGCATCACAGAATTCATTTTCTCCTCAAGCTCCTTTCGTTTTGCTTCTGCTTTGGTCAGATTTTCTTTGCACTTTTCAAATTCTTCCTTCATGTTGGCCATTTCCTTTTCAGATTCTGCACTCTTCAGGAGTGGCTTGATCTTGAAGTAGAGCTTCATCCATGGCCAGTGTTTCACATTCATGAATGAACGAATGTTGTACTGGATGGTGAAAATGGACTCCCTATAATACAAGAACAAGGTAATAACTTCAGTTCTTGATTACTTCTATAATTATTTTATGTAAGTGTAAATGCTGACTAAATATTGCATGCAATCTGAATAATACAATTCACGATCTGGCTACTTCATAAGCTGGGCTGTTGTGAACAAGATCACTACTAAATTTTAAAAAACAAGTGTGGGGAACGTTAGTTACACTGATTTTTGATTCTATTGAGAAACAAGGGGTGCTGTAGTCATGACTGTAATATTAATACCTGTTAAGCTCTGCTTGCAGTCAGATTACATAATTGCATTGATCTGGGAGGTTATTTATTTTATTTTTTTAATTATCTCCAGAAGTGGTGTGGGATTCATTACTGTTCTAAATGTTTAACAATTTGCTCAGTAACTCAAATATATCAAGCAGTTCAAATGTTTTTGCAATTATTCCAAGGTTACAGTATTTCTTCATTCACCTCCTTTCCATCATCTTTTGGAATTCCCTTCTCATCAGAAACCCACGACAGCGAGCCTGGGTAGTAGTCACAAGTTTGGCCAATTTTTCATCTCGCATCTCCTCAAGTACACCCAGCAGACCAGCTTTAAAGAAGACCTGTATTCAAGAGATTCACGGTAAAATATGGTTTTGTCTTAGCATGGCACCACATTCAATTAAGAGAAGGGAGTTCACTTAATCATGTAATAAACAAAGAGTCTCTATCTTGAAAATGATTGATTTTCATAAGTGTAATGTGCTTTACATTGACGAATATCCGAATATTCAAACGAATATTTTTTTAATATATATTCATATACAAAAATCAGGTGTTCGTATTCGCTACAAATGACAAAAAATACCTTGCAATTATTTACCGCCTCACCAGAATTTGCACGACTGTTTAAAAAAATGGCAAATGAAAAAGAGCTATGTGTGATACGTAAGCAATAAAGCATGGCAGGGTGTGGAATATACTCTAATATCATCTCACCCCAGGTGCGTTATAAATCACAAGGCGAAGCGGAGTGGCTTTAACCTCCCGGGGTGTGGTGATATTAGAGTATATCCCACAGTTTTGTTTCCCAAAAGATAAAAATTGATTGTATGGATATCTACAAGTGATTCACCCCCTTTTTTTTTTTTTTTTTTAAAAAAGAAGTTCCCACCCATGAGGATATGCTGTAATAGTCACACCACCATGTGACCTTAGCCTCTATTTAAAAGTTTTAGACAGCAAAAAGTAAATAAACCAGATTATGCACCTGCACTCATAGTGGTCTATATGGAAAGCCATCTAGGACAAAAATGTGTTGTGCTGCTTTAGAGCGAGCCAGAATCTCATAGGACAGAAAAAATGCAAGCACATCATTCTGAAACGCTTCGCTTAAACAGTACCAACTTCCTGAAAATGTTGTGTATTGATTTTCATATAGATTGCATATATTATCAAGGCTCGAAGTTATTTGGTAGCATTTTCTACTCAAAACTCTTAATTTGCAACTAGTTTTTTTATGCAGTAGCATTTTTCTGAAACCTTACGCTGCAGTATATGACTGACCCTGAGTGAACACGTACATGATTACCGGTATTAGTATTTTTTTTAACATATACATTATTAATATCTTTCATAGATACGCGCAAGGCACACAATGCAAATCATATTAGACAGTGGAGTACAAATACTTACAGAACAACGTGGATACAATTTCAAAGTAAAATTAAATAACTGTTAAACGTTATGATTTTATAAGATAACAGGCAATGACCTAACAAGATATTACATTTATTCAGTGTCAATAAAATACTAAATTTAATCTGTCATGGAGATTATTTTGTTATAATGTTAACCCTGGTTTCATACACGCTAAAAATGAACACATAATAGGTAGACAATTATTACTTTATCAACTCTGACTACGAAAAAAAAAAACCAGGAGCAAATAGCTAGCTTCAAGGTTACCATCTTGAGGCCCGGGCTGGAAAGTAGGGATTTGTTTTTTTAAAATCTTTTATTTTTGTTTCATGTGTTTTTGTTTTGTTTTATTAATAAAGGTGCACATCAGTGATTTCACTGCAGCTTCCTGAGTCTGAGTCTCAAGGGGGCGCTATCCCATTCTGACACCAAGAGTGACTGGACAGCATCACGGCCAAGCCTGTTAAAAGACAGCAAGCCGACTCAGAGGCAGAGAGTTGCAGTTCAAGGGCTGATTTTATTAATGAAACAAACAAATAAAAATAAATAAACACAAAAACAAGGTTCAAAATAAAAGGTTTAAGCAAAATAAATCCCTACTTTCTAGACTTCAGGAACATAAGAAAGGTTACAAACGAGAGGAGGCCATTCAGCCCAACTTGCTCGTTTGGTTCTTAGTAGTTTATTGATCCCAGAGTCTCATCAAGCAGCTTCTTGAAGGATCCCAGGGTGTCAGCTTCAACAACATAACTGGGGAGTTGGTTCCAGACTCCCACAATTCTCTGTGTAAAAAAGTGCCTCCTATATTTTAAACTCCTCCTGTTCATTGAACCCTCCTGCAAACACAGGATTTGAAATCCCTTTTTTGTACCATGTGGCTGGGAATCAAGACCCAGCTAAATTCTACACATGTATTTGGCAAGAACAGAATTAACCCCATCCCTGCCAAACTTAAATACAAAATATACAATCTTTATTTATAGACACAAATACACCATTTATATGTGCAGGGCTTCAACCCTGTTACACTATCCAATACTATTCTCAAGGTGATGCTAATTGTAAAGACATATTATGTGTACTAACCTTGGTGTGGCCAAATTTATACTCCTCGTGATTTACATCAATTGATCCCAAAAGCTTCTCTGATGCTTTCTTGTTGTCCATGAACTGACCCTCAGGTATAACACTTGCATTTAACACTTTGTATCTATGTCAAAAATAGAACATGTCATTATACACTTTTAATAGCTGCACAGAGAAATGTAAAAGAGGGAACACTCAGTGGTGTTGATACCTTTGCTTGAAGTCACCATACAAGATTCTGCTTGGGAATCCCTTTCTGCAAATTCTGATACCTTCTAGCACACCATTGCATCTCAGCTGGTGGATGACCAAGAAGTTTTCCATTAAACCTAAAATTACAATTAGAAGTGTGTCACAAACTTATTTTAAAATCATGATACCTGTCACAGACATACATGATCATATTATAATCACCTGGAGTCTTTGTCTCATTGGGAATTAGGCAACGCACAAAGTGTGGATGGGTACTTCTTAAGTTGGTCATCAGTTTGTTCAAGTTCTCCTGTAGAGTGACAAATATATGATACTGTGACAGGATTGAAAAGAGTCCCTGTCGTAATTCACACTCCCGACCACCGGCAGAGCTGTGTAGGGTTGACCGTGATTGGGTCAGGAGGCTGAACTCTGACTATACAGGAAGTTCTGGGTCAGGCGGCCATCTTGGACCAAGGTGGAACCATGCGGCCGTCAGGTCCCATCATTGCAATCAGCTGTGCTGTTCTCGTCGATTGGCTGATGTGGGGCAGCGTGCTGATTGCAGGGGTGGGACTTGGCAGTATTTAAGCAGTATGGTTTTGCCATTCGGCTCCCTGTCCTGAACTGAAAACACACGCTGTGCTTTGTTGTTTTGTTTTTATCAAACTGCTGTAATTCACAGAATCTTGAAACTTTGGGAAACTTTGGTGGATTGCCGCAGTGAAGAAAGCCCAGGACAAGCCAGTAATCCGTGGAAGGGAGCCCACTGCAGTAGCACGGAGAAACCCAGTGCTTCCTTTATTGTTGTTTTGTAAAGAGACTTTTTTTTGTTTATTCTTTTTATTTGAAACCTGAGGTTACCATTACTGGTATTCCAGGTGGTTTTCTTGTTTATTTTTTGAAATGCTGGACTGTTCTATTTTTATTTGTTAAAATAAAATCCTGCCTGTTACCATTGATGGTACAGGGCTCTAAGGACTAAACGACACTTCCGGCTCCTGTGTGCTGTCATTTCTGGTCCTTCCCTAAAGCTCCACCCACTACCCTCCCACAGATACATTTAACATTTGTAATTTACATAACTAGCACAGACTTTAAATGGTGGGAGGATCAGAAATAAACTGACAAGACTGCAGAAGAGAAAGCAAAAACACATACCCTGAAAAGAGCTGACACTGTTTGGAAGGAGCCACCCTTCTTCTTCTTTCCACCCCCCTTTGCAGCAGCAGCCTCTTTAAATACAAAGAATAAACTTCAGACTGATAAAATAAAAATGATTCTAAAACAATCTTTAATACTCCAAAATTGATTCCTAGCATCTGTTCCTATTTCTAGGGGGGTGCTTGAAATGAACAAGTGTCTACCTGAAAAGAGGGGTAATAATGCTACTTTTCTAAGATGCGTTGAAACACATTTAGATATTAAAAAAAACAGTAATTTGTGTTTGTAGCATTCAGCCGCTGTCAAAAAGAAAAACACTCAAAGCCCTAAACAGCAATGAACATTCAGTATAATAAGTGAAAGTGTTACTGTCACACATAATGTGATTTCAAAGGTGAATGAAGGTATGGCATTTTTCAAGCACCTGCAGCTGGAAAAGTGGCATAAAGGTGGGCCAGGAGTTTCACGGATGATTTCTGGTACAGCCCCACTACAGTGTCGTTCAGTGGGTCCTTGTTCTTGTCCAGCCAGCCGGTGACGTTGTAGTCCACAGTGCCAGCATAGTGAACCAGGGAGAAGTGGGCCTCAGGTTTGCCTTTGACTGGTTTAGGTTTCTGGAAGGCGTTGCACTTGCCAAGGTGCTGGTCAAACAGCTTGTTCTTGAAAGAAGCGTCTGAGGCCTTGGGGAACATGCACTCCTCTTCAAGGATGGAGAATATTCCCATAGGCTAGTGGAAATTAAGATTCCAGTGTTAAAAAAGAGAATAGCGAGAAACCAAGAATGGTGCATAGACTATTATGTTTATTTTACACACCTTTTCAATAAGCTCAATACAAGCAGCCAAGTCCATACCGAAGTCAATGAACTCCCAAATAATCCCTTCTTTCTTGTACTCTTCTTGTTCCAGCACAAACATGGTATGATTGAAGAACTGTTGCAGTTTTTCATTGGTGAAGTTGATGCACAGCTGCTCCAAGCTATTGTACTAAATACATGTATGAAATATATGAATATTAACAATAGCAATAATAAAACAAAGTAGTAAAGAATATATAAGCAGTATGACAAATTAAACTTACATCAAAGATCTCAAATCCTGCAATATCCAGGACTCCAATGTAGAATTGTCTTGTCTGCTTTGTAGCCAGCATCTCGTTGATACGGATAACCATCCACAAGAACAATTTCTCATAGACAGATTTAGAGAGAGCACCAACAGCGTGATTGACCTAATAAAAGATGACAGATTAATTGTTAATTGAAAATAATATGAAGTTGAATTCTGTGCAATGTGCATGGAGGTTGAGAGCAAACACATTACCTGGGGGACAGTCTGCCCCTTGGTCACATACTCATTCCCCACTTTCACTCTCGGGAAGCACAAGGCTTTCAGCAAGTCAGCTGAGTTCAGTCCCAACAGATAACTGACTTTATCAGCCACTGAAACAAAACACAAAATCTTGTTGATGACATCTGGTAATCTTCGATGTTTAAATGGGTTGATATCGTTAGAATATCTACATCTGTATTTCATAGCCGATAGCCCATGTGTTTCTCAAACTCTTTTTAACTGTCATGTAAGCTGAATGTTTTGTGGTGTAAATGTTTTGGGCTGTGTAGGGCATTTGTAGAGAATCACACCTGTTCAGTAATCAGTCAGGTTGTTTTAGTTTCCAACTTTCTATTATTATTATTATTATTATTATTATTATTATTATTATTATTAATTAGTCATTTAGCAGATGCTTTTATCCAAAGTGACTTACAAGAGACCAAGGTGAGAACTATGCATCACAACTACTGCTGCTGCAAAGTCACTTACAATAGGACCTCGGTTTTACTTCTCATCCAAAGGCTCATGATACAAATGAATGTTCCATCAAGTACCAAAATAAAGCAATAGCGATATCTTTCACTCTCGGGTAGCATAAGGCTTGCAGCAAGTCGGCTGAGTTTAGACCCACTAGATAACTGACTTTATCAACCAGTGAAACAGAAGATATTATATTTTCTGTACTTTGCAGTTTAGATCCTAAATCCATTTTAATATATAAATTGATGTAATAGTTACATATTATTGTATTGAAATGTGTAACAAATGATCTTACACCAAATATGGTACATCTATGAGCAGGAACAAGCAGTGCTTTCTTTAATATTGTGATCACAACATAGGAAGTAATTATATAGAATATAATGTCAATGAAAAAATAATGCATATTCAGTTTACTGCTATATGAAAATTAACATGAATTAAGATAGATATGATAAGAATAGCAAATGCTTTTAAGTATGATTTAAAGCACACATATTGCCTGTGCTTGTAAATCAAAGTTACCTTCAGTGCCATCTGGTTCAGCCTGCTCCTCACGCTGCTTCTGCTTGAACTTCATGTTACCGTAGTGCATCACCGCACCAGTTAGTTTGTAGATGCCCATTTTCTCTTCATTGGTGAACCCAAGAATGTCAATGGCAGACTGGATAATAAAAAGAACATTAGGCACATAAAGGTAATGAAATCATTAAGCAAAGCTAATGGATGAAACTTACATCTGTGGCATCCAACTCCTCTTTGTCGTCAATGCTGGCGACGGTGATCTGCCCTTGACTGATCATAGGGAAATCATAGGGGTTGGTGGTAATGAGAAGCATGTCTGGAAGGAAGAACAGCAACAAACACAAAATTGATTATTTCAAGACAGACAGATCAATCAGCCAGTTTAACAGAATGATTTAGTTTCACCTACCAATGAGCTCTGGCTTGTGGTTGGTCATGATCTGATAGAAGATATGGTAGCTCCTTTCTTCTTTCAACTGAAACGTGACTCTGGATTTTTCCAGCAAGTCTGTGATGAATAAGTATTACAGTCAGAATTTGAAATGTCTAAAACTAAGACACAAATGTAAAGAGATACTACAGTAGAATAAATAAACATACATGTCTCAATATCCGCAGAAGCCAGTTTTCCTGTTGCTCCGAAGTGAATTCTGATAAATTTACCCTTAATGAAAATAAAATTAGATCACATAAATATGCTAATACGCGGTTAATGGTTTAAGAAAGTCCTAACATGCAGTAATATAATGGAAACAAAAGCGTTGTCACTTACAAAGCGAGACGAGTTGTCATTTCTCACAGTTTTGGCATTACCAAAAGCTTCCAGCAGAGGGTTAGCTGAAATGATCTGATCCTCCAGGGTTCCCTATATAAGACACAATTCTAGAGTTAGATAATGGAACTGGAACCCGTTGAATGTTCCGTACTATTTGATGTCAATGACAATAGTTTCCAACCTGGATTTTTCCAGGAGCCGGCTCTTTCTTCTTCTCACCACCAGCCACTGCGATTGTCGCAAAGTACTGGATGACACGTTTGGTGTTCACAGTCTTTCCTGCACCAGATTCTCCACTGAATACAAGAGAAAAACATTTTAAGATGATATTTCTGGAGAGGTTTATGTTTTAATAATGTTTGTAATTATACCCATACTTACGTGATCAGGACTGACTGGTTTTCACGATCTGTAAAGGTAATTATATTAAGAATTTGATTAAAGATGGTATCTGAATTATTATTTAGTTTAACTGATAATAATGAGTAACAGATCCAATGTGGGGTCACAGTAAATCAATGTCCATATTTTAATTTCTTTCCCCTGTCATGATATTAGAATTTACAAAAACAATGCTTTTCATAACTCATTCCATTTAGGATCAGAACTGCATGATATAAGATCCATTACTTCACCAAAAGGCATGAGATATAGAAACAGATGGAATGAATTTAATGTACTTACCCCAGATAAAATCAGCTTGTTTTTTAAATACTTACCAGTAAGCATGAACTGATAGGCATTGTCAGAGACAGAGAAGATGTGTGGGGGAGCCTCCATACGCTTCTTGCCTCTGTATGCATTAACACAAGACTGGTCGTACACTGGAAGCCACTTGTATGGATTCACAGTAGCACAAAACAGCCCTGAGTAAGTCTGAAATTGTACAATGGAATATTACATACAGTTCATTCATAAGAAAATAGTCTTGATTGTATTTATTTATTTTGTATGTACACTCTTACGTAGATCATCCATGCGGCATAACGCTCTTTGAGGTTATACAGCACAGTTGGTTCACTGAGGTGGGTCATCATGGCCATGTCCTCAATTTTATCATACTTGGGAGGGTTCATAGGGAAGACGTCATCTTCTTTAACAGTGACGGTCTGAAATGCAAAAAAAGGAAAAACTTAAATCCTGAGAAACAAAAGTTTTTGAAAGGCAAGGGTTTAATACATCATACATATTTACAACACAATTGGAGTAAATGCCTATGTACGTTTATAACTATTTTTATGTGTTTCATATCAAGATATTATAATTGCTGGTACTCAGAATATTGGGGTATATCCTCACTAATATGCAATTTGCATGTTTTTTAAATAAAATGTAAATGTTAGAAAACTAATTTAAAATACTATGGTTATCCAGGTAATTGGAAGCATTTATCTAGCATAATGAAAGTGCATGCTACCCAAATAATGGGAAAGAGCAGGTTTCCCTGTTTCTACAATGCAGTAGTAAATAACAGAAATCTAAGCCAATAAGATGCTGTTTTTACTCTAATGTGACTTACTTGTCCTTCCAGAGTTTTTACAGTGACTTTGCCACCTTCTTTACTCTGGATAACACCTTTTAAGTACATCTCTTTGGCATCTGCTACGTAGCAGGCAGTTTTTGCATCAAAGGGTTTGCTTTGCGCCTCGATTCTTTCCTTCTCGGGCTTCCGGAGGTAGATGGCCGCCTCCCCGTATATCTGCATCTCTGCGTCCGTACTCATGATGACGGTTTACTGTGGGAATGTATAATGAAAACAGTAAACTGAACATGTTGGTCATTATTATATCTGGAGTACAGAGTACAGCTGGTGTAACGAGTTAATTCAATTGTACATCAACGACTTAGATCGTGGGATGATTAGCAAATGTGGCAAATTTTCAGATGACACAAAGCTTGTCACAGTGGCCAACATGCCTTCAGCCACTCAAGGACTCCAAGAACATGTGGCATTAAAGTGATGAATGCCAGTCACAAAAATGTACGATCCAATTACCAAATGGGCGGGGTGGGGGGTATAGAACTAGAACAGGCTCACCAATGATCTTATTAGGGCAGCAGTGTGGAATAGTGGTTAGGGATCTGGACTCTTGACCGGTGGGTCGTGGGTTCTGTCCCAGGTGGGGGACACTGCTGCTGTACCCTTGAGGAAGGTACTTTACCTAGATTGCTCCAGTAAAAACCCAACTGTATAAATGGGTAATTGTATCTAAAAAATGATGTGATATCTGTATAATGTGAAATAATGTATAATATGATATCTTGTAACAATTGTAAGTCGCCCTGGACAGGGGCGTCTGCCAAGAAATAAATAATAATAATAATGATATCATTCACAAGGCAGATTTTACAAATATTCCTTACCTTCCTTCACAACACACGCAGGAAGATGGTGATTTAATAGTCCACAGTACTGCAAATAAAAAGAGAAAAGCAATTTATTCATCCTGTTATAATTTTATTTTTTTTATCTTGCTCGTTCTGGACTTCCCTAGGCATTTATTCAGTGACTAAAACTCCCGGTCACTGTAGATAACTCTCAACAGAGGTTTTCACTGGAGTCCAGTAGACCACTGAAATGAAGACAACACGGCAGTGTTATAAATCCCAATTAATATTAACATCATCATCCAAGGGACTTAATATTGAACATAAGAAAGGTTCAAACGAGAGGAGGCCATTCGGCCCATCTTGCTCGTTTGGTTGTTAGTAGCTTATTGATCCCAGAATCTCATCAAGCAGCTTCTTGAAGGATCCCAGGGTGTCAGCTTCAACAACATTACTGGGGAGTTGGTTCCAGACCCTCACAATTCTCTGTGTAAAAAAGTGTCTCTTATTTTCTGTTTTAAATGCCCCTTTATCTAATCTCCATTTGTGACCCCTGGTCCTTGTTTCTTTTTTCAGGTCAAAAAAGTTCCTTGGGTCGACATTGTCAATACCTTTTAGGATTTTGAATGTTTGAATCAGATCGCCGAATAGATTCAATTCTTTTAGCCTGTGTGCATACGACATGCCTTTTAAACCCGGGATAATTCTGGTTGCTCTTCTTTGAACTCTTTCTAGAGCAGCAATATCCTTTTTGTAACAAGGTGACCAGAACTGAACACAATATTCTAGGTGAGGTCTTACTAATGCATTGTAGAGTTTTAACATTACTTCCCTTGATTTAAATTCAACAGTTCTCACAATATATCCGATCATCTTGTTGGCCTTTTTTATAGCTTCCCCACATTGTCTAGATGAAGACATTCCTGAGTCAAGGTCTTTTTCATAGTTCCCTTCTTCAATTTCAGTATCTCCCATATGATATTTATAATGCACATTTTTATTGCCTGCGTGCAATACTTTACACCTTTCTCTATTAAATGTCATTTGCCATGTGTCTGCCCAGTCTGAATGCTGTCTAGATCATTTTTCATGAGTGAAACTTTTATAGATTAAAAAAAAGAAAAATGATACATATTTTTTTCTAACTTAACATTCCCTGGCAGAGATGAATCCCAGAAGTTTCATATACAATTGTAAAGCTATGAATATGCCTTTGACATACTTATTTAAATTCAGAATCAAGCAAAGTTTCAGAGTTTCTGCATTTTGAACATCTTTATATGAATAGGCTGCATATGAACAGAGAACTGCAAGTCCGTTGCTAAACTTAATTACTTACCTCTTCTTGTCTCGTCAACCTGCAGTTTTACTCCACAAATTCAATAATTTGCTATATATCTATATATATATATATATATATATATATATATATATATATATATATATATATATATATATATACTTTTATTTTTTGTTTTAATGTATTGAAAGAGTTTTCATTATTTTATAAATTCAAAATATCATTCTCTTAAAAATCTAATTTATTTTGCAAATGTTTAATAAATGAATTATAAAAATGTGAGATACATCTATGTGTTTATCTATTTATATGTGCTTTTTAAAAATCTTCTTTGTTTTAGGCTAAATAGATTAAGTTCTTTCATCGTGTTCTACTGTTTAACAAATTAGTAATCTGTGCTACTTGTTTATGTCTGCAGATTCTTCTTCCAAGCATGTAAACACTTCTGTCATAATCATGTTCAAATGCTAATCCATATATGTTTCTAATATTAGCATTTTCACTCTGTATTATTAGCTGTGCTGCTTATTCTAAGGTTGCCATCAAAGTACAACAACTTACAGAAAAATACAGACACTTAAACCTAAAGCAACTTACCACTACTTGACACGCCTATCAGTGAGGGTGAAGGCTCTGCGCTTCTGATTTTATTAAGAACATTTTGCCAGCCCAGCAAAACTGGCTTCTGTATAAGGTCATGAAACTTTACTCACTAAAGATACCCACAAACCCTTATGAAACTTTACTCCATTTAGTATTTGCGTGTGTCCACAAGATTTGGCTAAAGGTTATGATGATAACGCAATATTTATTGAAACTGTTCCAGTTAAGTTTGTTATTTCATATGATCTTCTATTTATGCCTCATAGGCAGGTCATATTGGGAGTTAGATGTTGTGCCATTAATGACTGAGGCCCCTATCGGATTTATCAGGGTAAACTAAATGCATCCAGTAAATATAGCTTATAAAGAAGAACTTACCCAAATTAACAGAACAGACACCATTCAACTTTTCACTTCTTTCTTGTTTTAATTCAATATTAAACACATTCACACACACACAGTCACTTAGAACATGATCATGCACATTGAAAACATACATGAGGATGCAATTTACTACTCATGAAGCTGTATTTTTTTTTATAATTCTATAGATATTAGGGTTGCCTCCTTTCCATGGATCATTGTGGGTTTGAGGAAGTTACCTATTGTTACCTGCTATAGGAACTCTAAGAAAGAGTTAACTTTTACCTATGTTTGGCAACTTGGCCTCAGGCTGTGTGTGAATGTTAGAAAGTTAGTGTCACATGTGCGCAGCAAAACGGGGACACTGAAGTAGAGCAATATTCATCCAGCAGGTGGGCACTCAAGTGACCCTCAAGTTTAAAAGTGAGCGGGGAATGGAAAGAAAGGGGTTTCCTAGCTTTCATCTGTGTAACACCCAAGGAGCGTTCAACGTGAGAATGAACAGGCAGGGAGAAGCCGAGCAGCTTAAATCCATGGAGAGGGGCTCCCGAGTGGCGCATCCGGTAAAGGCGTAGAGTGCAGGATGCGCCCTATAGCCTGGAGGTCGCCGGTTCGAGTCCAGGCTATTCCTCTGCTGACTGTAGACAGTAGCTCCCAGGGGGCGGTGCACAATTGGCTGAGCCTTGCCGGGGGGGGGTTGGTGCCAGAGCTGTGACACTGTAGCTCTGGGTTGGCTGCATGGCAGGCCTGCAGAGTGAAAATAAGCAGTCAGCTGATGGCACACTCTTCGGAGGACAGCGTGTGTTCGTCTTTGCCGCTCCCAAGTCAGCACAGGGGTGGTAGCGGTGAGCTGAGCCTAAAATACAATTGGACATTTCAAATTGGGAGAAAAACGGGGTAAAATTGGTGACTACTAAATTGCTATAAATGCAAAAAATCTCTGTAGAGGTAAACAGGAGTCGACAAATGGTAAGTAGAGAACAAATAATAACAGAATTGTGGAAACAACAGTGTTTGTACCACCTGCTGACTGAATAGGAATCCGACCGATACAGTGTGGAACTCCTCATTATGATGATAGCTTCAGCCTGTATACAGCAGATTTTGTTTTGACTGAGAAAGTGAAATGTGTGAAACTATACCGTCCAAAAGAAGATGTAAATCACCACTTTACTAAAGAAGTACATTATAGTTAATGAACAACTAAGGAATAATTATTTTCATTATTGTGAAAAAAAATGTCTGCATTAGTGTGGTAAAGATGGCTTTGAGTGGCGTGGGTGGTGACGTCAGTGTCCAGAAAGCAGCACACAAACAACCAGGGATACGGGGTTGAAACGGTTACATGACATAACAGCGAGTCCAAAACTGCACCGACATCACCGCGAAGGACATTACATTACCGACCATTACAGCGACTGCCCATAACAGAGCTACGACATCACCATGCCAAACTACAATTCCCAGAAGACACTGCAAAGTTCACAAAAGCGTCACTTCCCAGGAGCTCGGACACACGATGCAGTTAGAGCGGGGTTCACCACAGATTTTCTGATTGCAGAAGACAATAGTTTTTGGGACCAAAATAGCGCCAACAACAACTGTTTATTTCTTCCTTGAGAAATGGGATGGGGGGCTGCTAGTAAACAAAGAAAAAACATACGCACATCCAAGATCAACGTTTCGATCTGCAAGAGATCTTCATCAAACCTGATATGCAACTGCTTTACAATTGTGCAATACTAGTCTCCCTGACACTGCTAAGTCATATTAAAACCTGCATACTGAGGGGGCGGGGGAGTTCCTGGCAAGTGACGTGTTTGTGAACTTTGCAGAGTCTTCTGGGAAAGGAATTATAGTTCGGCGCGGTGATGTCATAGCACTGTTATGGGCAGTCGCTGTAATGGTCAGCGCTATAATGTCCCTCGCGGTGATGTCTGCGCGGTCTTGGATTCGCGGTGATGTCGTGATACGGGTTGAAATGGATATAGCCGTATATTTATTAAATAAAAAGACTTTACAAAAAACACAATCAAAAGGGCAGGCGAGCCAAAACAAAAGGTTCACAAAAACTAAATACAAAATGAAGAAACGAGTACCTTTATAACCACTTCACAAACTTTTTGAAAAACCATTTGGCACACTCTCTCCTCCAACCAACCCCTTAACAAGCCCACAGTGGGTCATTTTATACTGTGGCTGGAGCCTTAACGACCCATCAATAAAACAATTACCTTATTAAGGCTCCAGCCACATTCTTCACAAGGTGTTTTAGTGGATGGGGAATTAATACCATCCTTGCTACAACACACAATTCAAAATAATAATACATAATGCAAAATAAATACACAAAACTATAACAATAATAATAATAATAATAATAATAATAATAATAATAATAATAATAATAATTTACATTAAGATAACTGTTCATTTTGTGCTGATTATGTGCTAACTGCAAGGCTACTGAATATTACATTTCTTGTAATGTAGTCAAACAGCTGTTTTGGACATTAGCAGACACACATTGCTCAAAAGGAATCTTGTCAGCCTACCCAAACAGAATTGGCTTGATATTTTGCATTTAATTACCGTGTAACTTTACCCAATCTTGGTACTAGTCCCATACTAATCTGTTGGGTCGCTGGTTGTTCCAATTTAGAACTGCCTGAAGTAGTTAGTGAAGCTAAGGACCAAGAAGACATTTCTGGAGCCAATTAGTGTTTATTGCTCTAATATAGTTGTGGATAACCCACGGCCTGTGATCCGCTTGCAGCCCACAACGCATGTACCGGTGGCCCCTTCGTTCAGATGAAAAAAAATTACAAACCCCTCGGCCCGCATCTACCTGCCCCACTCATCCACCCAAAAAAAAAATCCCAAAGAACGAAAGTGAGTTAATGCTCTATTCCATTGATGAATATAAAATCAAAACAAGAACCTACACGGCTTCTTTAAAAAGTGAATCATTTACTGTGTTAACAGAGTGCTGTTGCAAGGTATGACATTTCAGTTCACGCAAGAGTTTTGTTGCTGGTTAAACCCACCAGTTTATTTGAATTCTTCTCTGTGGTAATAATTATAGTTTCAAAAAAAGGAGAAAAAATAAACAGATTGATTTGTGACATTTTTGATCTCACATACCTAACTTTTGGGGTGCATTGCATAATCCACCAGGAGGCACTTTGTGCAAAGCTAGACTAGGGAGATGGACTGAAAGCTGTGATAGACAAAATGGTGCATACTGTTAATTTTATATGAGCACTACCATTGCACCATCGGCTGTTTATTGAACTTCTGAATCAACTGGATAATGAATATGGGAACCTCATCTTACACGCTGAAGTACGTTGGCTAAGCAGGGGAAAGGTACTGAAACATTTCACTACACTTCTCCCATCTATCCGCCAGTTTCTTATTCAGTTTTCCCATGCACAGGCTGAACTTGACAATGAACAGTGAGTGCTGGATTTGGCCCCCATCTTAAAAAAGCAACAAACTGCTCTGATGCCGCGGAGCATTTTGAGAAACGGTTTTCATCACTGAATGAGCTGAAGCCAGTTATGTCATTGCTTAGAAACCGGTTCGGATTTGACTTTGCTAACAGTGGAACTGTGTGCCAGAGGCTTGGGCTTGACAAGAAAAACTTTGAGGAGGAACTCCTTCACATGCGTGCACTGGATGAAGACGTCATCAACCAGCTGAAGAAAGAGGGCATTCCCCAACTATGGCAAACCTTTCCAGGCCCTGTTCTCTGCCTTTGCGCTGCAAAGCTGTTGTCCATTTTTGGTTCAACCTATACATGCGAACAGACATTGTCTGTGATGAGAAACATCAAAAACAACAAACGCAACAGACTGACAGATGGAAACCTCACTGCTGAGGTGCGATGTGCCTGCACCTGCCTTACTCCTAACATTAAAAAGCTGGTAGAAAATATGATCACAGAGAAGTCGCATTCAGTAAATAGTATATTTATGATTTTAAATGCTTTTTCTTTTGTACTGATGTGTTCAATCCTTTATTCATTCTTAATGTTTATATAATGTAATATATAGCTCTTTAAATTAAAATGTTTCATTTTGCCTTGTAATTGCGGTAAAGGGGGTCTTGCAGCCATTGGAGTTGTTTGAGGGCTGGACATGTGGCCCTCTGATTAGCTTAGGTTGCCCACCACTGCGTTAATACTTGGCTAATCATACATTTAAGTCTCGTTATACTGTTCTGTTTATCAGTGAACTCCTGATTTCCACTCCATTTTCGTATGAATGTACAGTCCCTAATGATTCAGTCCCTAATGATTCCCTCCTTCTCCTTCCCAGAATCCTACTGGAAATTAACATTGCAGTGTGGTCGAGAGTTCACCTCTAAATATGTGCATAATATAATCAATACTATAAAATGGGCCTGTTCACTGACCGAGTTCAAGAGAGGGATATTAAACAAGATGAAATGAGTCAGATTGAACTCTGCTTCAGAGCTCCTGTGTTTGTGAGATGTGAAAACAGCGGCTAGGCCCAGAGGTTAAAACAGATCTCTACATAGTCACAGCAAAAACATTTTAAAAATCTGACTCTGGACTTGACACAAGCTGATTTCATAAGAAGTGACGTTGCTTATACGAAACAAGGTGTTTTGATCACAGTCCAATCTTTAAAGCAGGAAATGAAAGAATTTTTCCTGCTGATGTTTCAATGGAGCCTTTTGGATTTCTTTCACATGGCAATATCATTTTGCAACATGAAATCCCAGCTTCCCAAAATGCATGGGTCCAGCAGTGCAGATGTCAAAACATCTGGATAGCTATAACAATGGCAGAACACATTTCAGATATTGCGATTGCGTTGTACCACTGGGATATAATGAGGAGACTGTGTGTCCAGTGGTTAAAGAAAAGGGCTTAGGGCTTGTAACCAGGAGGACCCTGGTTCAAATCCTGTCTGTCTCAATCAGTCACTTAACCTCCTTGTGCTCTGTCTTTTGGGTGAGATGTTGTAAGTGACTCTGCATCTGATACATAGTTCACACACCCTAGTCTCTGTAAGTCACCTTGGATAAAGGTGTTTGCTAAATAAACAGATAATAATATAATGAAAGCGGTTGTAGGTATGTCACACTTCACACATTTCCCGTTTAAAATTAAATCAACACTTTCTACTGTCCTTCATTTATTTTGAACATTTGTAAAACCATATACAGTAGGTAGCCATGAGAATATTGATTTAATTGAAACAGAATTGAATAGCATAATTTGTTTTTTCATTCAAACTGCAATGATGTTATACTGCAGTTTTAATACAGCTGTAACAGGGAGAGACCTGGACTGGCCGTCTGACGCATGCACGATGCTGCAGGAAGGGGGCGGCAGTCCCGTGGGGTCTGCCTGCCAGTCATGGCGGTGACACGGAGAGGTGGGGAAGAGGGTGTGTGTGCTTTTCCCCTCTCTGAGTGGCTGGGAGGCGGACTTTAATGGGATTGTTAACCTATAAAGTAACACTCTGTTGTTTCCTCAGATCTGCCCCTTTAGACTGGAACAGTGAGCAAAGCGGTCTCGTTTTGACTACCAAGGGACGGGAGGATAACAAACGCCCGGAGAGAAAAAAAATCAAAGAAAATAATTTTAAAGAAAGAAAGGGAAAAGTGGGGGATCGTTGGGCAGCCCCAGTATTGTTGTGCAGTGAGTTGGAGACAGCAGAGTGTAGGACGGAGTCCCGGGTCGTACGGGTAGCGGCGACTGGGGAGATTCACGCTGCGAAGTGCAGCACATTTATTTTGTAGTTTTTCCTTACTGTGTTTTATTTTCCCTGTTTTTTTTTGCCTTTTTCGTTTTTATAATTTGTGAGCACCTGCGAGTGCCGGACTGTACCTGAGTACCCTGCCGTGGTATTCCCCGTTGGTTCTGGATACCATAGCTGGTAGCCAGACCATGGACCACAAGCGCCCTCTACGGGCTCAAAGAAATCAGTGCACCTCACCAGAATACAAAAGAAAATAATAAAACCGAGCACCTGTGTGGTGTTGTCAAATACAATTTCTGTCTCCCGTGTCAGTGAATACCCGCACCCTCCCACAACAGCCATGTTGTATTAAATGCTCCATCAATGAAATCATTTTATTTTCATATGGCAAGCTGTAATTCTACCTGTGCTGAGTCCACAGTTTATTGAAATATCAGAAGCATGTTTTATAGTTCGTAATTGGCAGTAAACGTACATTTCAAGGGGCTTAACTTTCCACTGCAGTACATGGTAGGAATTATTGGCCATAAAACTGTTCCCTTGACGGCGCTCTACATTTGGATGTGTGACAGAATCTTAGAATATTTTTCTGCCAGGTTCTGCTCAGGACAAGCAGATGGCAAAATGTGTTTTAACTCTGTCAGCCAAACTTTTATAGATTGAAACACATCCCACATAAAACGTTACAACCATCTGGTGCATCAATGCTTGCCTATTTCCAAATATTTGATTAATGTTTCATACCCTCCTGTCCCTACCTTTATAAAACTTTCCCACTGTAAAAGCATAGCAAATTGTAATAAGCCATAGTGAAAGCATGTGTAACGCACCCGATTTGACTGTAATCAGTGTATTCCATAGTAATCAAGAAACATCAGACGCATTTGAATTGTCTCTGTGGTCCCCCATGAGCCACACATGGGGTCCGTAGGTGATCATTAACACAGTGAATGGTGTTCACAGACAGACAGGCTGCATCCTGTAGCAAAATAATTATAGAAACATGTTATACTTGGGGCTTCTGATTTTCAGTTTTAACCGATAAAACCCGATAAAACACCCCTGATACAAAAAAAACACTTGGTGGGTAGCCAATAAACACTGGAAAACACAGGAAAATCTGTAGAAATGTTTAATCAATTCACATTGACTTTACCTTTTTTCCATTAAAAAATAATGTCCCGTCCTCCTGACTTGTATCTATCATTGTTTCATTCTGAATACTTTAAACCTGCTCCAACTACTGAGAGACCGCACATTCCTACATTTCTATTGGAGACTCCACTTGCGAGATTTAAAACGAGCTTACAACCAGGATGGAGGCTTGTTAGCGGGATTTCAAGCTGTAATAGTTAAGATACGGATGATTTAAAACAGAATTGTGGCGAAATGTACAAAAATGCCTACACACAAAAACCCCAGAATAATGTGCCCCTGACCATAGGGATTTCTCTGTGGAAGACAGCAAAGGAAAGAAGGTACAACTTAAGCGTGCAAGTACTGTCGAGTTACTACTATACATATTTAGACAGAAAAAAAGCTCAAGCATTTTGGAAAGTAACCGAAAAGATTAATTTCATACAGTATATCAAAAACGAAAGCCCCCCAAAAAAATGATTTACATAAAGCTCGAAAATAACTAAAAAATAAGCACCGAAAAATCCAATTAATAAAAACCACAAAACAGAAGCCCTAGTTATACTCAGTCCAGAGACAATTATTATTCAACTTCTATTACACATTTTAGAGACATGAATTATATGCTTGATGTCAGTTATTATTAAAAATACCTTGTGTATTTTTTTTTATTAAAATAGTAATTCCATGAATTTCATGGAGGTGTAGAGAACAAAAGCTGATAATATCAGAATTTTATCTTTTGCTGTTTTTAAGATATTATTGTTTTTGTTAAATAAATGCTGTTTATCTTATTTGCGTATGTGTCGCTGACGTTACTGAGACGGGCAGAAGAGTCAGGCTTGAGGTTTTCTATCTCCTGTACCAGCGTCCCCTTGCAAGCGTTTTCACAAAGGTGTTTATAACAAAGTTGTATATAGAGATTATAGACAACATTATAAATTTGTTAAAGTGACATACACCCACAAATACTTTTTTTTAAAGGATTGTTCTGGGTCATATCTCTAGGACCCTGGGGGCTAACCCCCCCCGTTCAATATCTCAGGGTCATGTCTGGGGCTCCTCTTTCACAGGGAACCAAAATGGCACGTGTCTAACTAACCTGCTTAATTTTTTTGAGGATGCAACATTGACAATGGATAATTGCAAAGCATATGACATGGTTTATTTAGATTTCCAGAAAGCTTTTGACAAAGTCCAGCAGAAAAGATTAATTTTCAAACTAAACTCAGTAGGGATTCAAGGAAATGCATGCACATGGATTAGGCAGTGGTTAACATTTAGAAAACATAAAGTACTGATTAGAGGAGAAACCTCAAAATGGAGCGAGGTAACCAGTGGAGTACCACAGGGATCAGTATTAGGTCCTCTGCTATTCCTAATCTACATTAATGATTTAGATTCTGGTATAGTAAGCAAACTTGTTAAATTTGCAGACAACGCAAAAATAGGAGGACTGGCAAACAACGTCGCAGCAGCAAAGGTCATTCAAAATGATCTAGACAGCATTCAGAACTGGGCAGACACATGTCAAATGACATTTAATAGAGAAAAGTGTAAGGTACTGCACGCAGGCAATAAAAACGTCCATTATAAATACCACATGAGAAATTGAAGAAGGGATTTATAAAAAAGACCTTTTATAAAGACCTTTTATAAAAATTTATAAAGTAATGTTAAAACTTTACAATGCATTAGTAAGACCTCACCTGGAATATTGTGTTCAGTTCTGGTCACCTCGTTACAAAAAGGATATTGCTGCTCTATAAAGAGTGCAAAGAAGAGCAACCAGAATTATCTTGGGTTTAAAAGGCATGTCGTATGCAGACAGGCTAAAATAATTTAATCTATTCAGTCTTGAACAAAGACTATGTGGTGATCTGATTCAAGCATTCAAAATCCTAAAAGGTATAGACAATGTTGACCCAGGGGACTTTTTTGACCTGAAAAAAGAAACAAAGACCAGGGGTCACAAAATGAGATTAGAAAAAGGAGCATTCAGAACAGAAAATAAGAGGCACTTTTTTACAAAAAGAATTGTGAGGGTCTGGAACCAACTCCCCAGTAATGTTGTTGAAGTTGACACCCTGGGATCCTTCAAGAAGCTGCTTGATGAGATTCTGGGATCAATAAGCTACTAACAACCAAACGAGCAAGATGGGCTGAATGGCCTCCTCTTGTTTGTAAGCTTTCTTATGTTCTTATGTTCTTATCTTAAAAACTACAAAAGATCAATTCTGTGAACACCATTTAATGCATTAATGATCACCTACGGACCCCATGTGTGGCTCATGGCGGACCACATAGACTATTCAAATGCGTCTGATGTGACTTGAGTACGCCTATGGAATGCACTGATTAGACAATTCGGGTGCACCACCACACCTCTCTGTGCTTTACAATGCTTAGCTACTGTATACTTTAACATGCTTTCACTATGGCTTATTACAATTTGCTATGCTTTTATTGTGGGAAACTTTTATAAAGGTAGTGTCAGGAGGGCAGGAAATATTAATCGAATACTTGGAAATAGGCAATCATTGATGCAACAGATGGTTTTAACATTTTATGTGGGATGTGTTTCAATCTATAAAAGTTTGGCTGACAGAGGTAAACACATTTTGCCTTCTGCTTGTCCCAAGCAGAACCTGTCAGAAAAATATTCTAAGATTTTGTCACGCATCCAATTGTAGAGCGCAGTCAAGGGAACAGATTTATGGCCGATATTTCCTACCATGTATGGCAGTGGAAAGTTAAGCCTGTTGATATGTACGTTTACTGCCAATTACAAACTATAAATCATGCTGCTGGTATTTCAATAAACTGTGGACTCATCATAGGTAGAATTACAGCTTGCCATATGAAAATAAAATGTTTTCATTGATGGAGCATTTAATATAACATGGCTGTATTAAAACTGCAGTATAACATCATTGTAGTTTGAATGAAAAAATGAATTTTGCTATTCAATTCTGTTTCAATTAAATCCATTTTCTCATGGCTACCTACTGTATATGGTTCTACAAATGTTGAACATAAATGAAGGACAGTAGAAAGTGTTGTGTTACATTTTAAACGGGAAATGTGTGAAGTGTGACATACCTACAGCCGCTTCCATTATATTATTATCTGTTTATTTAGCAGACACCTTTATCCAAGGTGACTTACAGAGACTAGGGTGTGTGAGCTATGTATCAGCTGCAGAGTCACTTACAACATCATCTCATCTGAAAGACGGAGCACAAGGAGGTTAAGTGACTTGCTCAAGGTCACACAGTGAGTCAGTGAGAGAGGCAGGCCTTGAACCATGGACCTCCTGGCTACATGCCCTTTTCTTTAACTACTGGCCCACACAGCCTCCTTATTATGTAAGATTAATTTAATTATAATTGTCTCTGGATTGAGTATAACACGTTTCTATAATTATTTTGACACACCATTCAATGCGTTAATAATCACCTACATACCCCATGTGTGGTGCATGGGGGAACACATAGACTACTGAAGTGTGCCTGATGTTTCTTGATAATGCCTATGGAATGCACTGATTACAGTCAAATCAGGTGCATAAAGCATATTTAAAAACATTGTAAATTATGTTAAGTGCATAGTATAACAATGTGAAAAGCTAATGGAAAACTTCAAAATTATAGTGTAAAAATACTGTGGTAAACTTTTATAAGGGTAAATCTGTGTCCACCAGTTTCTAACTATGTCCTGTGGTCTTGGTCTCTGTCACGTTCTTTTGATAACGGCTGCTAAGATTGAAGCATTTTAATCCAATCTCCAGCTCTTCTTAGTTACAGGCTTGTGACAGGGTAGCGTCAGCCCAAGAATTTACCGGCAGGGAGAGAGACTCATAGCCTTTTCACACTTGCATAAGAACATAATTAAGGTTACAAACGAGAGGAGGCCATTCGGCCTATCTTGCTTGTTTGGTTGTTAGTAGCTTATTGATCCCAGAATCTCATCAAACAGCTTCTTGAAGGATCTCAGGGTGTTAGCTTCAACAACATTACTGGGGAGTTGATTCCAGACCCTCACAATTCTCTGTGTAAAAAAGTGCCTCCTATTTTCTGTTCTGAATGCACCTTTATCTAATCTCCATTTGTGACCCCTGGTCCTTGTTTCTTTTCTGGTCGAAAAAGTCCCATGGGTTGACATTGTCAATACCTTTTAGGATTTTGAATGCTTGAATCAGATCGCCGAATAGATTCAATTCTTTTATCCTGTCTGCACACGACATGCCTTTTAAACCTGGAATAATTCTGGTTGCTCTTCTTTGCACTCTTTCTAGAGCAGCAATATCCTTTTTGTAACGAGGTGACCAGAACTGAACACAATATTCTAGGTGAGGTCTTACTAATGCATTGTGAAGTTTTAACATTACTTCCCTTGATTTTAATTCAACACTTCTCACAATATATCCGAGCATCTTGTTGGCCTTTTTTATAGCTTCCCCACATTGTCTAGATGAAGACATTTCTGAGTCAACATAAACTCCTAGGTCTTTTTCATAGATTCCTTCAATTTCAGTATCTCCCATGTGATATTTATAATGCACATTTGTATTCCCTGTGTGCAGTACTTTACACTTTTCTCTATTAAATGTCATTTGCCATGTGTCTGCCCAATTCTGAATGCTGTCTAGATCATTTTGAATGACCTTTGCTGCTGCAACAGTGTTTTCTACTCCTCCTATTTTTGTGTTGTCTGCAAATTTAACAAGTTTGCTTACTATACCAGAATCTAAATCATTAATACTGATCCCTGTGGTACACCACTGGTTACCTCGCTCCATTTTGAGGTTTCCTCTCTAATCAGTACTTTCTGTTTTCTACATGTTAACCACTCCCTAATCCATGTGCATGCATTTCCTTGAATCCCTAAATACTCTATTTTCCTAATAAATAAAAACAGTCAATGCACTATTTAATATGCTTGTGGTATTCATTTTCCAAAACACACCATGTTGTGTTTTCCCATTGTGACAAATGATGAGACATGGCTGTTTTAAATGCATTTGCTTCCAACACTGTATAGTAAAACATCCCCAAATTACCTGTACATATATTATAAAAACACTATGTTACTAATAAATAATAACAGTTAATGCACTATTTCACATGCTTGAGATATTACGTTTCCAAAACACCCCATATTGCATTTCCCCATTGTGACCTGATGAAACATGTTGTTTTAAAGGTCGTTATTTCTAAAACTGTACAGTAACAAAATCCAGGGGTCACAAATGGAGATTAGATAAAGGTGCATTCAGAACAGAAAATAGGAGGCACTTTTTTACAAAGAGAATTGTGAGGGTCTGGAACCAACTCCCCAGTAATGTTTTTGAAGCTGACACCCTGGGATCCTTCAAGAAGCTGCTTGATGAGATTCTGGGATCAATAAGCTACTAACAACCAAACGAGCAAGATGGGCTGAATGGCCTCCTCTCGTTTGGAAACTTTCTTATGTTCTTTATGTTCTATGTTCTTCTTATGTACTTTAGAAGAGCATCTGCTCCAGTGGTTTAGAAAATGTCATAGAACCCCAAGATGGAATTATTTTCTTGTAACACACTAAAGCCTACCATATATTTTATTTGGTAACACTTTATTTTAAGCATCACTTATTATGCAAGTATTAGTCATTTACTTGTAACTAACAAACACTTAATATAGTGTTTATAAGCACTGAATAAGGCTTTGCAAGGTAGTTATTACATCTATTCCCACACATGCCTTATTAACAGCTAATTGGGTGTTAATAAAGGATTTGCCCCTCCTATTCGGAAGTGAAGACTGTTCTTGTCCAGGTGAGGGCTTATTGGCTGCTTGTTAATCATAAGAAATAAATAATAATAATAATAATAATAATAATAATAATAATAATAATAATAATAATAATAATAATAAATACCTCCATAGTAAAGCAACTAATCAAAGTGGAGGGTTTATGGATAAAATGTTCTTTAGGCATAAACTACGAGACTACATTTACATTAAAAAATAACTTATTAGCAGCTTATAGGTTACAGATAAGACTTGTGCAGCTCCTATTCTGAAGTTAAACCCATTTCATCACTTACTTGCAGTCTATTAAGTACAACTGAGCTTGATATTCAGCAAACACACAAGGTTCAAAGAAGGAATCATGCCACTAAAGGTACAAGAATAGCTTTAGTCACATAGTAAAGTGAAAAATACATAGATAACATGCATTAATAAAACCAACAAAAATGTGTTAGCACCTGAAGTATAAGACCTTTTTTTTTTTACCAAGCATTCCTTTAATTTGTTTTGTTTTCAAACATGGATGCTACAAATGCATTTTTGTTTTGAAATGTGGACATTTAAACTCACAAAATGTAATCTTACATTGCTACATAATGCTTTTTTCCATTGCTAAAAATACACAACAGCCTTTAGTGATTCATTACAAACATAGACCTTCAACAACAAAACTTCAAATGTCAAGGAGCAAGCTAACAAGGTAGTTAGTAAAGCATGTCAAAGATGAATCATACAAATGGTGTTGTTTTCTAAAGTGAACATTAGAATTCTCCATAGTGTATCAAAATGGTTCAGAACACTTTCCTTTTAAGGCAGGCATTTCAGACTAACAGTATACTGAACTGCAGAGACCCACAGTGTAATTTATTGGTTGTATATTTTTTAATTAACATAACTCCAGAGTTCAAAAGGTGTTCTACATGTAACAACTACCAAAGAATCTATTATTCTGTGGTCATCAACAAACTCAGAGGTAGCTGTTCAGAACTACATGTCTAATACATGTAAGAAATAGAAACTTTAACACTAGCAAGTGATTCTAAAATAAAAAAAAGGTGCTCAAAACAGCTTAATTCTTTATTCACAATGGTAGCAAAAGGCTTCTTTTCATTTTGGTAATATTTGCTTTAGTTTGCTCATCAATGGCACCTGAGCACCTTTGGGCAAATGCCAGAAGTGTTTCTTCAGAGGATTTGAATTGCATTGTTTCAAACTTTTGTGGAGCTGCTTTTGCGAGCTCCTCAATAACATCGACATTATGATGAGAAAAAGCTACAGACATTATTTTCACCCTTTGGAATGTTCTCAACACCTTCTTATACCTCTCAATAACTCCTTCAGGGTCTTTGGCTGTAAAGAAGTAGAAAAAAAGTATTTAATAATTCAATGTTTAAAAAGTATTGAATATTTCTTAATAGTGCACACTATTTTTTAGATTGCAAGTTATTGTTTATTTCGTAGCAGACTCCCTTACCCGGGGCGACTAACAATTAAATACATACCAAGAATTACAGTACAATTATGAGCAAGATAGAAAATACAACGACATTATGACCTATTCAACAATCTAATAACAATTTCATAACAATACAGTGTGTATATATATATATATATAATTTACTGTGTTAACAGAAAAAAAAACACGTTTTTATATATACAGTAGATGCCGCTTATTAACAACCTCCCGGTTCCCAGCAAAAAGTTGTCATTAACCGAAAGTTGCCAATATGTGAAAAGCCCCCGTTTTCACTTGTATTTTTATGGAACACCGATATATACTGTAGTTGTACAAATATGGCGTTTTAAATGTGAGTGTTAAAAAATGAACAGGAGAAACACAAAATACCCAAACATAGAACTGTTTACTTCACCTGTGTGTAAAACAAAAAAAGGCAGTAGGCTTAAATAGTGCTACAATTGTCCTTACAATGAGTAAAGCAAACATGAAAAATGTCTTGTACTTACAATCAATTCTAAAGAACACACTTTAAAAAAAAAAAGAAATTGTCCAACGTGGTCTGCTTTTTACAATGTATCACCTCCCGCTGTAAATCCTCAATTTTGCGTGCAGTAGCCAGTTTAAATGGCACGATTCTGCCTCAGTCCGCCAGAAATACGCAGTTGCCAAGTCAGTGTTGTAACAGCTGCATGAAGTATCCACGTGCATCATGTAAGTGCGCTCTGCAGCACTGTCAGCTAGTAATAACGTTGTCAATAAGCGGTGTGCCGTGGCTAATATCAGAATTCGATTAACATTAAAGTCTATGGGACGGGATTGGTTCCTGGGAAAATGTTATTAATAATAGCCATCTTGCTTACACTCACTTACAGATGTACAGCTCTAACTATGAAACTGAGAGACCAATTACCTGCGAAAAATTCCAAGTAGTAAGTAGACGTGCCGATGAAGGAAGATAGCAAAACAGGAAAAAAAATACCAAAAAAATAAAAATAAAATCACTGTCTTTATGCTCAGTCGCCCCGACTGACACTTCAAATAATGTATTGTTAGAGGTTTGTAAACGATAAAGAAAAACACAAAAAGACACGTGTGCACATTATCCACCCCTCTCTGACACAGATCTTGAACAAATTATTAAAATCCGAGACGTCACTGAATTTATTTTTTATTCCTCACGTCTGTTCTGCTCAGTGTGTCTGCACTGACAGAAAGAAAAAAATAACTCTGTGCCGTCTCTGCCCCCTGGTGTATTCTTTTCAATGGCAATGCGCACACTATCAGTCCATCTTGCTCGTTTGGTTGTTAGTAGCTTGATCCCAGAATCTCATCAAGCAGCTTCTTGAAGGATCCCAGGGTGTCACCTTCAACAACATTACTGGGGAGTTGGTTCCAGACCCTCACAATTTTCTGTGTAAAAAAAAAAAAAAAAAAAAAAAGGTGCCTCCTATTTTTTGTTCTGACTGCCCCTTTATCTAATCTCCATTTCTGACCCCTGGTCCTTGTTTCTTTTATCAGGTCGAAAAGTCCCCTGGGTCGACATTGTATATGCTTTTTAGAATTTTGAATGCTTGGATCAGATCACCGCGTAGTCTTCTTTGTTCAAGACTGAATAGATTCAATTCTTTTAGCCTGTCTGCATACAACATGCCTTTTAAACCTGGGATAATTCTGGTTGCTCTTCTTTGCACTCTTTCTAGAGCAGCAATATTCTTTTTGTAACGAGGTGACCAGAACTGAACACAATATTCTAGATGAGGTCTTACTAATGCATTGTAAAGTTTTAACATTACTTCCCTTGATTTAAATTCAACACTTTCCACAATATATCCAAGCATCTTGTTGCCCTTTTTTTATAGCTTCCCCACATTGTCTAGATGAAGACATTTGAGTCAACATAAACTCCTAGGTCTTTTTCATAGATTCGTTTTTCAATTTCAGTATCTCCCATATGATATTTATAATGCACATTTTTATTGCCTGTGTGCAGTACTTTACACTTTTCTCTATTAAATGTCATTTGCCATGTGTCTGCCCAGTTCTGAATGCTGACAAGTTACGAACGGTGTAGTGCAAAGGATGTACAATGTACAAACAGAATTCTCCCAAAAATAATCCTTTTATTATCACAACAAAAATAGCACAAAGTAATCCAAAATCAAAAATAATAATCCACCTTTCTACCACCGATGGTATCAGGGTAAAACAGAAAGGGTCCAGTCTCTGAAAAATAAACAAAACGACACTCCTCAACTACAATCCTCCGTGCATGAAAATGTGCTCGTCGCCTCCAGGGTTTGTGCTGCGTGCGCTGTACTGTGCTGTGCTCTGGGGTTTGTAGTGGCTTCGTAGCTACAGCCTCCCGTCCTCCGGCTCCTCTGCAGAATACACAAACACAAACACGTAATAAAACACAACACAACAACTCCTTCTGGTCGTTTAACCTCTCAGCACAAGGGAAGGTTTTGACGTTGCTGCTTCCCCTTTGTACCCAGCAACCTCCTCCCTGCAGTCAGCGCGTCGTCATGTTTTCCCCAATAGAGGGCTGCCCCGCAGCTGACCGCAATGGAATCGTCCTGAGTACTTGCATCTACGCGCCCCTCCTAATGTGATCACCTTCCGATTTCCACCTACCACCTAGGTGGCAGATCTAGGAGACAGCATACCTTCCCCCTCACACAGCGCCCTTTCTAATCGGGAGGGAGATTTATAGCATCGATCCTTTCTCTCTTTATCACACTGCTACAACAGTGTTTGCCACTCCTCTTATTTTTGTGTCGTCTGCAAATTCAACAAGTTTGCTTCCTATACCAGAATCTAAGTCATTAATGTAGATTAGGAATAGTAGAAGACCTAATACTGATCCCTGTGGTACACCACTGGTTACCTCGCTCCATTTTGAGGTTTCTCCTCTAATCAGTACTTTCTGTTTTCTACATGTTAACCACTCCCTAATCCATGTGCATGCATTTCCTTCAATCCCTAATGCGTTCAGTTTGAGAATTAATCTTTTATGTAGGACTTTGTCAAAAGCTTTCTGGAAATCTAAATAAACCATGTCGTATGCTTTGCAATTATCCATTGTTGATGTTGTATTATAGTTTCCATAAGTTTACATATAATAGAAGTCAGGCTTATTGATCTGTAGTTACCTGGTTCGGTTTTGTCATCCTTTTTGTGGATCAGTATTACGTTTGCAATTTTCCAGTCTGTCGGTACATCCCCTGTGTCAAGAGACTGTTGCATGATCTTGGTTAGCGGTTTGGAAATAACTTCTCTCATTTCTTTGAATACTATTGGGAGGATCTCATCCGGCCTAGGTGATTTGTTTATTTTAAGAGCTCCTGGTCCCTTAACACTTCTGCCTCTGTTATGATAGTTATTTAAAACTGGATAGGAACAGGTCGAAATGTGGGGCTTGTTGTCCAGGTCCTCCTTTGTAAAAACCTGCGAAAAGTAATCATTTAATATATTTGCTATTTTTTTTTCTTCGTCTATGATTTTGCCATTTGTGTCTCTTAAACAGTTAACCTCCTCTTTGAATGTTCTCTTGCTGTTATAATATTGGAAAAAATTTTGGAATTGGTTTTAGCCCCTGTGGCGGAGTATCCCGCCCCTATGTATTATTATTTGTATTTTTGTTTGCGGTGCGGATAAAAGCGCCGCGTCTTTTATTATATTTAAAAACCCCGTGAGGATGCATGGCTGATCAGCTACTGATTATTTAACTAGCTGACAGTCATGCATCCTTACCAAACGCGTGCAGACTCTGGCCGAGGGATAATAAGATAATTAACAACTAGTTAATCCCTCGGCCAGAGTATATAAACCTACAGCTCTCTGCACTCGGGGTGGAGTGTAGAGAGGAGAGTACGGGGAGCGGAGAGAAAGGACAGTTAAAAACAATTGCTAAAACGTGCTGGAGTATCCAGCACGACACTTACTTGTTTGTTTGTTTATTCGTTTGGCCCTCGCGCCTTTTTGTTTTGTTGTTTGTTTAAATATTTTATTTTTGTTTTGTTTATTAATAAATACGCTGAGTGCAATAGCATTCAGCTTCACCCGCCCATCCACTGTTTTGGTGTCAGTTACTTCCTGGTCCGTGACATCATCCACCTCACCACTGCAAGCCAGACTGTCACAGCCCCCTTAGCAATATTGATTTCTATCTTTCTCTTGGCCTTTCTAACTTCCTTTTTGACTTGTGTTTGCAGTTCCAAGTACTATTTCTGCGTACTTTGTTTTTGGTCCTTTTTAAACGTTTTCTAAAGTGCCTTTTTTCGCTGAATATTTTTTTTAATTGATCTATTAAACCATTTTGGCAATTTTGTTTTAGATTTAGATTTGTCTACTTTTGTGATGTAATTGTTTTGCTCCTGTAGTACTACATTTTTGATAAACAGCCACCCCTTTTCTGTGGATGTTTTCTCTATTTTACCCCAATCTACTTCTGTTAGTCTCTGTTTCATACCTTCATAGTTTGCTTTTCTAAAATTGTAAACCTTAGCTTTAGTCATTTCTTTTGGGATTTTAAAAATCACTTTGAATGAGACCATGTTGTGGTCTGAGTTTGCCAATGGCTCTCTCACCTCTGTTTTAGTTATTCTGTCTTCGTTATTTGAAAAGACTAAATCAAGGCATGCCTCCCCTCTAGTCGGTGCCTTGACAAATTGCGTTAGGAAGCAGTCATTTGTCATTTCCACCATTTCAATTTTGTCCCTCGTGCTCCCCACCAGGTTTTCTCATTTTATATGGGGGATGTTATAATCCCCCATTACTATGGCTTCTCCTTTGCTACACGCATTTCTAATGTCATTGTATAACAGATTATTTTGCTCGCCGTCTGAATTTGGCAGTCAGTAGCATGCGCCTATTATTATGCTCTTTGAATTTATTGTCCATTATTCTGACCCATATTGATTCTGCATTGTTTTCTTTGTCCTGATTTAACACCTGGGCTTCAAGACTATTTCTTATGTATAGCGCTACCCCTCTACCTCTTCTGTCCTGCCTGTCTTTCCCATACAGTGTGTACTCACTAATATTATATTCGTCTCCATCACTCTCAGACAACCATTTTTCTGTAACACCTATCACATCGTAGTTACTTGTAAGTGCAGTAGCTTCAAGTTCTAACATTTTGCTTCTGAGACTTCTAGCATTAAGATAAATACATTTAATGGCTGTCTTACCTGAGTTGTTGCCTTTGTTTTGATGTGGTCTCCCTTCTGTTTTTTTTTGTTTTTCCCCCCCTGATGGCCTACGTGTGGGGTGTAATGTTGCTCAGAGGCTCGAGGGTTAACTGTTACCCTTAGCTGATATAATGCTATATACTGAAAAGCATTTCGTATTCAGGTAAATATATATAATTGTTAGAATTCAAAAATTTTTTTCTTCACTTTCAACTCCAGGGGATTGCCCCTGTTCAGCAGGCACAGACACCTCCCCGACCCCTGTTTTCTGATGTAACAGCCCCAGGGACCTCATCCCTCCCCAGGGCCACCCTCTCACCTGAGCTGGAGTCAGCCAATGGGCTGCGAGAGAACGCTGCCACCCGTGTCACACGGGGAACTCAGGCCTCCTCCCGCCCCTGTGTTTTCTGTTATATGTTGCGTGTGGTGTGTTAAATGTTGGGTATAGTCATTGGTACACGGGATATAAACGGGTCTGTCCGAGTGTTTAAAATGTATATTTGTATTTGGATGCCCCATGTTACAGGTGTCTATTAGCACTGTATTGATTCTGAATTGAATTTTATTTTCAGTCGGGGTTGGGTGTTAGTTTGCGGGATTGTGTATAGTAATTTTAAAAATATACCGTTTTTTCTTTAATCACGTTTGTGTGTTTGAGTCCTTTTATTTTCTTTTATTTAGTGCCGTGTCCAGTGTCTTTGTCTGTTCCAACCTTTTATTTTCTGTTCTGTTAATGATTAAATTGATTTGTATGATGTGTTTTTGTATTTATTACCACCCACTAATGTTTTGAAAATGTTACAGGTGTCAACCCCCATGATTTTAAGAAGAGTTTGCTTGTGTATAGTTTTCTGATTTTTTCAAACATTCAAAATCCTAAAATATGTTTTTGTATAGACAACTAATGTTTTAAAATCACCCAACCCCATGAAGAAGACTACCTGGGATCTGATTCAAACATTTTGACAATGTCGAAAAAGAAACAAGGACCAGGGGTCACAA
Organism: Huso huso; assembly: GCA_036884735.1. NCBI lineage: Eukaryota > Metazoa > Chordata > Actinopteri > Acipenseriformes > Acipenseridae > Huso > Huso huso. The sequence goes on along the minus strand of CM072714.1, from coordinate 5,339,747 downwards.
ATGGAGATTAGGTAAAGGGGCATTCAGAACAGAAAATAGGATGCACTTTTTTACACATAGAATTGTGAGGGTCTAAAAGCAACTCCCCAGTAATGTTGTTGAAGCTGACACCCTGGGATCATTCAAGAAGCTGCTTGATGAGATTCTGGGATCAATAAGCTACTAACAAACAAACGAGCAAGATGGGCTGAATTGCCTTCTCTCGTTTGTAAACTTTCTTATGTTCTTATGTTAATGCAACGGAGTCCTACCCCCTTTCTAGCTGGCTGACTTCCCTTGAACCCTGGGAAAGAACTGTCAGGCCAGCCCATCTAGGGATCTCTGTTCTCACTGCTTAGCGCCCTCACAGGTTGGGAGGGAGATTTACAACCAAGAATCATTGTATTTCTGTCACACCAACTAACAGAGCATCACACATATGTCGATTGTGGGTGATCAGTTAATTGACCCCGATTGACAAATTAAAGCACTACTTCAGATAAACAAGCTGCCCTGAGACAAGGAGGTAGGCTGTAGGAACAGTTTGTGGAGTGTGCTGTTCCAGCACTGGCATAAATGCTACCAAACTGCTGGGGATTTTCATTTATTCATTTTTTGTTTGTCCTTTTTATGCATTTTACTTATATTTCAATTACTAGGAATATACCCCTTGTGTAAGTCATCCCGTTTTAAAGGGGTCCAGGAGGTTGCAGTTCACTCATTACAGTCCGAATAATCTAATCAGCATTTGCACTGTGTCATTTATGTACCATTTAGGCAAGTACAGACAAATCGATTCAGTAAACCTTTTTTTTTAATGCTGGGAAACACATTGTTGCAATTTTTAGGAGCTAAATGTAAGCAAACATCCTTGACCTCATTCAGTGTTGGTGCTATTTTCTGAATCAGCTACCCTATCAAATTCTCCTCTCTTTTTTGTGATCTCTGCAATCGTTCCAAGTAGGTCTGAGTGCAGCTGCTCAAATATTGAGTTTAATTCATATTTTCAAATCTCTGAGCTGTTTTGAAATGGCCAGCTCAAGGTCATAGTTGACATAATTGCTGTTTTCTTAGATTCCCTATTAAAGTAAGTGAAGTGATGTCTATGCAGTCTATTCAGTTGATGTGTGCAGCAAGGCAATATATTTGCTCAAACAATGCTTTTTACTCTTTAATAAAAATATATTTCTCATATTGAGCAGCCCAATAATTAAATAATTTGTTTCATGTGCAGAATAAAGACTAGCAGAAAAAAACACACCACAAAGCCTTGAGTAGATGCTTGCATGCCGCTTTTATTCTCAAAACTACTAGTGCTGGACAATAATGACATTTTCTGTTGTCGGCTGTAAATTATCACAATAATCATTATTATTATTTGTTTATTTAGCAGACGCCTTTATGCAAGGCGACTTACAGAGACTAGGGTGTGTGAACTATGCATCAGCTGCAAAGTCACTTACAACAACGTCTCACCAGAAAGACAGGGCATAAGGAGGTTAAGTGACTTGCTCAGGGCCACACAGTGCTTCAGTGAGTGAGCCGGGATTTGAACTAGGGACCTCTTGGTTACAAGCCCCTTTTCTTTAACCACTGGATAGCCTTATTATCAGCTGATAAATCAAATATAGAACATTTCTTGTACCGTGTCTTTTTTTAATCAATGCAAAAACATGATCGATAACATCACAATAATCAATTATTGTTTCAACACTAAAAACTACCAGCGCTATTACGGGAACTAGTTCACTGTGAAATTCATATTTTATGAATCTCTCTACATTTCAGCTTGACTCTTCTGCTGCTCTTCTACTCTGCTGCTTCTTTAACCTTTTGAAAAATAAATAAATGTATCATTAAATACTGAGGAAAAACACAAACACAGATTTACTGTTGAACTAGTAATTAAAAAACAGAAACATGCTAGAACATTACACAGGACACACTGCTTGACACAGATATTCCTGTTTATATATAGTTAATTAACGTAATGAAAAATATGAGCTTACATGTGGATGTGTTACTGTTCCAGAGTTCACTGTTTATGACAGCTTTGTTTGTTATTGTGTAACAGCCAAATCCTTTTGTGTCACTACCTGACAGCAAAGACTATACAGTCAGGCATGGACCCTGTTCATAGTATGCACCCTGAGGCACACCTCTGTTAGGTTACAGGTTACTTTATATAGTGTGTAACACTACACTCAAGAATAGAGTTCTGAGATGTAAACTGTGTTTCGGCTACTCCTTTGAGTAATCAGTAATTGTTTAGAGATCTCATATCATACAACATGGTGGTGTAGTGAGACTGTAGTCCAGAAACTGTGTGTGACATCCCTACCACTGTGATTTCATCTTTTAACTTACCTTTCCCATATCACGGCTTTTAGTCCTCAGCTTGTTGACCTGGGATTCAGCGATATCAGCGCGCTCCTCACTCTCCTCAAGCTCGTGCTGCACCTTCCTGTACCTAGACAGGTGGGTGTTGACTTGTTCCTCCTGAAAGGCAAATGCAATGAACAGGATCATTTGTTTTACTTGTGAGGGCCAGTGCCTATCAAATACACCAGGGGTTGAATTAAAATGAAAAGTAATGTGTTACTGTCAGATCTTGTGACTGTACATATCCACACGGACAGATTTAATTGTCAGTTTATTTGCATCACCAAAGCCATGGATCATGTTTTCTGTTTATAACACATTCTCAGAAGCGTGCCGGAGCAATTGAAAACATAACTTGATATAAACAATATGCACTAGCCAGTGTAAATGAACACTGAGTGTATCCATTTGAATTCAGTTTCTTAAAATCAAATTAACTAGTAGGTAAAGCTGCCATTTTAAATGTTGAATATGTTTTGACATGCAAATAAATAAAGTCTTAAGAGAAGGGAATCACACCTATCATAAAACTTTAAAGAATGTTTTGTTAGTGTGCTTTCCAGTAATTTTTGCACTTTGAAGCTGTGGTATACAGTAATCCAAACCATAGCTACTGAAATGCTGCACCACATTAAAAAGTATCTCTATTGGCTTGGGGCTTTGTAAAATGCATTTTAGAGTTTTATCCCTGAATTTTTCTCCAATAGATGCTAATTTATATTTGGTTTATAAACATTTTGGGCGAGTTAGTGTTAATTCGGTTAAGCTTTGCCTTTTGATCACTGAATCTCCCAGCAGAAAAAAAGGCAAAAGCTGCTTTATAAAAATTATTTAAAAATATCACCCAAGTCTTTTATGCTAATAAAAAAAAAACACTTCGTATGCAATTACATCATCGATTTAATTCTATCAAAATTATAATGATATGTCTGCAAAGGGCTTAAGGGTAGTAATTCAAGAAAACAACAATGTCCTAAAAAAAGGGAATATATGAAAACAACAAAAGTGTCACTTACAGCTTCCTCAGCCTGCCTCTTGTAAGTCTTCACTTTCAGTTGCAGCTTATCAACCAGATCCTGAAGTCTGAACACATTCTTCTTGTCTTCTTCAGCCTGCATGCAATAAAATAAATAATAATAATAATAATAATAAATAATAAAAATAATAATAATAAATAATAATAATAATAATAATAATAATAATAATAATAATAATACATCACAAATGTCAAAGCCTGATAAGTAATGCTGAAACTTCATTAAAACTTTCAGAAGCTGGTGTATTACCTGGTAGGTGAGCTCCTTGGCCCTTCTTTCATATTTCCGGACTCCTTTAACTGACTCAGCACTACGTCTTTGCTCAGCTTCAAGCTCATTTTCCAGCTCGCGCACCTGGAAATTATTGCAAATATTAAACCCAGTTCAGTTTCTTGTACAAGGGAATTATTAGTCTCTATGTTCAGCTCACCCTGGTCTCCAGTTTCTGGAGCTGTTTCTTTCCACCCTTCATGGCCAGCTGCTCAGCCTCATCCAGACGGTGGGTCAGGTCCTTCACTGTCTGCTCCATGTTCTTCTTCATTCTCTCCAGGTGAGAGCTGGTGTCCTGTTCCTTCTTGAGCTCCTCTGCCATCATGGCAGCCTGATATTTGAATAGAATATATGAATGGAATGAAGTGATTTAGAACTGTAGGAGCAGTAGGAGTGGGGGATTGTAAGGGATTTAGCCACTGGAGCTAAACACAATAGCTTGATGGTAGAGCTCTGACCCTGAACACTATAATCAGAAATGTATACCTTACACTGGTGTGTTGAATAGCTTGGTCAAAATTGGAGAGGCAGACAGACATACGGACAGACACTGCGACTCACATCAGTAATAGATTTCTTGGCTTTTTCTTCTGCATTTCTTGCTTCTTGGATGGCATCCTCTACCTCACCTTGCAGCTGGGAAATGTCATTCTCAAGCTTCTTCTTGGTGTTGATAAGACTGGTATTCTGTCAAGGTAAAGGTTGTAAGATGATGACAACTGATAAATGTAAAAAAGAACAAGAATTTAAAAATTAGGTGTGAAAGAAAATCTTCCAACCTGGGAGTGCAGCAGCTGCACACGCTCACTGGCATCAAGGAGCTCCTGTTCAGCCACTTTGCGGCCTCTCTCTGTCTGTTCCAGGGCAGCCCTCATCTCTTCAATTTCAGCCTGCATCAGGGTGTTCCTGCGTTCCACCATGGCGAGCTGTTCCTTCATGTCTTCCTGTCCTCGGAGAGCATCGTCAAGGTGCAGTTGGGCATCCTGGATAGAAAATAGAAATTAGTAAAATCATTAGGAACATTTTTAAGACAATGGAAGTGTACTTTAATAGCTGCAATGACAGAAACAGTCCGCACCTTGAGTTGACCTTGGACGTTCCTCAGTTGTTTCTGAGCTTCAGCTGCTTGGCGGTTGGAGTGACTCAGCTGAATTTCCATTTCATTCAGATCTCCCTCCATCTTCTTCTTCACTCTCAGGGCGTCGTTGCGACTCCTAATTTCAGAGTCGAGAGTGCTCTGCATAGAGTCTATCACTCTCTGACTGTTTCTCTTCAGCTGCTCAAGCTCCTCATCTTTCTCTGCAATCTTTCTGTCAACCTCAGACTTCACCTGGTTCAGCTCAAGCTGGATGCGAAGAATCTTTGACTCCTCATGCTCCAACGAGGCCTATAAAAAGAAAAAAAAAATCAATACATAAATAAGCATTGTAAAAGTTGTTATAAACATGTCTGTGTTCACATTACTCCAGTTGTAGGAAAGACATTGGTTAGCTACCCTAGCTTTTGTTATACCTGAATCATTTACATTTCTATGGTTTCAAAAATCATACCTAATATCATACCTAAAAACATGACATCATGCTGAAGTCATCACCAATTATACCAAGGAAACAGTATTTAATTTAAAATAATTGTACTTACACGAGACTGCTCTTATACCAATGTGGTGCAGGGAAATATTTTTTAAATGTTTACTAACAGCGTTGGTTACTTGAAAAATATTTGTTTAACAGTAGCACATGCAAACAGATGTGATAATAGTGAGCGTATGATTGGAAATGACAATCACACCTAACAAGCTACCTTTTCCTGATGGTGATCATAAAATGTATACTGGTAGTGTTTTGTACATCTTGTGTTTGTGTGATTCTGTTTTTTACGGCCTTTCTGCAGAAGATTACGTGAGATTAAGTCAGAAGAACTGGATCTTGACTCCTGAAATCTTGTGAGCCACAAGCACGATTCCTGCTCCGGTTTATGGGTTTTTACAGCTATTTTTATCAGGAGAAAGCGATTCACCCTGCCCTTAAAGTCACGCAGTCAAAAGGATGTCGTTTTGCTGTTTCACGGTGTATTCGCGTGACAACATTACACAGTCATGACTGTAGAGTCGATTTTCACGTGCATGTAAATGCAGCCTGTGGGACTGTCTAACACTGTTCTTTCATGGTTTAAGTCCTATCTTGCAGACAGATTCCAGTTCGTCTCTTATGGGGAGGACATATCTGAAAGGTCTGGGACTGTTACAGCTTTTAAATCTAATCTTAAGACTCACTTTTATACATTGGCCTTTCTATCCTAGTGTGCCTTTACTGTCTTTTTAAACATTCCTGTATATTGTTTGTGTTTTTTGGATTGTATTTAACTATGAATTGTTGTTGCTGTACAGTTTCTTGAGATGCCTTTGGTGTAAGTGGCCCTTTATAAATAAAATTGGATTTCATTTGATGAAAACAAATAATAACTTGGAAAATATGAATAGTTTTGATCATGACAGGTTTTATATTTAAATCACACTGACTGTTCCTGATTAATACTCAATAATTGTAAACAAGGGCAACCGAGAGACTGCATTGTTTTGTGTTGAGCAATTAGATTAATTCCATTAAATTAGTACCTAGCAATTCCAAATTTCTTAAAGATAATTTCTCAGAAAATACGAGAGCTGGTACACCTTTAAACACATCACCATTTCATCTATTATTTTATACCTGGGGTAATAGCCATTGATGTTTTGGTTACCAGGTCATCATCAAATACCTTTTTGAAGCACTTGAAAATTGCCATTTTTGATAGACAAATCAAAATTGTAGACCTCATGTGGACACGCAGACCCGAATCCCTGCTTATAAAACAGATTGTCTGCCATATGTTTGGAAAGTACAGTAACTAATAAGTGTCAGAGACACCTTTCTAAATGGTCAATCGCTGGGTTCTTTTAATGGACACTATTTCAGTATTTTGACTGAACAGTCATGCAGCCCATTCCTACATTTATTTCATTTGCCTTATAAAGTATAAAGAGAATGAAAATGAGAGAGATATGCATAAAATGGAGACGAGAAGGTGTGTGTTTTTAAAGAATTACCTCTGCTTCCTCCAAGGCGGTTTGAATTTCTGACTTTTCAGTTTCAATCTGCTTCTTTGACTTCTCCAGTTCATGAATAACCTTCCCACCCTCACCAATCTGCTCAGTCAGATCAGAGATCTCCTCTACAAGATGAAGAAGATGAAGAATGTTGTTAATATCAGAGCACTTTAAAACAGGCATGGACTATAACGCTGCTGGCTCCTACAGTCGTGAAAGACACACTACTGTTTTTACTACAGGACAATATGAGTAAAAAAATGGTTAAAAATGGTAAATGGAAAGTGAAATATTTATATATATATATATATATATATATACCCTTCAAAAAATGGAACACATAGCAGATATTTTTTCTTCAATCTCATAATCTCATAAACATTGCAACAAAACTTGATCTAAAGAATTGTATTTTATTTAAACACAATTTTCTGACACAGTATCACATGTCAGGATTAAAAACGCCAAAACACGTGAATATTCCCCAAATGAACACCATTTGCTTAAGACTTGCAATATTCACATGCATTCACTGCAAGTGCAACATGCCTAGATGTGGCTATAAAAGTGGAGGATTCTCAGCTTGCATGTCTTATTGGTGTTCGCTGTAGACACATTTGAAGTTATGCCTAGACTTACAGTGGCTCAACGGAATAATGCTATTGGACATTTGGAAGCCTTCGAATCTCAGTCCGCCATGGCATGGTGTCTGAATGTCTCCAAGACATGCATCATCATGATCCACAATGTATACAGCACAGTTGTGATGGTGAGGCCATCCCTCCCATTAAACTGTATTCTGCTGCTTATTAGCATGACACTGAAAAACACTTGTTTGATCTGTGTTGTTGGTGCTGCCTTCTCAAACTGGCATGCACTCACCCATGTAAGACACAGTTTCATAACAGTGTACCTCATACACCATTTTTGCAGGAGACAATATCATTGTGTCATGCATCTGTCACATGGGTGTCCTGTTCTTAAAGTGCTCCCATTCCCCCTATACAAGTTATTATGCATGCTAATGCCGACCCATCACCCCTTCCTCCCTTGCAAAAGACTGTAGTATGCCATTGAACATCTGCAATTCCATACAAACAGAAAGTTATGCTAGCACATAGATTCATATTAAAGCACTATTGGTAATCCTTCTGTCATGCACCTGTATCTCCCTATTTACCATACATATACACTTCCCCTCATGCTGCCCTGCATGCAGCTCCACACCCCCCACACAACAAACTGACACACATCAAACACGTGGATGCCACACTAGACATTGATTTGTGTAAAGGGAACAGTGTGCCCCGGACTGGATGGTCTGACAATTCATTCCAGGGAAAGGTGGAAGTCGGCCATCTAGAAAGGGGGCGGAGCAACAGTACACCCTTGTGATAATATCATTATTTTTACAATCAACATTAAAAAACCTCTACACTGTTATACCGAATAATGAAGGGTTACTTGCAATAAAGCACTTTCTTGATGAACGGATAGCGAAAGAACCTCCAAAGATATCCTTTTGAGACTGGCTGAACTTGTGCTCACATTGAATTGTTTTTTCTTTGTTTTTAATTGAGGGGTGTTAGCATGGGAACTAAAATGGGACCATCACATGCTTGCCTTTTTGTGGGATCGGTTGAAAACAAATTTTTACAGCAATACAATGGAAGCACACCTAACCTATCTCTTAGGTACATTGACAACATCTTTGGAATTTCCACCAACTCCAGTGAGGATTTAAAACAGTTCATTCAGTCAGGAACAAATTTCCACCCAGCCCTGGATTTCACATGGAACACATCAGAAACTGGCAACAGTATATCTTTCTTAGACATTCCATCACTGTTTTGAATTCCACCACTAACACCACTGTCTACTACAAACCAAATGATTCTCATTCATATCTGCAGTATGACTCCTCACACCCTAAGGCTTGCCGTGACTCGATTCCCTTCACAACTGTTAAGACTCAGACGTATTTGCAGCGACGATCAAAATTTGTTCGTCAAAAGTGAGGAAATGTGTGTATTTTTTGGAAATTGTGGCTTTTCGGACAAGATCATCACTAAAGCTAAATCCTGCATTTCAAATATAAATAAAAAAAATGCTTTATATAATAATAATATACAACACACAGATGATAGAATCCCTCTGGTCTTCACTTACCACCCTACCAACAGAAAGATACAGACAATTGTGCAAAGAGACTTTACAATTTTACAACAAGACCCATCTACAACATCTATTATCAAGACTCCCCCCTTGATGTCATATAGAAGAGACAAGAATATGTGATACACAGTGCTATTTGTTCTTTCGGAAGAGCCTTTGAAAGGCACATATCCATGAAATAGACCACAATCTAATATCAATAAATACATTCATTCTGAAGCAGAGATCAGAGGCATTAAATATTCATTCAACATTCATTAACATTTTACATGTACCTCTGAAGGAATAGTCTACTGCATTATCTGCAAGAAATGCAACAAACTGTATATTGGGGAAACTAAAAGGCCAGTTTGTAGAACACTTAAGAAGCATTTGCATTAACACCACTGCATTTCCAGTAGCCCATCACTTCAACAGTGATGATCACACTGCTGAAGACATCACAGTCTGTGTGATCAATCAGTGCTATGGAACAAATGTTGCTCGGAAACAAATGGAAAGAGAGTTTATCTTCAAACTGGGAATTTTGGAACCTCTGGGAATGAACATTCCATTCTAATAATCATGACACCATCCACAGAACCTTTGTATAATTACAATTCTTGAATAACAACAAGTTTACTGCACTGTGTTTACTTTTCTTTTTAAACAGCTGAAGAAGGGATTTTGCCCGAAACGTCGTGAAAATAAAAGATTTTTTAATCTTTTAAACTTTTTGTGTACATTTTGTAAAAAACCTTTTCTTTCACATGCTTTCAATTTTGTACACTGCAATTCAAAGGGAGATTTATTTAATTGACTTGAGGGTCATTGTGTTGACATGATAAGAAGTTGTACTATTCTAAAGCTGCTGTTAGGAAACTGCCCTGAAGTTTAAGAAAATATTATAGTCTTAAGGTTAGGTTCTTACATTTTCTGTAATTTACTTAAAAAATCAGCAGTTAACATTGTTGTCTCTACATGGTGTCTCATTACCTGATATCCTCGCACAACTAGTATTATACAAGTTTCAACAAACCTCATTACATCACAAATGATGTGATGCTTTTTCTTTACGAATATTCTTAAATAGTTAAATACTTAAATTGTTTCTTCTCTTTCATTGAGGGGTGTCCCTGGTTTTACTTGCTGGGGCAGGTAGATGTAATGCAAGATATGTTTTAGTAAGTAACGTCAAGGTAAATACCCTACGGCATGCAACGCAAGGGGGCTTACGCTGTAAATTCTTGTTCTCCCGTTTAAGGGTTTCAAGGTGGTCCAAAACTTCTTCATAGGAGTTCTTCAACTTGAAAAGTTCAGTGCTGAGAGAGCGAGTCTCTTTCAGTGCAGCCTCCAGCTCTGCCTGGACTTCTTCAAATTTCTGCTTCCAGTCCGCTAGAACCTGAATGAATATGTGTCATAAATATACATCAATAGATTTCTGGTAATAGTCCTAGTAGCTGATTGATCTCAGAACTTTGTCAAGTTGGGTCTTAAAGAATCCACGTTATTCTGCCTCAACAACATGACTAGGTAGTCCACGCCATACCCTCACCACTCTCTGTCTGAAGAAATGTCTCCTTCTCTGTGATGTAGGAATTTTAAGTCCGCTGGTTCTGGTTACTGTACCATGCTTAAAGTATTGGTTCGGGTTAACTGTCAACTCCTTTTAATTCAGCAAACTAATTCAGCTGTGGGATTGCAACATGCTTACAATAAAAATATGAATGTTCTTTGTTTTCGGGGAGAGGGAGGGTTGCGGTTCTCCAAGTACACAGAGTTTTAGATTTTTTAGTTTGTCATCATTCTTAACAACCTAAAACAATCAAGAAGTTCATGCTCCTTCTAAAACAGCACGTTAGCCAGTGAAACAAACGGGTACACAATTGTACTAAATGGAAAACTATTCAATCACACCTGCAGAGTGAAGTGATTAGTGTGAGAGTCTTTTAAATACATGTACAAGGGGATCGTTTCTTGATTTAAGAGAGAACCCATTGTCTGTTTTACTGGGCATTAATGATCATTCGTGCCTGTAAAACACATTAATCAACTCATCACCGTATGTGTGAGAACAATCAATCCTCCAGCTGTCATTATGTATTTGTGGAAAACTGATGGTCAACAGCAGACAATATCTTATCCCTCTATAGTTGCCTTTGTAATAAACATCTTTTTGGTACCTTGTCGAAGTTTCTCTGCTTCTTGTCGAGAGCAGAGGCTTGTGCATTTGCTCTTTCTACATCAATCATGAGATCTTCAACTTCACTCTGGAGTCTCAGTTTTGTTTTTTCCAGAGAGGCACACTTTGAGTTCACAGCCTCAATGTGTTCCTCAGCATCTTGAAGGCGCTGTGCTAGCTTTTTCCTGTGAAAAGTGTTCAAGTAAAAAAAGGTTAAAGAATGATAGAATTTAAATGAATATAAAGTTGTAAGTTAACTATGATTATTTACTTTGCTTCTTCAAGCTCCTCCGTGCGCTGGATAGCATCAGTTTCGTATTTTGATCTCCACTGAGCCACCTCACTGTTAGCCTTGGACATTGCACGCTGCAGCTCAGCCTTGGCTTCCTGCTCCTCCTCATATTGCTCACGAAGCAGGTCACAGTCATGGCGGGCAGATTGCACACCATGAGCCAGGACAGTCTTGGCCTTTAAATAATTATGGGAATGTTACAAATTCAATTTAAAAACAGTGCAAGACAAAAACACTGTATATGAAAAGGAAGGAGAGATGTATTACTTTTGTTTCTTCCTCAATTTGCCTCTTGAGCTCCTCAATTTGCTGAGTGAAAGCCTGTTTTCCTCTTGTGAGCTGAGAAATTAAAGATTCTTTCTCATCCAGTTGGCGAGAGAATTCACCTGAAGTAAAAATATTCATAGCTATTTAAAAACAGTCCTTCCTTTACAACATGTAGAATAACATCATGCAGTAACTGCAGTAAAAGCATACCATTCTCTGTCAGGAGACGGGCTCTTTGAGCACTGATGTCATTGATCTGACGGATATTCTCATCGTTCTTCGTCTTAATTTCACTTTATTGGTCCTCCAGAGAACGACACATCTTTTCCAGGTTTGCCTTTAATTAAAAGTTGAAAAAGATTAGCGAACAAGAACTCAATTCTTTATTGTATATTGAGATCACACACTTGTGCTGTTTACCTTGGATTTGGCTACAGATTCCATGTTGCTGGAGAGGTCATCAAGTTCCATTTTATATTCACTTTTTTCTTTCTCAAGCTTCTGTTTCACACGCTGGAGGTTGTCAATCTGTTCTCCCAGTTCTGCCACGCTGTCGGCTTGCTTTTTGCGAAGAGCAGCGGCAGTGGCTTCATGCTGCAGAGTGGACTCCTCTAGGTCACGTCTGAGCTTCTGAAACTCAGCTTCACGTTTCTTGTTCATTTCAATCTGAACTGAAGTAGCACCGCCAGCTTCCTCAAGCCTTTCACTGATCTCTTCAAGTTCCCTGGAAAGATCAGCTCTCTGCTTTTCAGTCTTTGCCCGAGACGCTCGTTCGGCCTCAATTTCTTCTTCAAGTTCTTCAATGCGCGCCTAGAAAATGAAAAATTGAGCGGTTGAAATTAAACATTTATAAGATTTTGTTTCCGCACAATACCTGAAGCTCCTTAATCTTCTTTTGAAGTTGAGCACCCAAAGCTTGTTCATCTTCAATTTTGCTCAGCAGTTGACTTGTTTCAAAGTCCTTCCTGTAAAGTATAAATATATATATATATATATTTACATGGTTCTTTTGTTAAGTATCCAGAGTTTCTTTAGGATATACATTTTACAAAATACAATCTTACTTTTTTATCTTCTCATCTGATTGTTGCTTGTCGTTTTCCAGATCCATTATGGATTCCTGGGCTAGTTTCAGATCACCCTCAAGCTTTCTTTTGGCTCTCTCAAGGTCCATACGGAGTTTCTTTTCTTGCTCCAATGAACCTTCAAGCTAAATAAAAGGAATAGCAAATTATATTATATTAATATATTTGATTAAGTGAAACCCCTTGAGAGTCTGCATCGTCGGCTTCACTCACATCATCCACTTGTTGTTCCAGCTTAGTCTTTGTTTTGGTCAGAGTGTTGACTTTGTCCTCCTCTGCTTGCAGGTCATCAAGGGTCTGTTGGTGTGCCTCTTGGAGGGCTTTCTTTTCCTTGGTTAATTTTGCAAGACTTTCATCCTGAGCAGCCATTTCTTCAGTAAGGTTTTTAACCTATATGAAAGGGTTAGAAACCAAATAAATTGATGTATTTGCTGTCCAGTTTTTTCAATAAATAATTGTATGTCTTTTGTTAAAATCCTAACCTTATTTTCTGTGGCATGCTTCTCCTTCTCAACTTTGGCCAATGTAAGCTCTAGGTCATCAATGTCTTTCTTGAGCTCACTGCACTCATCTTCCAGTTTCCTCTTCTTGGCAGTCAGCTCAGCATTAATTTCCTCCTCATCTTCCAATCTCTCAGTAATCTCTTTAACTTTAGCCTCAAGCTGGATTTTGTTTTTGATAAGCCCCTCACATCTTTCTTCAACATCAGAGCGACTTTCCGATTCCTGTTAAGACATTGTAAAAGTATTGTTATCAACAAATGTAGATTTGAATGCATAACTTATTTAGTGCAGCACAGTTGCACAATACTGACAATACCTTGAAATGATTCGCAACAGCGAAGTTATTTGTGGTGCTCTCATCCCCAGCAATCTCCTGAGATACCATAGTTAAAATGGGCCCATTCCCCACTTCCAAAAATGAATCTTCATTTCTGTGCTTTAAATACTGAGCCACTACATGGCACTAATAATGAGATCATGCTGATGCAAACACTGCCACCCATTTAATAGTAGGCAAGTGTAACAGAAGACACTTTATTAAATCCACAGAGAGCATCTTTGCTAGAGATTGGGATTCACTATCTCAACAATTGAATTTTGTTTTCTAATGTATATTTTCTCACCTTCACTGGCTTCTTTCCTGTAAATAACCAATCAGCGGCTGCCCCTATTGATTGACATGCTTTCAGCCTGTATCTTGTTTTAGCCCAGAAAGCACTATTGAGTTGAAATGACCCAGGAAGTGCAAACAGATAAACAGAGAATAAGGCTTAGAAACTGAGAGCTTCCAGCTTCATGTTTTAAATAGAAAATACCTGTGTGCTATAATGTGTTTCTTTCAAAACTGCACATTTGCGGCTTATGTTGCTAATGGAAGTGCTTGAATTACATTAAGAGAAAGTATATAAAATAGTTAATAAAGCTCAATTATAACCTGACTTCACTTATTTGAGTAACTCTTATCTTAATCAATAGTGTACGATGGAGCCCATTGTGCCCTACTTTTTATGGGTCTCTACCTTCAAATAGAAGACTCCTGTCCATAAATTGTACTTATTTAGTCCATAAGAAACTTTCAAATCTAGTACATCACTAATTTATCTAGGCTGTGACTAACATTGAAAGTAACACTGTGTATGTGGATGAAAAAGCCATAGTACAAAAGAGACTCGTACCGACTGGACTTGAAGCAGCAGGTCGTTCTTTTCCTGCATCACAGAATTCATTTTCTCCTCAAGCTCCTTTCGTTTTGCTTCTGCTTTGGCCAGATTTTCTTTGCACTTTTCGAATTCTTCCTTCATGTTGGCCATTTCCTTTTCAGATTCGGCACTCTTCAGGAGTGGCTTGATCTTGAAGTAGAGCTTCATCCATGGCCAGTGTTTCACATTCATGAATGAACGAATGTTGTACTGGATGGTGAAAATTGACTCCCTATAATACAAGAACAAGGTAATAACTTCAGTTCTAGACTACTTATTTTACTTAAGTGCAAATGCTGACTAAATACTACATGCAATCTGAATAATAAATGCACCATATGGCTACTTCATAAGCTGGGCTGTTGTGAAAAAGACCATTACCAAAAAAATAAAATAAAAAAAATAGCGTGGGGAACCGTTAGTTAAACTGATTTTTGACTCTATTAATCACAAACCTTGGTGTAGTCATGACTATATATTAATACCTCTTATGGCCTGCTTTCAGTCATATTACATAATTACATTGATCTGGGGGTTTACTTTTTTAATTATCTCTTGAAGTGAATCTCCTCAGTAACTCAAATATATCAAGCAGTTCAAATGTTTTTGCAATTCTTCTGAGGTTACAGTATTTCTTCATTCACCTCCTTTCCATCATCTTTTGGAATTCCCTTCTCATCAGAAACCCACGACAGCGAGCCTGGGTGTTAGTCATGAGTGCGGCCAATTTTTCATCTCGCATCTCCTCAAGTACACCCAGCAGACCAGCTTTAAAGAACACCTGTATTCAAGAGATTTACAGTAAAATATGGTTTTGTCTTAGCATGGCACAGCATTCAATTAAGAGAAGGGAGTTCACTTAATCATGTAATAAACAAAGAGTCTCTATCTTGAAAATGATTGATTTTCATAAGTGTAATGTGCTTTACATTGACCTATAAATTAGTGCTGGGACAAATATCCGAAAATCCGAACGAATATTGTTTTACATGTATTCAGATACAAAAATCAGGTGTTCGTATTTGCTACAAATGACAAAAAATACCTTGCAATTATTTACCGCCTCACCAGAATTTGCACGACTGTTTAAGAAATGGCAAATGAAAAAGAACTATGTGTGATATGTAAGCAATAAGGCACGGCAGGGTGTGGAATATACACCAATGAAAACACATACAAGTTGGAAACAGTTATTTATTGGCTGATTTCTTCAGACCAGCAACAATGATGTGGGAGGGAGGAGGGATCATGGAGCATGATAGAGGGAGGAGGGAGTTTTAGAGAAGGGAGGAGGTTGAAGGGAATTTCAGAGGAGGGAAGAGGGGGTTTCAGAGGAGGGAGGAGGGAGTTACAGAGGAGGGAGCACATAATGACTCCTTTTTGCCTGATGTACAAAGATGTCCTAATATGGACACCGTACAAGCGATTTTGAGCAACATGGTGTTTGATCAGTGTTGTCCTTGTCGTTGTCTAAGGAAGTGTAGGGCAGAGTGTGGCTCCACTGTCTGTGATCATTTGAAGACGGTGCTCAGTAATTTTTAAGGCTTCCCTCACACCTGTGACCAGTGACAGACATTATTTGCTGTGTTTCAAACCCGGCTTCGCGAAGGAGATGCACCAATTTGGACCTAACGCTGTGGTTTGTCTATCGATGACTCAGTCATAAGAACATAAGAAAGTTTCCAAACGAGAGGAGGCCATTCAGCCCATCTTGCTCGTTTGGTTGTTAGTAGCTTATTGATCCCAGAATCTCATCAAGCAGCTTCTTGAAGGATCCCAGGGTGACAGCTTCAACAACATTACTGGGGAGCTGGTTCCAGACCCTCACAATTCTCTGTGTAAAAAAGTGCCTCCTATTTTCTGTTCTGAATGCCCCTTTATCTAATCTCCATTTGTGACCCCTGGTCCTTGTTTCTTTTTTCAGGTCAAAAAAGTCCCCTGGGTCGACATTGTCTATACCGTTTAGGATTTTGAATGCTTGAATCAGATCACCGCGTAGTCATCTTTGTTTAAGACTGAACAGATTCAATTCTTTTAGCCTGTATGCATATGGTATGCCTTTTAAACCAGGGATAATTCTGGTTGCTCTTCTTTGCACTTTTTCTAGAGCAGCAATATCCTTTTTGTAATGTGGTGACCAGAACTGAACACAATATTCTAGATGAGGTCTTACTAATGCATTGTAAAGTTTTAACATTACTTCCCTTGATTTAAATTCAACACTTTTCACAATATATCCGAGCATCTTGTTGGCCTTTTTTATAGCTTCCCCACATTGTCTAGATGAAGACATTTCTGAGTCAACATAAACTCCTAGGTCTTTTTCATAGATTCCTTCTTCAATTTCAGTATCTCCCATATGATATTTATAATGCACATTTTTATTGCCTGCGTGCAGTACCTTACACTTTTCTCTATTAAATGTAATTTGCCATGTGTCTGCCCAGTTCTGAATGTTGTCTAGATAATTTTTAATGACCTCTGCTGCTGCAACAGTGTTTGCCTCTCCTCCTATTTTTGTGTTGTCTGCAATTTTAACAAGTTTGCTTACAATACCAGAATCTAAATCATTAATGTAGATTAGAAATAGCAGAGGACCTAATACTGATCCTTTGGTACACCACTGGTTACCTCGCTCCATTTCGAGGTTTCTCCTCTAATCAGTACTTTCTGTTTTCTACATGTTAACCGCTCCCTAATCCATGTGCATGCATTTCCTTGAATCCCTACTGCGTTCAGTTTGAGAATTAATCTTTTATGTGGGACTAGTTCGGCTAGTTTGGTTAGTTCTGGTATCATGGTGGACAGATAATTTATTCCCATGGGCTCCCTTGAATACCACACTGCTTCAGAATCTCTGGGCACTGGCTTCAGGGATTTTACTAATATATTTTTTCAAACTTAGTACAGGGCAGAGAGGATTTCCAGGGATGGAGTAAATGAAACCTGTGTGTTTTTCTTTATTTGATTCATTATAATTCTTGTGATTCTTGGTTTGTTTGTTTGTTTAAATTTTAAAGTGAAATATTTCTGGCCATTTTCATCATGGCAAAGCACAAACGAGTCTGCTTTTAAATCACACAGTCCTCTTTGCCACGTCTGGACATATTTAGTTGAACATCAAACCAAAGGTTTGGTTTGATGTCACAAATGGAGATTAAATAAAGGGGCATTCAGAACAGAAAATAGGAGGCACTTTCTACACAGAGAATTGTGAGGGTCTGGAACCAACTCCCCTGTAATGTTGTTGAAGCTGACACCCTGGGATCCTTCAAGAAGCTGCTTGATGAGATTCTGGAATCAATAAGCTACTAACAACACAACGAGCAAGATGGGCTGAATGGCCTCCTCTCGTTTGTAAACTTTCTTATGTTCTTATGTTCTTAAGACCTGTGGCACTGTCAGGTGACAGTGCTGGGAAGGTTTTTATTTTTTTTTAAATCGTCCTTGTACTGACAAGAGTATCCATGCCAGATTTGCGGTACCACTTCACAATGGCAACAAAGAAGTTGCATTTTGAACACTTCGTCACTTATGCTTGATTTGTGTATAGACCTACTGTACAACTCATGTCTCCAGGCATGTCCAGTTTAGTGAGGGACTACTGATTATGAAAACCTTTTTGATTGAAAAATATTTTTGATTTGGTGGTGAAGGTGGTGGTGGTGGGAAGGAGATGCCCACTGGTGGGCTTTGTAAAGCTATTGGCTGATCTCGGCATATATTATACAAATGTGCCAATTAAAGACACATTTACTTTCCAACAGTCAAGACTTTCATTTGACAAGCGTTTTGTCGAGCCTCGTTATCATACCATCTATTATTAGCATGCCTGAATGCCTATTATAATTATACGATTTTAAACCATAAAAAATGAAACCAGCCGAACCTCTGGAACCTCAAAAAAAAAATAAACTCAAATCTGGATGTCAAAAAAAAAAAAAAAAACGGAAAAGAAAAACAACTGCAGTATATACACTGTCACATTTTCTATGTAAATTAAAAAAAATATTGTGTTCTGTTTTCTGTTAATTGTGTACTAAGTAAGCTACAGTTAAAAAGAGAACATGCTAAAATCATATACCGGTAGTTTTAATTAAAAACGTTTTTTCTTTTTTTTTTACTATTTTCACTGTACAGTAATGTGTAAAATGCAGCAGCATGATTTATTGTGTGTTACTAGTATGCTAAAGTAAAAAGAAAGTGCTTGATTTGTGTATAGACCTACTGTACAACTCATGTCTCCAGGCATGTCCAGTTTAGCGAGGGACTACTGATTATGAAAACCTTTTTGATTGAAAAATATTTTTGATTTTGGGGGGAAGATGGTGGTGGGGGGAAGGTGGTGCCCACTGGAGGTCCATTGCCCAGGCCCACAAAAGCCTGGTGCCAGCCCTGATATTAGAAGTGCCATTTTAACTAATTAAGAAGTTACTGAGTTGAAGAGGGGAACAAAAAACTAAACTCGCGCCACCGGTAGTTTTTATTCTCTTTTTGAGCTGGTACAACTCTAAAAGGATACTTGCTATTACTTATACTTATATATTATTAAAATCATCAAGGTAGTCATCACTCTTTCAGTAACCACTGCAAGCAATGAACGTCTGTTTTCTGTTTTAAGTTTGGTTAAAACCTATTTACGAACTTCCATGACCAATCCTCATCTGAGTGAACTACTTGTAATGGCAGCTGAAAATTATTGGTAAAAAAAGTTTGATTGTTCTGGCTGATATCTTTGCTTTAAACTACTAGCTGTAGTAACTGGTGGTTCTGCTGATATATGACATGAAGCCTAGACAATATCCTCTGCTTCACTAGGTTTATCCATGCAATGTGACTGAGGTTTTGTTTTGTACATTTGTTGCAGAGTTTTATTATTCTGGAGAGGGTCCCCAAATGCATTCTTTTTGCCCTCCCTCCCCTTTTGTGAAGTATGTGATAGTTTGGGTTATTCACTATTTAAAAGAGTCAGTAGGTGTTTATTTTTTAATTTTTTTATATATATAATTTAGTGGAATAAACCGCTACAGAATAAGACCATATTGCTACCTACTTTCCTGGCAGGTAGCAAATCCTCACTACTGTTTTTTGTTGTGACTTTCTGTTATATGGAATGTAATAAACGAGAAGCAAAATTGAGTTTTTTTGTTACCTTTAATTTTACAATGCCATTTCCAACGTTTGTTTTATGTGAAGTGTTTAAAGTTTAAATTTCAGTTTTCATTTGCTTGTTCAGCTACAAAAAGGCACAAGTAAACCTTGTATTATTAGTTTATGAAAACATGTCTATGGCCACTGTTTACTGTGAATAAACGGCAATGGCAAGGAATGAAAAAAATAAATAAATAAAGAACACAAGAACAAGGTTCAAAATAAAAGGTTTAAGCAAAATAAATCCCTACTTTCCAGACTTTAAGAACATAAGAACGTTTACAAACAAGAGGAGGCCATTTGGCCGATCTTGCTCATTTGGTTGTTAGTAGCTTATTGATCGCAAATCTCATCAAGCAGCTTCTTGAAGGATTCCAGGGTGTCAGCTTCAACAACATTACTGGGGAGTTGGTTCCAGACTCTGTTCCAACCCTGTTACACTATGCAATAATATTCTCAAGGTAATGTTAATTGCAAAGATATATTTATGTATACTAACCTTGGTGTGCCCAAATTTATACTCCTCGTGATTTACTTCAATTGAGGCCAAAAGCTTCTCTGATGCTTTCTTGTTGTCCATGAACTGACCCTCAGGGATGACACTTGCATTTAACACTTTGTATCTGTCAAAAATAGCAAAAATGTGTGATTATATACTTTTAATAGTTGCAAAGAGAATTGTAAAAGAAAGAAAAAACATGAATGAGAGGGTAAACTCAATGGTGTTGATACCTTTGCTTGAAGTCACCATATAAGATTCTGCTTGGAAATCCCTTTCTGCAAATTCTGATACCTTCTAGCACACCATTGCATCTCAGCTGGTGGATGACCAAGAAGTTTTCCATTAAACCTAAAATTACAATTATAAGTGTGTCACAAACTTATTTTAACATCATGATACCTGTCACAGACATACATGATCATATTATAATTACCTGGAGTCTTTGTCTCATTGGGAATTAGGCAACGCACAAAGTGTGGATGGGTACTTCTTAAGTTGGTCATCAGTTTGTTCAAGTTCTCCTGTAGAGTGACATATATATAATACATTTAACATTTGTAATTTACAAACTAGCACAAACTTTAAATGGTGGGAGGATCAGAAATAAACTGACAAGACTGCAGAAGATAAAGCAAAAACACATACCCTGAAAAGAGCTGACACTGTTTGAAAGGAGCCACCCTTCTTCTTCTTTCCACCCCCCTTTGCAGCAGCAGCCTCTTTAAATACAAAGAATAAACTTCAGACTGATAAAATAAAAATGATTCTAAAACAATCTTTAATACTCCAAAGTTGATTCCTAGCATCTGTTCCTATTTCTAGGGGGGTGCTTGAACTGAACAAGTGTCTACCTGAAAAGAGGGGTAATAATGCTACTTTTCTAAGATGCGTTGAAACACATTTAGATATTAAGAAAAACAGTAATTTGTGTTTGTAGCATTCAGCCGCTGTCAAAAAGAAAAAACACTCAAAGCCCTAAACAGCAATGAACATTCAGTATAATAAGTGAAAGTGTTACTGTAATGAAACGAGTCACACATAATGTGATTTCAAAGGTGAATGAAGGTATGGCATTTTTCAAGCACCTGCAGCTGGAAAAGCGGCATAAAGGTGGGCCAGGAGTTTCATGGATGATTTCTGGTACAGCCCCACTACAGTGTCGTTCAGTGGGTCCTTGTTCTTGTCCAGCCAGCCAGTGACGTTGTAGTCCACAGTGCCAGCATAGTGCACCAGGGAGAAGTGGGCCTCAGGTTTGCCTTTGACTGGTTTAGGTTTCTGGAAGGCGTTGCTCTTGCCAAGGTGCTGGTCAAACAGCTTGTTCTTGAAAGAAGCATCTGAGGCCTTGGGGAACATGCACTCCTCTTCAAGGATGGAGAATATTCCCATAGGCTAGTGAGAATTAAAATTCAAGTGTTAAAAAGAGAATAGCAAGAGACCAAGGATGGTGCAATGGTTACTATATTCTTTTACATACCTTTTCAATAAGCTCAATACAAGCAGCCAAGTCCATACCGAAGTCAATGAACTCCCAAATAATCCCTTCTTTCTTGTACTCTTCTTGTTCCAGCACAAACATGGTATGATTGAAAAACTGTTGCAGTTTTTCATTGGTGAAGTTGATGCACAGCTGCTCCAAGCTATTGTACTAAATACATTATGAAATATTTGAATATTAACAATAGCAATAATAAAACAAAGTAGTGAAGAATATATAAGCAGTATGGCAAATTAAACTTACATCAAAGATCTCAAACCCTGCAATATCCAGGACTCCAATGTAGAATTGTCTTGTCTGCTTTGTAGCCAGCATCTCGTTGATACGGATAACCATCCACAAGAACAATTTCTCATAGACAGATTTAGACAGAGCGCCAACAGCGTGATTGACCTAATAAAAGATACAAGAATAATTGTTAATTGAAAATAATATGAAGTTGAATTGTGTGGAATGTGCATGGAGGTCTAGAGCAAACATATTACCTGGGGGACAGTCTGCCCCTTGGTCACATACTCATTCCCCACTTTCACTCTCGGGAAGCACAAGGATTTGAGCAAGTCGGCTGAGTTCAATCCCATCAGATAACTGACTTTATCAGCCACTGAAACCAAGCACAAAATCTTGTTGATGACATCTGGTAATCTTAGATGTTTAAATGGGTTGATATCGTTAGAATATCTACATCTGTATTTCATAGCTGTTAGCCCATGTGTTTCTCAAACTCTTTTTAACTGTCATGTAAGCTGAATGTTTTGTGATGTAAATGTTTTGGGCTGTGCAGAGCATTTCTAGAGAATCACACCTGTTCAGTAATCAATCAGGTTGTTTTAGTTTCCAACTTTTTTTATTATTATTATTATTATTATTATTATTATTATTATTATTTTTATTATTATTATTAATTAGTCATTTAGCAGATGCTTTTATCCAAAGCGACTTACAAGAGACCAGGGTGAGAACTATGCATTTCAACTACTGCTGCTGCAAAGTCACTTACAATAGGACCTCGGTTTTACTTCTCATCCGAAGGCTTATAATAAAAATTAATGTCCCATCAAGTACCAGAATAAAGCAATAGCGATATCTTTCACTCTTGGTTAGCATAAGGCTTTCAGCAATTCGGCTGACTTTAGTCCCACTAGATAACTGACTTATCAACCAGTGAAACAGAAGATATTTTCTGTACTTTCCGGTTTAGATCCTAAATCCATTTCAATCTTTAAATTGATGTAGTTACATATTGTTGTATTAAAATGTGTAACAAATGATCTTACACCAAATATGGTACATCTATGAGCAGGAACAAGCAGTGCTTTCTTTAATATTGTGATCACAACATAAGAAGTCATTATATTGAATATAATGTTAATGACAACATAATGCATATTCAGTTTACTGCTAAATGATAATTAACATGAATTAAGATAGCTATGATAGGAACAGCAAATGTTTTTTTAAGTATGATTTAAAGCACACATATTGCCTGTGCTTGTAAATCAAAGTTACCTTCAGTGCCATCTGGTTCAGCCTGCTCCTCACGCTGCTTCTGCTTGAACTTCATGTTACCGTAGTGCATCACCGCACCAGTTAGTTTGTAGATGCCCATTTTCTCTTCATTGGTGAATCCAAGAATGTCAATGGCAGACTGGATAATAAAAACAACATTAGGCACATAAAGGTAATGAAATCATTAAGCAAAGCTAATCGATGGAACTTACATCTGTGGCATCCAACTCCTCTTTGTCGTCAATGCTGGCAACGGTGATCTGCCCTTGACTGATCAGAGGGAAATCATAGGGGTTGGTGGTAATGAGAAGCATGTCTGGAAGGAAGAACAGCAACAAACACAAAATTGATTATTTTGAGACAGACAGATCAATCAGCCAGTTTAACAGAATGATTTAGTTTCACCTACCAATAAGCTCTGGCTTGTGGTTGGTCATGATCTGATAGAAGATATGGTAGCTCCTTTCAGCTGACAACTGAAATGTTACTCTGGACTTTTCCAGCAAGTCTGTGATGAATAAGTATTACAGTCAGAAATTGAAATGTCTAAAACTAAGACACAAATGTAAAGAGATACTACAGTAGAAGAAATAAACGTACATGTCTCAATATCAGCGGAAGCCAGTTTTCCTGTTGCTCCGAAGTGAATTCTGATAAATTTACCCTTAATGAAAATAAAATAAAATCACGCACATATGGTAATGCACTGTTAATGGTTTATGAAAGTCCAAACATGTAGTAATATAATGGGAACAAAAGCATTGTCACTTACAAAGCGAGACGAGTTGTCATTTCTCACAGTTTTTGCATTACCAAAAGCTTCCAGCAGAGGGTTAGCTGAAATGATCTGATCCTCCAGGGTTCCCTATATAAGACACAGTCCTAGAGTTAGATAATGGAACTGGAACCCATTGAATGTTCCATACTATTTCATGACAGATGCAATAGTTTCCAACCTGGACTTTTCCAGGAGCTGCCTCTTTCTTCTTCTCACCACCAGCCACTGCGATTGTCGCAAAGTACTGGATGACACGTTTGGTGTTCACAGTCTTTCCTGCACCAGATTCTCCACTAAATACAACAGAAAAACATGATAAGATGATATTTCTGGAGAGGTTTATTTTTTAATAATGTTTGTAATTTTACCCATACTTACGTGATCAGGACTGACTGGTTTTCACGATCTGTAAAGGTAATTATATTAAGAATTTGATTAAAGATGGTATCTGAATTATTATTTAGTTTAACTGATAATAATGAGTAACAGATCCAATGTGGGGTCACAGTAAATTAATGTCCATATTTTAATTTCTTTCCCCTGTCATGATATTAGCATTTACAAAAACAATGCTTTTCATAACTCATTCCATTTAGGATCAGAACTGCATGATATAAGATCCATTACTTCACCAAAAGGCATGAGATATAGAAACAGGTGGAATGAATTTAATGTACTTACCAGTAAGCATGAACTGATAGGCATTGTCAGAGACAGAGAAGATGTGTGGTGGAGCCTCCATACGCTTCTTGCCTCTGTATGCATTAACACAAGACTGGTCGTACACTGGAAGCCACTTGTATGGATTCACAGTAGCACAAAACAGCCCAGAGTAAGTCTGAAATTGTACAATGGAATATTAAATACAGTTCATTCATAAGTAAATAGTCTTTTGATTGTATTTATTTATTTTGTATGAACACTCTTACGTAGATCATCCATGCAGCATAACGCTCTTTGAGGTTATACAGCACAGTTGGTTCACTGAGGTGGGTCATCATGGCCATGTCCTCAATTTTATCATACTTGGGAGGGTTCATAGGGTAGACGTCATCTTCTTTAACAGTGACGGTCTGAAATGCAAAAAAAGACAAACTTAAATCCTGAGAAACAAAAGTTTTTGAAAGGCAAGGGTTTAATACATCATACATATTTACAACACAATTGTTGTAACTGTCTATGTAAGTTCATAACCATTTTTATGTGTTTCATATCAAGATATTATAATTGCTGGTACTCAGAATATTGGGGTATATCCTCACTAATATGCAATTTGCATGTTCTTTAAACACAATTTCAATGTTAGAAAACTATAAAAAAAACTAAGGTTATCCAGGTAATTGAAAGCATTTATCTAGCATAAGGAAAGTGCATGCTACCCAAATAATGGGAAAGAGCAGGTTACCCTGTTTTATACAATGCAGTAGTAAATAACAGAAATCTAAGCCATAAGAAGATGCTGTTTTTACTCTAATGTGACTTACTTGTCCTTCATCAGTTTTTACAGTGACTTTGCCACCTTCTTTACTCTGGATAACACCTTTTAAGTACATCTCTTTGGCATCTGCTACGTAGCAGGCAGTTTTTGCATCAAAGGGTTTGCTTTGCGCCTCAATTCTTTCCCTCTCGGGTTTCCGGAGGTAGATGGCCGCCTCCCCGTATATCTGCATCTCTGCGTCCGTACTCATGATGACGGTTTACTGTGGAAATGCATAATGAAGACAGCAAACTGAACATGTTGGTCATTATTATATTATATCTGGAGTACAGTAATGTAAAACCCAGTGATCAGTAGCAAGCTGGTGTAACGAATTAAATCAATTGTTTTGGTTTAAACCATGTGGTTCCATTCTACGTGTAACATTGACACCCTCCTGCCAAGTCCAATAGATCTGATCTCAAACATGGAAAAAGTTAACCCAAACCAATCAGTGCAGTACAGAAACCAGGACCAGAGGACAGAGTTGAAAATGACAGTTGGAGATTTACATAAGACAAAGGGAATGAGACACACAGAGTGGCGTGTGTGTGTGGAAATGGCTACCTAGTCATGTTGTTGAGGCAGAATCACTTGGATCCTTTAAGACCCAACTTGACAAAGTTCTGTGATCTGCTACTAGGATCCGAATGAGCCTAGTTGGGCCAAATGGCCTCCACTCGTTTGTACATTTTATTATGTTCTTGTCTTAAAAAATAACAACACTATTCAGCAAAACACAGTACTTAAGAACTCAGCAGATGAAAAAGAGATGTTTCCATTCCAATCACTGAATACAAAATTAATTATTGCCTTTAACATATGGATTTTGCCATAGGAATACAAGTAAGTACTTGCAAATGGATACATAACTGGTTAAAACATAGGAAGCGAAGAGTATCTTTAAGAGGTGAAACCTCTGTCTGGGCAATGTACAAAGTAGGGTGGCACATGGCTCTGTCCTTGGACCACTGATGTTTCCACTGATCTACATCAATGACTTAGATCAGGGAATAATTAGCAAGTTTGTCAAATTTTCAGATGACACAAAGTTTGGGTGATTGGCTGATACGATTTCAGCCACCCCAGTAATACAAAAACATTTGACATTAGTGTTGAATGGCAGTCACAAAAATATAAGCTCCAAATACCCAATGGGGGGGGGGGGTGGGTATATAACTGGAACAGGCTCACCAAGACAAAGACCATTGTGTTGTAATTGACTCATCACAGATGATCTTATCAATGATATCATTCACAAGGCAGATTTTACAAATATTCCTTACCTTCCTTCACAACATGCGCAGGAAGATGATAATTTTGATACTCCACAGCACTGCAAATAAAAAAGAGAAAAGCAAATTATTCTTCCTGTTGTGATTCTTTTTTTTATCTTGCTCTTTCTGGACTTCCCATTTATTCAGTGCATTAATACTGACTCCCTGTCACTGTAGATAACTCTCAATAGAGGTTTTCACTGGACTCCACTAGACCACTGAAATGAAGACAATACAACATGCTAGTGATATGAAACCCAATTAAAACACACAAGTTTGTGTGAAATGTTTAGAGCATGGCCATAAAAAAACAGTGTTAATGTGACATTATTAGTCATATTGATAGGTATAAACAATAATGTATATATTTACAATGTCTAGTAACGAAACTGATAACACAAGTCTAATCCACAATGAGCTGACCTATCCTTACAAAGAACAATAAAGTAAATCATAACAAAAAATATGGTTGTCGAATTAGCAATTATGCAATGTTGTGGGATTATATTAGCAGGAATATCTAGAGATTAAAACACAATACCAAACCATTTAAAGAAATTATGGAATTTGATGTAAAGAAATTCATATATAAAAATAATATAGATTTAAAAAAGAAAACATAATAATACATATTTTTTCTAGCTTAGCATTTTCTGGTACATGAGCAAGATGGGCCGAATGGCCTCCTCTCGTGTGTAAACTTTATGTTCTTATGTTCTTATATATTCTTTTATTTTTCATTTTATTGTATTGAAAGTTTTCATTATTTTGTAATTTCAAAAAAGCATTCTCGTAAAAAAAAAATCTCATTTATTTTGCAAATGTTTAAAGCCCTGAATTATAAAAATGTGAGATATATCTATGTGTTTATCTATTTATATGTGCTTTTTAAAAATCTTCTCTGTTTTAGGCTAAATAGATTAAGTTTTAACAGTTTGACAAATAGTAATCTGTGCAACTTGTTTCTGTTTGCAAATTCTTCTTCCAAGCATGTAAACACTTCTGTCCTAATCATGTTCAAATGCTAATCCATATATTGTTCTAATATTAACATATTCACTCGGTATTATTAGCTGTGCTGCTTATTCTAAGGCTGCCATCAAAGTACAACAACTTAATACAGACACTTAAACCTAAAGCAACTTACCACTACTTGACACGCCTATCAGTGAGGGTGAAGGCTCTGCGCTTCTGGTTTTATTAAGAACATTTTGCCAGCCCAGCAAAACTGGCTTCTGTATAAGGTCATGAAACTTTACTCACTAAAGATACCCACAAACCCTTATGAAACTTTACTCCATTTAGTATTTGCGTGTGTCCACAAGATTTGGCTAAAGGTTATGATGATAACGCAATATTTATTGAAAGTGTTCCAGTTAAGTTTGTTATTTCATATGATCTTCTATTTATGCCTCATAGGCAGGACATATTGGGGGTTAGATGCTGTGCCATTAATGACTGAGGCCCCTATCGGATTTATCAGGGTAAACTAAATGCATCCAGTAAATATAGCTTATAAAGAAGAACTTACCCAAATTAACAGAACAGACACCATTCAACTTTTCACTTCTTCCTTGTTTTAATTCAATATTAAACACATTCACACACACACAGTCACTTAGAACATGATCATGCACATTGAAAACATACATGAGGATGCAATTACTACTCATGAAGCTGTATTTTTTTATAATTCTATAGATATTAGGGTTGCCTCCTTTCCATGGATCATCACAGATTTGAGGAAGTTACCTATTGTTACCTGCTATAGGAACTCTAAGAAAGAGTTAACTTTTACCTATGTTTGGCAACTTGGCCTCAAGCTGTGTGTGAATGTGAGAAAGTTAGTGTCACATGTGCGCAGCAAAATGGGGACACTGAAGTAGAGCAATATTCATCCAGCAGGTGGGCACTCGAGTGACCCTCAAGTTTAAAAGTGAGCGGGGAATGGAAAGAAAGGGGGTTCATAGCTTTGATCTGTGTAACACCCAAGGAGCGTTCAATGTGAGAATGAACAGGCAGGGAGAAGCCGAGCAGCTTAAATCTCCATGGAGGTAAATAGGAATCGACAAATGGTAAGTAGAGAACAAATAATAACAGAATTGTGGCAACAACAGGGTTTGTACCGCCTGCTGACTGAATAGGAATCCGATCGATACGGTGTGGAACTCCTCGTTAGGAGGATAGCTTCAGCCTCTATACAGCAGATTTTGTTTACAGTGAAATGTGTGAAACTATATCTTCCAAAAGAAGATGTAAGTCACCACTTTATTAAAGAAGTACATTGTAGTTAATGAAAAACTAAGGAATAATTGTTTTCAATTTTAGGCTACAAAATTCTGCATTAGTTTATTAGAAACATTTCAGCATTTACATTAAAATAACTTCATTTTGTACTGATTATGTGCTAACTGCAAGGCTAATGAATATTTCACATCTTGTAATGTAGTCAAACAGCTGTTTTGGACATTAGCAGACACACATTCACTCAAAAGGAATCTTGTCAGCCTACCCAAAAAGAATTGGCTTGATATTTTGCATTTAATTACCCTGTAACTTTACCCAATCTTGGTACTAGTCCCATACTAATCTGATGGGTCGCTGGTTGTTCCAATTTAGAACTGCCTGAAGTAGTTTGTAAAGCTAAGGACCAAGAAGACATTTCTGGAGGCATTTAGTGTTTATTGCTCTAATATAGTTGTGGGCAACCCACGGCCTGTGATCCGCTTGCAGCCCACAACGCATGTACCGGTGGCCCCCTCGTCCAGATGAAAAAAAATTACAAACCCCTCGGCCCGCATCTACCTGCCCCACTCATCCACCCAAAAAAAAATCCCAAAGAACGAAAGTGAGTTAATGCTCTCTTCTATTGATAAATATAAAATCAAAACAAGAACCTACACGGCTTCTTTAAAAAGTGAATCATTTACTGTGTTAACAGAGTGCTGTTGCAAGGTATGACATTTCAGTTCACGCAAGAGTTTTGTTGCTGGTTAAACCCGCCAGTTTATTTGAATTCTTCTCTGTGGTAATAATTATAGTTTCAAAAAAAGGAGAAAAAATAAACATTTTTGATCTCACATACCTAACTTTTGGGGTGCATTGCATAATCCACCAGGAGGCACTTTGTGCAAAGCTAGACTAGGGAGATGGACTGAAAGCTGTGCTGGACAAAATGGTGCATACTGTTAATTTTATATGAGCACTACCATTGCACCATCGGCTGTTTATTGAACTTCTGAATCAACTGGATACTGAATATGGGAACCTCATCTTACACGCTGAAGTACGTTGGCTAAGCAGGGGAAAGGTACTGGTACATTTCACTACACTTCTCCCATCTATGCACCAGTTTCTTATTCAGTTTTCCCATGCACAGGCTGAACTTGACAATGAACAGTGAGTGCTGGATTTGGAATTTCTCATTGATATCACCGGTCATCTCAACACACGGATATGCCGTGGAAAAAACCACCTCCTACCTAAATTGATTTAAAGTATCAGGAAATTCATGCTACATTTACAGTTAATGTCAGCTCAGCTGCAGTTTCACGATTTCACACATTTCTCCCATCTTAAAGAAGCAACAAACTGCTCTGATGCCGGCGGAGCATTTTGAGAAACGGTTTTCATCACTGAATGAGCTGAAGCCAGTTATGTCATTGCTTACAAACTAGTTCAGATTTGACTTTGCTAACAGTGGAACTGTGTGCCAGAGGCTTGGGCTTGACAAGAAAAACTTTGAGGAGGAACTCCTTCACATGCGTGCGCTGGATGAAGACGTCATCAACCAGCTGAAGAAAGAGGGCATTCCCCAACTATGGCAAACCTTTCCAGGCCCTGTTCTCCGCCTTTGCGCTGCAAAGCTGTTGTCCATTTTTAATTCAACCTATACATGCGAACAGACATTGTCTGTGATGGGAAACATCAAAAACAACGAACGCAACAGACTGACAGATGGAAACCTCACTGCTGAGGTGCGATGTGCCTGCACCTGCCTTACTCCTAACATCAAAAAGCTGGTAGAAAATATGATCACAGAGAAGTCGCATTCAGTAAATAGTATATTTATGATTTTAAATGCTTTCTCTTTTGGATTGATGTGTTCAATCCTTTATTCATTCTTAATGTTTATATAATGTAATATATAGCTCTTTAAATTAAAATGTTTCATTTTGCCTTGTAATTGCGGTAAAGGGGGTCTTGCGGCCCTTGGAGTTGTTTGAGGGCTCGACATGCGGCCCTCTGATTAGCTTAGGTTGCCCACCACTGTGTTAATACTTGACTAATCATACATTTAAGTCTCGTTATACTGTTCTGTTCATCAGTGAACTCCTGATTTCCGCCCCATTTTCGTGTGAATGTACAGTCCCTAATGATTCAGTCCTTCTCCTTCCCAGAATCCTACTGGAAAATAACATTGCAGTCGAGAGTTCACCTCTAAATATGTGCATAATATAATCAATACTACAAACTGGGCCTGTTCACTGACCGAGTTCAAGAGAGGGATATTAAACAAGATGAAATGAGTCAGACTGAACTGCTTCAGAGCTCCTGTGTTTGTGAGATGTGAAAACAGCGGCTAGGCCCAGAGGTTAAAACAGACACTTTGAATGCACTGGATCTCTACATAGTCACAGCAAAAACATTTTAAAAATCTGACTCTGGACTTGACACAAGCTGATTTCATAAGAAGTAACGTTGCTTATACGAAACAAGGTGTTTTGATCACAGTCCAATCTTTAAAGCAGGAAATGAAAGAATTTTTCCTGCTGAAGTTTCAATGGAGCCTTTTGGGTTTCTTTCACATGACGTTATCATTTTTCAACATGAAATCCCAGCTTCACAAAATGCATGGGTCCAGCAGTGCAGATGTCAAAACATCTGGATAGCTATAACAATGGCAGAATACATTTAAAGAAAAGGGCTTAGGGCTTGTAACCAGGAGGACCCTGGTTCAAATCCTGTCTGTCTCACTGCCTCACTCTGTGACCCTTAGTCACTTAACGTCCTTGTGCTCTGTCTTTTGGGTGAGATGTTGTTGTAAGTGACTCTGCATCTGATACATAGTTCACACACACTAGTCTCTGTAAGTCACCTTGCATAAAGGCGTCTGCTAAATTAACAAATAATATAATGGAAGCGGTTGTAGGTATGTCACACTTCACACATTTCCAGTTTAAAATTAAATCAACACTTTCTACTGCCCTTCATTTATTTTGAACATCTGTAGAACAATATAGAGCAGGTAGCCATGAGAAAATTGATTTAATTGAAACAGAATTGAATAGCTTAATTTGTTTTTTTCATTCAAACTGCAATGATGTTATACTGCAGTTTTAATACAGCCATGTTATATTAAATGCTCCATCAATAAAATCATTTTATTTTCATATGGCAAGCTGTAATTCTACCTATGATGAGTCCACAGTTTATTGAAATACCAGCAGCATGATTTATAGTTTGTAATTGGCAGTAACCGTACATTTCAAGGGGCTTAACTTTCCACTGCCATACATGGTAGGAATTATTGGCCATAAAACTGTTCCCTTGACTGCGCTCTACATTTGGATGTGTGACAGAATATTTTTCTGACAGGTTCTGCTCGGGACAAGCAGATGGCAAAATGTGTTTACCTCTGTCAGCCAAACTTTTATAGATTGAAACACATCCCACATAAACCGTTACAACCATCTGGTGCATCAATGCTTGCCTATATCCATGTATTTGATTAATCTTTCCTACCCTCCTGTCCCTACCTTCATAAAAGTTTCCCACTGTAACAGTATAGCAAATTGTAATAAGCCATAGTGAAAGCATGTTAAAGTATACAGTAGGTAAGCACTGTAAATCATAGAGAGGTGTGGTAAAGCACCCGATTTGACTGTAATCAGTGTATTCCATAGACGTAATCAAGACACATCAGAGACATTTGAATTGTCTATGTGTTCCCCCATGAGCCACACATGGGGTCTGTAGGTGATCATTAACACACTGAATGGTGTGCACAGAGAGACAGGCTGCATCCTGTAGCAAAAAAAAAGCAGAGGTCAGTGAGCCATTGGCAAACTCAGACCACAACATGGTCTCATTCAAAGTGATTTTTAAAACCCCAAAAGTAATGACTAAAGCTAAGGTTTACAATTTTAGAAAAGCAAACTATAAAGTTATGAAACAGAGACTAACAGACAAGGATTGGAGAAAAATAGAGAAAACATCCACAGAAAAGGGATGGCTGTTTTTAAAAAAATGTAGTACTAGAGGCGCAAAACAATTACATCCCAAAAGTAGACAAATCTAAATCTAAAACAAAATGGTTTAATAGATCAATTAAAAAAAATATTCAGCGAAAAAATGCACTTTACAAAGCATTTAAAAAGGACCACAAACAAAGTACACAGAAAGAGTACTTGGAACTGCAAACACAAGTCAAAAAGGAAGTTAGAAAGGCCAAGAGAGAGATAGAAATCAATATTGCTAAGGGGGCTAAAACAAATTCCAAAATGTTTTTCCAATGTTATAACGGTAAGAGAACATTCAAAGAAGAGGTTAAATGTCTAAGAGACACAAATGGCAAAATCATAGACAAAGAAAAAAAAATAGCAAATATATTAAATGATTACTTTTCACAGGTTTTACAAAGGAGGACCCGGACAACATGCCCCACATGTCGACCTCTTCCTATCCAGTTTTAAATAACTTTTGCATAACAGAGGCAGAAGTGTTAAAGGGACTAGGAGCTCTTAAAATAAACTAATCCCCTGGGCTGGATGAGATCCCCCCACTAGTACTCAAAGAAATGAAAGAAGTTATTTACAAACTGCTAACCAAGATCATGCAACAGTCTCTTGACACAGGGGATGTACTGACAGACTGGAAAATTGCAAACGTAATAACGATCCACAAAAAGGGAGACAAAACCAAACCAGGTAACTACAGACCAATTAGCCTGACTTCTATTATATGTAAACTTATGGAAACTATAATAAGATCCAAAATGGAAAATTACCTATATGGGAATAATATCCTAGGAGACAGTCAGCATGGTTTTAGGAAAGGGAGATCATGTCTAACTAACCTGCTTGATTTTCTTGAGGAAGCAACATTGACAATGGATAATTGCAAAGCATATGACATGGTTTATTTAGATTTCCAGAAAGCTTTTGACAAAGTACTGCATAAAAGATTAATTCTCAAACTGAACGCAGTAGGGATTCAAGGAAATGCATGCACATGGATGAGGGAGTGGTTAACATGTAGAAAACAGAAAGTACTGATTAGAGGAGAAACCTCAAAATGGAGCGAGGTAACCAGTGGAGTACCACAGGGATCAGTATTAGGTACTCTGCTATTCCTAATCTACATTAATGATTTAGATTCTGGTATAGTAAGCAAACTTGTTAAATTTGCAGACAACACAAAAATAGGAGGAGTAGAAAACACTGTTGCAGCAGCAAAGGTCATTCAAAATCATCTAGACAGCATTCAGAACTGGGCAGACACATGGCAAATGACATTTAATTGAGAAAAGTGTAAGGTACTGCACACAGGCAATGCAAATGTCCATTATAAATACCACATGGGAGATGCTGAAATTGAAGTAGGAATCTATGAAAAAGATCTAGGAGTTTATGTTGACTCAGAAATATCTTCATCTAGACATTGTGGGGAAGCAATAAAAAGGCCAACAAAATGCTTGGATATATAGTGAAAAGTGTTGAATTTAAATCAAGGGAAGTAATATTAAAACTTTACAATGCAAGACCTTATCGAGAATATTGTGTTAAGTTCTGGTCACCTCACTACAAAAGGGATATTGCTGCTGTAGAATGAGTGCAAAGAAGAGCGATTAGAATTATTCCTGGTTTAAAAGGTATGTTATATGTCTTTCCTTCCCCACCTCTGACTCCACCATCCCCTCCCGTATCTCTACCTGTCTGTTTGCTATCTCCTCCTGGATGCACTCGGATCACCTCAAACTCAACCTCTCTAAATCTGACCTCCTTTTCTTTCCCTCCTCTTCTTCCTCCTCCCCCTCTGCTGATCTCTCTATCTCTGTTCCTTTGGAATCTACCAGACTCTCTCTCTCCTCCTCAGCTAAAAACCTCAGAGTCACCCTGGACCCCTGCCTCTCTTATTCCCAGCACATCTCCACTCTGGCACCCACTTGCCAATTCTTCCTGAGCAACATACGAAGAATCCGACCCTTCCTCACCAACTACGCCACCCAGCTCCTGGTCCAGGCCCTGGTACTCTCCCGCCTAGACTACTGCAACTCCCTCCTGGCTGGCCTCCCTGTGTCCACTACCCGTCCACTCCAGCTCATCCAGAACTCCGCTGCTCGCCTGGTGTTCTCTCTGCCTCGCTTCTCCCATGCAACTCCACTGCTCCATTCACTCTACTGTCTCCCGATCACCGTTCACATCCAGTTCAAGTATCTTGTACTTGCCTACAGATGCCTTGACCAGACTGAACCCAGATACCTCCAGACCCTCATCTCCCCCTACACCCCCACTCAACCTCTTCGCTCCTCCTGCACTAGAAGACTGGCTCTACCTCCTCTATGCTCCCCTGCCTCCAGAGCCCGCTCCTTCTCCACCCTCGCCCCGCAGTGGTGGAATGACCTTCCTACAGATGTCAGGACTGCCCAGTCCCTGACCACCTTCTGGTGCCTCCTCAAGACTCACCTCTTCAGACAGCACCTGTAGAACTCCTCTTTTCCATCTGGACACATCACTCTTCCTTAAATGCACTTTACTTGCTCTTATTTGCTCCCTATTTTACTGCATTTAATCCTGTACTTTAGAGTACTGTAATCTGCCAAGTGTCATTTAATCTGTAGTATTTTTTGTATTTAATTATATCCTGATGTAACTATCACTGACACTGTTATCTGCTCCGTTATTGAATCGTATTTTGTCATATATTTGTACTTGCTGGAACCAAAGTCATTGTATTTTATCTTGCTCTTAATTGTATTAATACTTGTACTGTGATTCTTGAAATGTATTTTTGTTTACGACTGTAAGTCGCTCTAGATAAGGGTGTCTGCTAAGAAATAAATAATAATAATTATAATAAAAAATAATATGCAGACAGGCTAAAATAATCAGATCTATTCAGTCTTGAACAAAGAAGACTATGCTGCGATCTGATTCAAGCATTCAAAATTCTAAAAGGTATTGACAGTGTGAACCCAGTGGACTTTTTCAACCTGAAAAAAGAAACAAGGACCAGGGTTCACAAATGGAGATTAGATAAAGGGGCATTCAGAACAGAAAATAGGAGGCACTTTTTTACACAGATAATTGTGGGAGTTTGGAACCAACTCCCCAGTAATGTTGTTGAAGCTGACACCCTGGGATCCTTCAAGAAGCTGCTTGATGAGATTCTGGGATCAATAAGCTACTAACAACCAAAAAAGCAAGATGGGCCGAATGGCATCCTGTCGTTCTTAAACAAATTTTCCTATTTTCACAGTTTCACGCTCAAGTGGACTTGTGATCGTAGATTTCTAATACCTTTTCAGCTCAGGTGGCAAAAAAAGTCAGAATTGGGGCCCTTCCCAGCTGGGGAAACGTCACTTGGAAGGATTGACCAGGGGCCTGAGTGCGACCCCCGTGGTGAATCTGAAGTGTCGGGGACCCCCGGGACCCAGGATACAGCTCCCAGAAATGTCTATGGCAAACCGCATTATAAACACCTTCTGGAAAACGCCCAACATTTGTCAGTGGAAAGGCGTAGACACTCGAGAGGTTGTTTTTGTTTCCTTAGACCCTTGGACATATAGAGACCTCCCTCGAGTTCGTTGCCACATGGATTGTTGAGCTACGGGGTAAAATACGAGCCCCTCCCCCGATCGTGAATCTCTATGAAAAAACACTTTGATAAACAGTCAAAGTTTGTGGAACTTAAACACGTTTGGAAAAACACCATTTTTGTTTCCTTAGACCCTTATGCATCTAAAGACCACCCACATGAAAAACTCCCAGGGGTCGCTGAGTTACAAGAGAGAGAAGTAACCAAAAAGTGATTTTTTTACATAGGCCTCAAGGCCTAACTGTATTTTTCCTTAGAAAGCAATATATTTTATAACTCCTCGAACGGGGGAAGATTTGGAAACTCAGAGAATGTTTATAGCATAACAGTCTGTAGATAATCTATCTAGAGGCTCAGGTTTGTGACTTGTTTGGTTGCCGTGCAGCAGCTATCTGAACTAGGGTTGCCAACTGTCCGGTTTTAGCCCGGACAGTCCAGAATTTAAACTTGCTGTCCGCCTTTCTAGTACACTGAAAACCGGACACGCATTGCCCGTTAACACTCCATTAACAAAAGTTGCCGAAGCTCTGTGCCAGTGGTGTAAATTTGTTACAGACTGCTGTGCCTTAAATTATCAATTGCTGTTGCTAAAACAACGAAAGAGCTGGAGAAATTGATCTCAACACAATGTGCAGCACAATTTAAGCTTCTGATAGCAATATAATTTAATATATGCTGCCTTTCAATTATTTTCAGCAAATCAATGTAAAGATCTTGCTAGCAGCCAAACAGAGGAAGAGGCAGTGTCTGCATTGTGTAGCAAGCCAGCTGGTTCTGTGATAGTCTGTCTGCTTTATGTTCCTTAAAAACAGAAAGCAAAAAGAATCAAGGTCAATTGCTAATATACAGTATATTGATAATATATATATATATATGCAATTAAATGTATACAGATATATGTGAATAAAACATTTCTCTCATGGAATAAATGTATAATTCTTGTAAAAAAATAAGCCATGTTCAGTGAGGTAGTTGTTGTATGACTAGAACTAGTAACCACAATAAAATATTTAGATGCTCCGTGAAAGGTCATGTATTATTATTTTTATTTTACTACAATAAAGTGTAGTTCATTTTAATTGTGTAGAAAATATTTTGCTGGCTTTTGCATACGTGTTAGTGTTAATTGTTATAAATGTGTCTGATTAAAAAAAAAAGCAAAGTTGTCAACCCTAATCTGAACACAACCCTAATATTGATTTTTAAGCCGTATATCTGGAAGCGCAGCACCTAGGCACTCTGTTCAAAGTGTGTTGTGATCAGAGTAGCATGCCCAATTGCTATTATTAGTTTATTTAGCAGACACCTTTATCCAAGGCGACTTACAGAGACAAGGGCGTGTGAACTATGCATCAGCTGCAGAGTCACTTACAACTACGTCTCACCCGAAAGACGGAGCACAAGGAGGTTAAGTGACTTGCTCAGTGTCACACAATGAGTCAGTGGCTGAGGTGGGATTTGAACCGGGGACCTCCTGGTTACAAGCCCGTTTCTTTAACCACTGGACCACACAGCCTCCTACTATCCTTTAAAAAAAGTATTTTTAGGTGTATGTCACTTTAAAGACACGCTTTATAATGGTGTCTATAATCCCAATATACAACTTTGTCAAAAACACCTTCGGGAAAATGCCCACCAGGGGACGCTGGTACAGAAGAGTCTGTTCTGCCTGTCTCAGTGACGTCAGCGACACATACTCAAATAAGCTAAACAGCATTTATTTTACAAAAACAATAATATCTTAAAAACTACAAAAGATCAATTCTGTGAACACCATTTAATGTGTTAATGATCACATGTGTGGCTCATGGCGGACCACATAGACTATTCAAATGCGTCTGATGTGACTTGAGTACGCCTATGCAATGCACTGATTAGTCAAATCGGGTGCACCACCACACATCTCTATGCTTTATACTGCTTACCTACTGTATACTTTAACATGCTTTCACTATGGCTTATTACAATTTGCTATGCTTTTACTGTGGGAAACTTTTATAAAGGTAGGGACAGGAGGGTAGGAAAGATTAATCAAATACTTGGAAATAGGCAAGCATTGATGCACCAGATGGTTTTAACGTTTTATGTGGGATGTGTTTCACTATATAAGAGTTTGTCTGACAGAGGTAAACACATTTTGCCTTCTGCTTGTCCTGAGCAGAACCTGGCAGAAAAATATTCTAAGATTCTGTCACACATCCAAATGTAGAGCGCAGTCAAGGGAGCCCTGGCCGATATTTCCTACCATGTATGGCAGTGGAAAGTTAAGCCCCTTGAAATGTACGGTTACTGCCAATTACAAACTATAAATCATGCTGCTGGTATTTCAATAAACTGTGGACTCATCATAGGTAGAATTACAGCTTACCATATGAAAATAAAATAATTTTATTGATGGAGCATTTAATATAACATGGTTGTACTAAAACTACTGTATAACATCATTGCAGTTTGAATGAAAAAACAAATTATGCTATTCAATTCTGTTTCAATTAAATCAATATTCTCATGGCTACCTGCTGTATATGGTTCCACAGATGTTCAAAATAAATGAAGGACAGTAGAAAGTGTTGTGTTAATTTTAAACAGGAAATGTGTGAAGTGTGACATACCTACAACTGCTTCCATTGTATTATTTTCTGTTTATTTAGCAGACGCCTTTATCCAATGGTGAGTTACAGAGACTATGGTATGTGAACTATGCATCAGATGCAGAGTCACTTAAAACAACATCTCACCCAAAAGACAGAGCACAAGGAGGTTAAGTGACTGATTGAGACAGGCAGGATTTGAACCAGGGTCCTCCTGGTTACAAGCCCAACGCCCTTTTCTTTAACCAATGGACACACAGCCTTTATCCAAGGCTACTTACAGAGACTAGGGTGTGTGAACTATGTATCAGATAAGAACATAAGAACATAAGAAAGTTTACAAACGAGAGGAGGCCATTCAGCCCACCTTGCTCGTTTGGTTGTTAGTAGCTTATTGATCCCAGAATCGCATCAAGCAGCTTCTTGAAGGATCCCAGTGTGTCAGATTCAACAGCATTACTGGGGAGTTGGTTCCAGACCCTCACAATTCTCTGTGTAAAAAAATGCCTCCTATTTTCTGTTCTGAATGCCCCTTTATCTAATCTCCATTTGTGAACCCTGGTCCTTGTTTCATTTTTTTCAGGTCAAAAAAATCCCCTGGTTCGACATTGTCTATACCTTTTAGGATTTTGAATGCTTGAATCAGATCACCGCGTAGTCTTCTTGTTCAAGACTGAATAGATTCCATTCTTTTAGCCTGTCTGCATACGACATGCCTTTTAAATCCAGGGTAATTCTGGTTGCTCTTCTTTGCACTCTTTTAGAGCAGCAATATCATTTTTGTAATGCGGTGACCAAAACTGTACACAATATTCTAGGTGAGGTCTTACTAATGCATTGTAAAGTTTTAACATTACTTCCCTTGATTTAAATTCAACATTTCTCACAATATATCCCAGCATCTTGTTGGCCTTTATTATAGCTTCCACACATTGTCTAGATGAAGACATTTCTGAGTCAACCTTAACTCCTAGGTCTTTTTAATAGATTCCTTCTTCAATTTCAGTATCTCCCATATGATATTTATAATGCACATTTTTATTGCCTGCATTCATTACTTGACACTTTTCTCTATTAAATGTCATTTGCCATGTGTCTGCCCAGCTCTGAATGCTGTCTAGATCATTTTGAATGACCTTTGCTGCTGCAACAGTGTTTGCCACTCCTCCTATTTTTGTGTCGTCTGCAAATTTAACAAGTTTGCTTACTATACCAGAATCTAAATCATTAATGTAGATTAGGAATAGCAGAGGACATAATACTGATCCCTGTGGTACACCACTGGTTACCTCGCTCCATTTTGAGGTTTCTCCTCTAATAATTACTTTCTGTTTTCTACATGTTAACCACTCCCTAATCCATGTGCATGCATTTCCCTGAATCCCTACTGCGTTCAGTTTGCATCTTTTATGCAGAACTTTGTCAAAAGCTTTCTGGAAATATAAATAAACCATGTTGTATGCTTTGCAATTATCCATTGTCGATGTTGCATCCTCAAACAATCAAGCAGGTTAGTTAGACAAGATCTCCAATTCCTAAAACCATGCTGACTGTCTCCCAGGATATTGTTACCATATAGGTAATTTTCCATTTTGGATCTTATTATAGTTTCCATAATTTACATATAATAAAAGTCAGGCTTATTGGTCTGTAGTTACCTGGTTCGGTTTTGTCTCCCTTTTTGTGGATCGGTATTACGTTTGCAATTTTCCAGTCTGTCGGTACAACCCCTGTGTCAAGAGACTTGCATGATCTTGGTTAACGGTTTGTAAATAAATTCTTTCATTTCTTTGAGTACTAGTGGGAAGATCTCATCCGGCCCAGGGGATTTGTTTATTTTAAGAGCTCCTAGTCCCTTTAACACTTCTGCCTCTGTTATGCTAAAGTTATTTAAAATTGGATAGGAAGAGGTCGACATGTGGGACATGTTGTTCGTGTCCTCCTTTGTAAAACTTGTGAAAAGTAATCATTTAATATATTTGCTATTTTTTTTTTCTTCGTCTATGATTTTGCCATTTGTGTCTCTTAGACATTTAACCTCCTCTTTGAATGTTCTCTTGTTGTTATAGTATTGGAAAAACATTTTGGAATTGGTTTTAGCCCCCTTAGCAATATTGATTTCTATCTCTCTCTTGGCCCCTTTTAAACGCTCTGTAAAGTGCCTTTTTTCGCTGAATTTTTTTTTTAATTGATCTATTAAACCATTTTGGCCATTTTGTTTTAGATTTAGATTTGTCTACTTTTGGGTTGTAATTGTTTTGCGCCTCTAGTACTACATTTTTAAAAAAAAAACAGCCATCCTTTTTCTGTGGATGTTTTCTCTCTTTTACGCCAATCTACTTCTGTTAGTCTCTGTTTCATACCTTCATAGTTTGCTTTTCTAAAATTGTAAACCTTAGCTTTAGTCATTACTTTTGGGATTTTAAAATACACTTCAAATGAGACCATGTTGTGTTCTGAGTTTGCCAATGGCTCTCTGACCTCTGTTTTAGTTATTCTGTCTTTGTTATTTGAAAAGACTAAATCAAGGCATGCCTCCCCTCTAGTCGGTGCCTTGACAAATTGCGTAGGAAGCAGTCATTTGTCATTTCCACCATTTCAATTTCGTCCATCGTGCTCCCCACCGGGTTTTCCCATTTTATATGGTGGAAGTTGAAATCCCCCATTAGTATGGCTTCTCCTTTTCTACACGCATTTCTAATGTCATTGTATAACAGATTATTTTGCTCGGCCTCTGAATTAGCGGTCTATAGCATGACCCTATTATTATGCCCTTTGAATTTTTGTCCATTATTCTGACCCATATTGATTCGGCGTTGTTTTCTTTGTCCAGATTTAACACCTGGGCTTCAAGACTATTTCTTATGTATAGCACTACCCCTCTGCCTTTTCTGTCCTGCCTGTCTTTCCTATACAGTGTGTACCCACTAATATTATATTCATCTCCATCACTTTCAGACAACCAAGTTTCTATAACACCTATCACATCGTAGTTACTTTTTAGTGCAGTAACTTCAAGTTCTAAGATGCAGAGTCACTTACAACAACATCTCACCTGAAAGACGGAGCACAAGGAGGTTAAGTGACTTGCTCAAGGTCACACAGTGAGTCAGTGAGAGAGGCAGGCTTTGAACCATGGACCTCCTAGTTACATGCCCTTTTCTTTAACTACTGGGCCAGTAGTTTCCCCCATTGTGACATGATGAACATGATGTTTTAAACATGGTTATTTCTAAAACTCTACAGTAACAAAATACAAAGGCTATTATATATTGAATTTAAATGAAAATAACTAGACTTGCTACTGTATGCTTAGTGGTCTTATTCAAAGGCTTATGATTATCCCCTACACTCTTTGTCAAATACTTTAACACACATTTGTATATGAAGTTAAACTGACCCATTGACAACACACTGAAATGTTAACATAATATGTGGCTAAGAGGGACATTTTTTTTGATTCAGCTTAATATAATCAAATAGAGCTGGCGTTACATAGGTGTCTTTGTCCATCCATCAACTGTCCAAAGTCCCTCTCACCTTTGTTCCAGAGTCCAATTTCTGTGTTCTTGTGCATATTTTAGCCTTGTTCCCCTTTCTTAACAGAGGTATTCTTACTGCAACACATCCTTTAAGTTCTGATTTCAAGAATGACCTTCGTACTGTTGATTTGATGGACAACGACACCCGTGCCTTCTGCCAGTTGTTGCAATTCAACGCTTGTCTTCTTTCTATTGTTAGACAGCTTTTTGGGTCTTCCAGTCCTGGGTTTGTCAATTACAAGTGATGTTTCTCTGTAGCTGTTGATTATGCTTTGG
Organism: Huso huso; assembly: GCA_036884735.1. Lineage (NCBI taxonomy): Eukaryota > Metazoa > Chordata > Actinopteri > Acipenseriformes > Acipenseridae > Huso > Huso huso. The sequence continues at coordinate 5,296,892 of CM072714.1, read as the reverse complement.
ATACCACACCTTGAAAATCTAGTGATGTGAGCTATTTCATTCAATGTTTTTCCTTCTTTATACAAGTCAAGGTTGTTATAATAGTAGAAAACACTAGTGGAGGCTTTGAGTAAATTATTGATGTTCATAATGCATATAATGCATCAGAGTAGAAAAATGCAACATGTCTAAGACTTTTGCACAGTTTTTTGTGTGTGTGTGTGTGTGTGTGTGTGTGTGTGTGTGTGTGTGTGTGTGTGTGTGTGTGTGTGTGTGTGTGTGTGTGTGTGTGTGTGTGTGTGTGTGTGTGTGTGAGTAGTGGTTAGGGCTCTTGACAACATTATTACAACATTCTTTAAGGTTTGCCACTTTTTTTTAAAAAGTATTTCTCCTTTAAATTGTTTAACGCTGACAGGTATCATTTAAAACAGAGACAAAAAATTGCAAGAATTTAACTGCAAAATCTACTGTTGTTTCATTAATTGTATTCCATATATTTTTTTCTAATTAATAAAGTGATCAGTAATTGCGCGTCTTTTTTGTTTCCTTTAGAAACCAGACCTTAACAGAAAAAAATGAAAATAAAATTAAGATACATATATTGGAAATGTGTAAAGTATCTGAAAATCACATTCAATAAGGTAATTAAAAAATACCATATATTAACATTGCATGTATAAAAACATATACAAGAAAAATATCTTTAAATATGTTACGTTTAGATTTTGTTTTTAATAGGCCTCCTTTAATCTATTTTTCTGAAGTGTTTACTGAAATGTTCCAAGCACTATCTGTAACTTTTTTAAGTTATTATTATTAGTAGTCGTAGTTATTAATCTAACTTTGATAAATACAAACAAGAAGAGAACCGCGACCTCGGGATCCATTCTCAAAAACAAATCCACACCACTCCTCTGTGCGCCTGTGTTCACTGAATTTGACGTCACATTCCCCAGTGCAGCTTGTACTTTGAACAGTAGTGCGAACAAACCCGAGCTGCGCTGCGTGGGCTCGGCTGGGCTCGGCTGGGCTAATCTCGGGTGTGCAACTGTGAAAAGGCTATCAGCAAGCGTTGTAGGAGGCTGGGTGGTCCAGTGGTTAAAGAAAAGGGCTTGTAACCAAGAGGTCCCTGGTCCAAATCGTTCCTCAGCCACTGACTCAGCCACTGAGCAAGTCACTTAACCTCCTTGTGCTCCGTCTTTCGGGTGAGACGTAATTGTAAGTGACTTTGCAGCTGATGCATAGTTCACACACCGAGTCTCTGCAAAATAAACAAATAATAATAAGCTACTACTGTAAAGGTGAGTAGTGGTTAGGGCTCTGGACTCTTGACTGGAGGGCTGTGGGTTCAATCCCAGGTGGGGGAACACTGTTGTTGTACCCCTGAGCAAGGTACTTTACCTAGATTGCTCCAGTAAAAACCCAGCTGTATAAATGGGTATATATATATATATATATATATATATATATATATATATATATACACGAACTCGAATATTCGGGCTCCGTGACTTGGCGATATTAACGATGAGTCCTTTTTATTTTCTATTACACAAGTAATATTACAGTTCATAGGAAAATATGCAGAATAAAAAACCACCTAACGAAATATTATCCAATCACTAGTTAGCTATGTTGTCTTTGCAGCCAATCATAGTAAGAAAAATAAATTGGAAGAGAGTTATTGCGTAAACACACCCCCACCCAAATCCAACTGCAGCTATCGCAGACCAAGTTTTTTTTTCTTCTCTATTGCATTAAGTTTGATGAGGAATAAATAATGTCAGCATGGTAAACAAGTAAGTCATTATTTGGCTTTTAAAAAGCCTTTCTCTTTTTAAAAGTCCCCTGGGCCGGATTCCTCAAAATAGTACAAAGAAATAGTTATTTAAACCGCTAACCAAGATTCTTGACACAGGGGTTTTTGGAAAATAGCAAACTGTGATCCACAAAAAGGGAGTTTTACAGACCAATAAAATTATTGTAAACTTATGGTAAGATCCAAAATGGAAAATTACCTATATGGTAACAATATCCTGGGTGACAGCCAGCATGGTTTTAGGAAAGGAGATATCTAACCACTTGACTTTTTGAGGATGCAACATTGAAAAATGGACAACTGAATGCATACTGACATGGTCTATTTAGATTTGCTTTTGACAAAGTGTGTGTGTGTAAAAGATTAATTCTGTGTGTGTGTGTGATTCAAGTGTGGTGTGTGCATGCACATGGATTGGGAGTGGTTAACATGTAGAAAACAGAAAGTACTGATTGTGTGGTGTACCAGGGATCAGTATTAGGTCCTCTGCTATTCCTAATCTACATTAATGATTTGCAAACTGTTTGACACAAAAATAGGAGGAGTGGCAGACACTGTTGAAGCAGCAAAGGTCATTCAAAATGATCTAGACCGCATTCAAAATTGGGCAGTGTGGCAAATGAAATTTAATAGAGAAAAGTGTAAAGTATTGCATGTGGGCAATAAAAATGTTCATTATAAATATCATATGGGAGATAGTGAAATTGAAGAAGGAACTATGAAAAAGACCTAGGAGTTTATGTTGACTCAGAAATGTCTTCATCTAGTGGGAAGCTATAAAAAAGGTAACAAGATGCTTGGATATATTGTGAGAAGTGTTGAATTTAAATCAAGGGTGTAATGTTAAACTCTACAATGCATTAGTAAGACCTCACCTAGAATATTGTGTTCAGTTCTGGTCGTTACAAAAAAGGATATTGCTGCTCTAGAAAGAGTGCAAAGAAGAGCAACCAGAATTATCCCGGGTTTAAAAGGTGCAGACAGGCTAAAAGAATTGAATCTATTCAGTCTTGAACAAAGAAGACTACGTGTGATCTGATTCAAACATTCAAAATCCTAAAAGGTATAGACAATGTCAACCCGGGGACTTCTTTGACTTGAAAAAGAAAAAGGACCAGGGTCATAAATGGAAATTAGATAAAGGGGCATTCAGAACAGAAAATAGGAGGCACTTTTTTACACAGAGAATTGTGAGGGTCTGGAACCAACTCCCCAGTAATGTTGTTGAAGCTGACACCCTGGGATCCTTCAAGAAGCTGCTTGATGAGATTCTGGGATCAATAAGCTACTAACAACCAAACGAGCAAGATGGGCTGAATGGCCTCCTCTCGTTTGTAAACTTTCTTATGTTCTTATGTTCTTAAACCGCGTTCTAAGTTTTTTAAGCACTGTGATACCAAGGTTTTCAAAATAAGCCAGCGACTGGCGCACTTCACCGTCTAAAATTATATTTGTGCCGGCTACTTTTGTTTAAAAATATTATGATTATTTTCGTGTATTATCATTCAGTACATTTTTTGTCCTATTATCGCACTGTAAAGCTATACATAGTACATAACTACGTAAGCCCTGAACCGCAAGGTGAAAAATAAATTTAATGGGATTATCTCGTACATAAGAGATAGTTTCTCGTACGTAAGAGAAAACTATCTTGTACATACAAGAAACTATCTTGTACGTACAAGAAACTATCTCACATGTACCAGATAATATCACAGGGGAAGTGTGACAGAGATCGAATGATGCTTCTTGTGTGTGTGTGTGTGTGTGTGTGTGTGTGTGTGTCAGTGTGTGTGTGTGTGTGTGTCAGTGTGTGTGTGTCAGTGTGTGTGTGTGTGTGTGTGTGTGTGTGTGTGTGTGTGTGTGTGTGTGTGTGTGTGTGTGTGTGTGTGTGTGTGTGTGTGTGTGTGTGTGTGTGTGTGTGTGTGTGTGTGTGTGTGTGTGTGTGTGTGTGTGTGTGTGTGTGTGTGTGTGTGTGTGTGTGTGTGTGTGTGTGTGTGTGTGTGTGTGTGTGTGTGTGTGTGTGTGTGTGTGTGTGTGTGTGTGTGTGTGTGTGTGTGTGTGTGTGTGTGTGTGTGTGTGTGTGTGTGTGTGTGTGTGTGTGTGTGTGTGTGTGTGTGTGTGTGTGTGTGTGTGTGTGTGTGTGTGTGTGTGTGTGTGTGTGTGTGTGTGTGTGTGTGTGTGTGTGTGTGTGTGTGTGTGTGTGTGTGTGTGTGTGTGTGTGTGTGTGTGTGTGTGTGTGTGTGTGTGTGTGTGTGTGTGTGTGTGTGTGTGTGTGTGTGTGTGTGTGTGTGTGTGTGTGTGTGTGTGTGTGTGTGTGTGTGTCAGTGTGTGTGTGTGTGTGTGTGTGTGTGTGTGTGTGTGTGTGTGTGTGTGTGTGTGTGTGTGTGTGTGTGTGTGTGTGTGTGTGTGTGTGTGTGTGTGTGTGTGTGTGTGTGTGTGTGTGTGTGTGTGTGTGTGTGTGTGTGTGTGTGTGTGTGTGTGTGTGTATAGCTGCAAAAATCCCAAATAATAAGTAGACATGCCATTGAAGAACAATTACATGAACTGGAAGATATCAAAACAGAAAAAAATAAGAAAATCACTGTCTTTATGCTCAGTGACCACGACTGACACTTCAAATAATGTATTGTTAGAGGTTTGTAAACGCTAAAGAAAAACACAAAAAGACACGTGTGCACATTATCCACCCCTCTCTGACACAGATCTTGAACAAATTATTAAAATCCGAGACGTCACTGAATTTATTTTTATTCCTCACGTCTGTTCTGCTCAGTGTGTCTGCACTGACAGAAAGAAAAAAATAACTCTGTGCCGTCTCAACTCTGCCCCCTGGTGCATTTTTTTTTCAATGGCAATGTGCACACTATTAAAAAAAAGATTTACTTTCTTTTCCATGTTTTAATTCAGTTGATGTCCTGCACTTAGTGTGTAGTTCAAAAGTTATACACGGATCTACCTTATTTGGCGTAAGGTATCTAATAAAAAAAAAAAAAACACTACACATTTTTTGCCTTAAACATGATTTCTGCTTTTTTTCTTTAAATCCACTGTGGATTTACTTGGATTATAAATGCAATAAGGCCCTTTAGGGTGTCCTGTATATGTTGACTATACAGACTTCCGAGTGCCTCACAACACCCCGATGCGTCCGTATATTCAGCGCATACAGATGCGCCAGCCAGGCCTTATTGCATACGTATATGCATATATACAGTGCCTATAGGAAGTCTACACCCCCTTTCAAAATGTTCACCTTATGTTGCCTTATAACCTGGAATTAAAATGCATTAAAATATTTTTTTCATTTATTTACATCCTACACCACAACTTCCAAGTGAAAAAAAATATTCTACAAATTTGTAGAAAATTAATTAAAAATAAAAACTGAAATAGCTTGGTTGGATAAGTGTCCACCCCCCCTTGTAATAGCAATCCTAAATTAACTCAGGTGTAACCAATCACCTTCAAAATCACACACCAAGTTAAGTGGCCTCCACCTGTGTTAAACTGTAGTGATTCACATGATTTCAGGATAAATTCAGCAGTTCCTGTATTATTATTTATTTATTACATTTGTTACAAGATATCATATTATTTTTACATACAATTACCAATTTATACAGTTAGGTTTTTACTGGAGCAATCTAGGTAAAGTACCTTGCTCAAGGGTACAGCAGCAGTGTCCCCCACCTGGGATTGAACCCACAACCCTCCGGTCAAGAGTCCAGAACCCTAACCACTACTTCACACTGCTAGGTTCCCGCTGCTAGGTAGTGCATTTCAAAGCAAAGACTCAACCATGCACACCAAGGCGCTTTCAAAAGAAATCCGGCACAAAGTTGTTGAAAGGCACAGATCAGGGGATGGGTATAAAAAAATATCAAAGGCCTTGAAAATCCCTTGGAGCACGGTCAAGATGATTATTAAGAAGTGAAAGGTGTATGGCACCACCAAGACCCTGCCTAGATCAGGCCGTCCCTTCAAACTGGATGACCGAGCAAGAAGGAGACTGATCAGGGAGGCTACCAAGAGGCCAATGGCAACTTTACAAGAGCTATAGGCTTTTATGGCCAAGAATGGTCAAAGTGTGCATGTGACAACAATATCCCAAGCACTCCACAAATCTGGCCTGTATGGTAGGGTGGCAAGAAAAGTATGCAAAAAACACTCAGGAGATTCTGTAACCATGTGGCTAAAAATTTTGTGGTCTGACGAAACTAAAATTGAACTTTTTGGCCTAAATGCAAAGTGTTATGTTTGGCGCAAACCCAACACAGCACATCACCCAAAGAACATCATCCCTACTGTGAAGCATGGTGGTGGCAGCATCATGTTATGGAGATGTTTCTCATCGGCAGGGACTGGGGCACTGTGACAGAAATATAATGAATCTTAGTGGTAAATCTCCCTCCCGACCTGTGAGGGCGCTAAGCAGCGAGGACAGGCTGCACTGGCAGTTCTTTCCCGGGTTGGGGAGTCAGCCAGTCTGAAAGAAGATGAGACTCCGCTGAAAGAACGTATTGACCCGGAAGGTAAACAATGTAGCAGCCGGTGATTGTAAAGGCAGCTGCATTCGTTTACCAAGGGGTCATGCGTGACAGCATAAAAAGGGGACGGAGACTCGTAATCAGTTCCTTCATTTTTGGTTATTAAGAAGTGACCTGGAAGGACCGGTGTTTTATTTTTGTGAAAATTGTGACTGTTTCTCTTGTTCTGTCTATTTGTTTGTTTGTATTCACTAGACAGCTAACACGTTCCGGAGCTGTTGCCAGAGGCCAGCACAAACCCAGAACAGCACTGCACTCGTATCACTAACTGTATTTGCACCACTAGCACTAATTCACACACTAACAGACTTGTGTATGTGTTTTGTGTTTTGTGTGGGTGTATAATAAAAACAGGACTATTATTTGCTGGGCAAACCCGGGGATTATAAATGAAGTAACACACGCTGCTGTATTACTTAACTTCATTATTGTCTACTGTTTGTTTGGCCGACAGGCACTGGACAAAAACAAATAAAACAAACCTTTTCACCTGGATTACAATTGTCTGTTTGTTCTTTAATCACCTTCATCTGCACACTGTTAATCACTTTGCCACAGGCACTTGTCAGGATAGAAGGGAAAATGAATGGAGCAAAGTATAAAAGTCCTTGAGGAGAACCTGCTGCCCTCTGCAAGAAACTGAAACTGGGACGGAAGTTCACCTTTCAGCATGACAACGACCCAAAGCACACAGCCAAAGCTACACTGGAGTGGCTAAGGAACAAAAAGTTAAATGTCCTTGAGTGACCCAGTCAGAGCCCCGACCTAAATCCAATCGAACATTTGTGGCATGACTTGAAGATTGCCGTCCATCAACACACCCCAAGGAATTTGACAGAGCTTGAACAGTTTTGTAAAGTAGAATGGTCAAATATTGCCAAATCTAGGTGTGCAAAGTTGGTAGAGACCTATCCCAACAGACTCACAGCTGTAATTGCTGCCAAAGGTGCTTCCACCAAGTATTAACTCAGGGGGGTGGAGACTTATCCAATTATGACTTTCAGTTTTGTATTTTTAATATGTAATTTTTTTCTCAATAAAAACGTTTTCCCCCTTAACAGTGTAGAGTATGGTGTGTAGATAAGTGGACAAAAATCCTTATTTAAATGCATGAAACTCTGAGGCACTGACACAACAAAATGTCAAAAAAGTTCAAGGGGTTGTAGACTTTCTATAGGCACTGTACATACATAAGAACATAAGAAGAACATAAGAAAATTTACAAACGAAAGGAGGCCATTCGGCCCATCTTGTGCGTTTGGTTGTTAGTAGCTTATTGATCCCAGAATCTTCCCACAGAATCTGCTCTAGAAAGAGCGCAATGAAGAGCGATCAGAATTATTCCTGGTTTAAAAGGCATGTCGTATGCAGACAGGCTAAAATAATTGAATCTATTCAGTCTTGAACAAAGATGACTACGCGGCGATCTGATTCAAGCATTCAAAATCCTAAAAGGTATAGACAATGTCAACCCAGGGGACTTTTTTGACCTGAAAAAAGAAACAAGGACCAGGGGTCACAAATGGAGATTAGATAAAGGGGCATTCAGAACAGAAAATAGGAGGCACTTTTTTACACAGAGAATTGTGAGTGTTTGGAACCAACTCCCCAGTAATGTTGTTGAAGCTGACACCCTGGGATCCTTCAAGAAGCTGCTTGATGAGATTCTGGGATCAATAAGCTACTAACAACCAAACGAGCAAGATGGGCTGAATGGCCTCCTCTCGTTTGTAAACTTTCTTAATCTTTTATGCAGGACTTTGTCAAAATGACCCCTTGTTAAACAAGTGCAACCGCCTCTTCAATTTGCTGCTGCCACGTCATTCCCCTTCCGGGTCAATGCGTTAATGCAACGGAGTCCCACCCCCTTTCTAGCTGGCTGACTTCCCTTGAACCCTGGGAAAGAACTGTCAGGCCAGCCCATCCAGGGATCTCTGTTCTCGCTGCTTAGTGCCCTCACAGGTCGGGAGGGAGATTTACAACCAAGAATCATTGTATTTCTGTCACACCAACTAACAGAACATCACACGTATGTCGATTGGGGGTGATCAGTTAATTGACCCCGTTTGACAAATTTAAGCTGCCCTGAGACAAGGAGGTAGGCTGTAGGAACAGTTTGTGGAGTGTGCTGTTCCAGCACTGGCATAAATGCTACCAAATGCTTCATTTATTCATTTTTTTGCTTGTCCTTTTTATGCATTTTACTTATATTTCAATTACTAGGAATATACCCCTTGTGTAAGTCATCCCGTTTTAAAGGGGTCCAGGAGGTTGCAGTTCACTCATTACAGTCCAATAATCTAATCAGCATTTGCACTGTGTCATTTATGTACCATTTAGGCATGTACACACAAATCGATTCAGTAAACCTTTTTTTTTAATGCTGGGAAACACATTGTTGCAATTTTTAGGAGCTAAATGTAAGCAAACATCCTTGACCTCATTCAGTGTTGGTGCAATTTTCTGAATCAGGTACCCTATTAAATTCCTCTCTTTTTTGTGATCTCTGCAATCGTTCCAAGTAGGTCTGAGTGCAGCTGCTCAAATATTGAGTTTAATTCATATTTTCAAATCTCTGAGCTGTTTTGAAATGTCCAGCTCAAGGTCATAGCTGACGGAGTTGCTGTTTTCTTAGATTCCCTATTAAAGTAAGTGAAGTGATGTCTATGTAGTCTATTCAGCTGATATGTGCAGCAAGGCAATAGATTTAACAAAGCTTTTTACTGTTTAATAAAAAATATATATTTCTCATATTGAGCAGCCCAATAATTAAATAATTTGTTTCATGTGCAGAATAAAGACTAGCAGAATAAAACACACCACAAAGCCTTGAGTAGATGCTTGCATGCCACTTTTATTCTCAAAACTACTAGTGCTGGACGATAATGACATTTTCTGTTATCGGCTGTAAATTATCACAATAATCATTATTATTATTTGTTTATTTAGCAGACACCTTTATCCAAGGCGACTTACAGAGATTAGGGTGTGTGAACTATGCATCAGCTGCAGAGTCACTTACAACAACGTCTCACCAGAAAGACAGGGCATAAGGAGGTTAAGTGACTTGCTCAGGGACACAGAGTGCGTCAGTGAGTGAGCTGGGATTTGAACTAGGGACCTCTTGGTTACAAGCCCCTTTTCTTTAACCACTGGACCACACAGCCTGATTACCAGCTGATAAATCAAATATAGAACATTTCTTGTACCATGTCTTTTTTTAATCAATGCACAAACATGATCGATAACATCACAATAATCAATTATTGTTTCAACACTAAAAACTACCAGCGCTATTACAGGAACTAGTTCACTGTGAAATTCATATTTTATGAATCTCTCTACATTTCAGCTTGACTCTTCTGCTGCTCTTCTATTCTGCTGCTTCTTTAACCTTCTGAAAAAGAAATAAATGCATCATTAAATACTGAGGAAAAACACAAACACAGATTTACTGTTGAACTAGAAATTAAAAAACAGAAACATGCTAGACCACTACACAGGACACACTGCTTGACACAGATATTCCTGTTTATATATAGTTAATTAACGTAATGAAAAATATGAGCTTACATGTTGTTACTGTTCCAGAGTTCACTGTTTATGACAGCTTTGTTTGTTATTGTGTAACAGCCAAATCCTTTTGTGTCACTACCTGACAGCAAAGACTATACAGTCAGGCATGGACCCTGTTCATAATATGCACCCTGAGGCACACCTCTGTTAGGTTACAGGTTACTTTATATAGTGTGTAACACTACACTCAAGAATAGAGTTCTGAGATGTAAACTGTGTTTCGGCTACTCCTTTGAGTAATCAGTAATTGTTTAGAGATCTCATATCATAAAACATGGTGGCGTAGTGAGACTGTAGTCCAGAAACTGTGTGTGACATCCCTACCACTGTAATTTCATCTTTTAACTTACCTTTCCCATATCACGGCTTTTAGTCCTCAACTTGTTGACCTGTGATTCAGCGATATCAGCGCGCTCCTCACTCTCCTCAAGCTCGTGCTGCACCTTCCTGTACCTAGACAGATGGGTGTTGACTTGTTCCTCCTGAAAGGCAAATACAATGAACAGGATCATTTGTTTTACTTGTGAGGACCAGTGCCTATCAAATACATCAGGGGTTGAATTAAAATGAAAAGTAATGTGTTACTGTCAGATCTTGTGACTGTGTGTTAATTGTCAGTTTCTCTGCATCACCAAAGTCATAGATCATGTTTTCTGTTTATAACACATTCTCAGGAGCGTGCCGGAGCAATTGAAAACATAACTTGATATGAACAATATGCACTAGTCAGTGTAAATGAACACTGAGTGTATCTATTTGAATTCAGTTTCTTAATATCAAATTAACTAGTAGGTAAAGCTGCCATTTTAAATGTTGAATATGTTTTGACATGCAAATAAATAAAGTCTTAAGAGAAGGGAATCACACCTATCATAAAACTTTAAAGAATGTTTTGTTAGTGTGCTTTCCAGTAATTTTTGCACTTTGAAGCCATGGTATACAGTAATCCAAACCATAGCTACTGAAATGCTGCACCACATTAAAAATCTCTATTGGCTTGGGGCTTGGTGAAATGCATTATCTGAGCTTTATCTCAGAATTTTCTCCTATAGATATTTCACTGCAGTAAATATCTTGCGAATTTATATTTGGTTTATGAACATTTTGGGAGATTTAGTGTAAATTCTGCTAAGTTTGCCTTTTGATCACTGAATCTCCCAGCAGAAAAAAAAGCTGCTTTATAAAAATAATTTAAAAATACCAGTCTTTTAAGCTAATAAAAAAAAAAAAAAAAACTTTGCATGCAATTACATCATCGATTTAATTGTATCAAAATTATAATGATATGTCTGCAAAGGGGTTAAGGGTAGTAATTCAAGAAAACAACAATGTCCTAAAAAAAGGGAATATATGAAAACCAAAGAAGTGTCACTTACAGCTTCCTCAGCCTGCCTCTTGTAAGCCTTCACTTTCAGTTGCAGCTTATCAACCAGATCCTGGAGTCTGAACACATTCTTCTTGTCTTCTTCAGCCTGCATGCAATAAAATAAATAATAATAATAATAATAATAATAATAATAATAATAATAATAATAAATGTCTAAACCTGATAATGTAATGCTGAAACTTCATTAAAACTTTCAGAAACTGGTGTATTACCTGGTAGGTGAGCTCCTTGGCCCTTCTTTCATATTTCCGGAGTCCTTTAACTGACTCAGCACTACGTCTTTGCTCGGCTTCAAGCTCATTTTCCAGCTCGCGCACCTGGAAATTATTGCAAATATTAAACCCAGTTCAGTTTCTTGTACAAGGGAATTATTAGTCTCTATGTTCTGCTCACCCTGCTCTCCAGTTTCTGGAGCTGTTTCTTTCCACCCTTCATGGCCAGCTGCTCAGCCTCATCCAGACGGTGGGTCAGGTCCTTCACTGTCTGCTCCATGTTCTTCTTCATTCTCTCCAGGTGAGAGCTGGTGTCCTGTTCCTTCTTGAGCTCCTCTGCCATCATAGCAGCCTGATATTTGAAGAAAGTAGATGAATGGAATGAAGTGATTTAGAACTGTAGCAGCAGTAGGAGTGGGGGGATTGTAAGGGATTTAGCCACTGGTGCTAACCTCAATAGCTTGATGGTAGAGCTCTGACCCTGAACACTATAATCAGAAATGTATACCTTACACTGGTGTGTTGAATAGCTTGGTCACAATTGGAGAGGCAGACAGACATACGGACAGACACTGTGACTCACATCAGTAATAGATTTCTTGGCTTTTTCTTCTGCATTTCTTGCTTCCTGGATGGCATCCTCTACCTCACCTTGCAGCTGGGATATATCATTCTCAAGCTTCTTCTTGGTGTTGATGAGACTGGTATTCTGTCAAGGTAAAGGTTGTAAGTTGATGACAATGATAAATATAAAAAAGAACAAGAATTTAAAAACTAGGTGTGAAAGAAAATCTTCCAACCTGAGAGTGCAGCAGCTGCACACGCTCACTGGCATCAAGGAGCTCCTGTTCAGCCACTTTGCGGCCTCTCTCTGTCTGTTCCAGAGCAACCCTCATCTCTTCAATTTCAGCCTGCATCAGGGTGTTCCTGCGTTCTACCAAGGCAAGCTGTTCCTTCATGTCTTCCTGTCCTCGGAGAGCATCGTCAAGGTGCAGTTGGGCATCCTGGATAGAAAATAGAAATTAGTAAAACGATTAGGAACATCTTTAAGACAATGGAAGTGTACTTTAATAGCTGCAATGACAGAAACGGTTCACACCTTGAGTTGACCTTGGACGTTCCTCAGTTGTTTCTGAGCTTCAGCTGCTTGGCGGTTGGCGTGACTCAGCTGAATTTCCATTTCATTCAGATCTCCCTCCATCTTCTTCTTCACTCTCAGGGCGTCGTTGCGACTCCTAATTTCAGAGTCGAGAGTGCTCTGCATAGAGTCTATCACTCTCTGACTGTTTCTCTTCAGCTGCTCAAGCTCCTCGTCTTTCTCGGCAATCTTTCTGTCAACCTCAGACTTCACCTGGTTCAGCTCAAGCTGGATGCGAAGAATCTTTGACTCCTCATGCTCCAACGAGGCCTATAAAAAAAGCATTGTAAAAGTTGTTATAAACATGTCTGTGTTCACATTACTCCAGTTGTAGGAAAGACATTGGTTAGCTACCCTAGCTTTTGTTATACCTGAATCATTTACATTTCTATGGTTTCAAAAATCATACCTAAAAACATGACATCATGCTGAAGTCATCACCAATTATACCAAGGAAACAGTATTTAATTTAAAATAATTGTACTTACACGAGACTGCTCTTATACCAATGTGGTGCAGGGATATATTTAAATGTTTTCCAACAGCGTTGGTTACTTGAAAAATATTTGTTTAACAGTAGCACATGCAAACAGATGTGATAATAGTGAGCGTATGATTGGAAATGACAATAACACCTAACAAGCTACCTTTTCCTGATGGTGATTTATTAACATGTCATACTCTGCTTTACCTTGCACAGCTTTGTAAAATATGTATTGTTGTATGTATTGTTGTAGTTGCTAGGCGATCATGAAATGTATACTGGTAGTGTTTTATTATGGGATGCTTACTTTGTCTTTTTTTTTTGACTGAACTGTCATGCAGCCCATTCCTACATTTATTTCATTTGCCTTATAAAGTATAAAGAGAATGAAAATGAGAGAGTATGCAGAAAATGGAGACGAGAAGGTGTGTGTTTTTAAAGAATTACCTCTGCTTCCTCCAAGGCAGTTTGAATTTCTGACTTTTCAGTTTCAATCTGCTTCTTTGACTTCTCCAGCTCATGAATAACCTTCCCACCCTCACCAATCTGTTCAGTCAGATCAGAGATCTCCTCTACAAGATGAAGAAGATGAAGAATGTTGTTAATATCAGAGCACTTTAAAACAGGCATGGACTATAACGCTGCTGGCTCCTACAGTCGTGAAAGACACACTACTGTTTTTACTACAGGACAATATGAGTAAAAAAATGGTTAAAAATGGTAAATGGAAAGTGAAATATTTATATATATATATACCCTTCAAAAAATGGAACACATAGCAGATATTTTTTCTTCAATCTCATAATCTCATAAACATTGCAACAAAACTTGATCTAAAGAATTGTATTTTATTTAAACACAATTTTCTGACACAGTATCACATGTCAGGATTAAAAACGCCAAAACACGCGAATATTCCCCAAATGAACACCATTTGCTTAAGACTTGCAATATTCACATGCATTCACTGCAAGTGCAACTTGCCTAGATGTGGCTATAAAAGTGGAGGATTCTCAGCTTGCATGTCTTATTGGTGTTCGCTGTAGACACATTTGAAGTTATGCCTAGACTTACAGTGGCTCAACGGAATAATGCTATTGGACATTTGGAAGCCTTCGAATCTCAGTCTGCCATGGCATGGCGTCTGAATGTCTCCAAGACATGCATCATCATGATCCACAATGTATACAGCACAGCTGTGATGGTGAGGCCATCCCTCCCATTAAACTGTATTCTGCTGCTTATCTAGCATGACACTTAAAAACACTTGTTTGATCTGTGTTGTTGGTGCTGCCTTCTCAAACTGGCATGCACTCACCCATGTAAGACACAGTTTCATAACAGTGTACCTCATACACCATTTTTGCAGGAGACAATATCATTGTGTCATGCATCTGTCACATGGGTGTCCTGTTCTTAAAGTGCTCCCATTCCCCCTATACAAGTTATTATGCATGCTAATGCCGACCCATCACCCCTTCCTCCCTTGCAAAAGACTGTAGTATGCCATTGAACATCTGCAATTCCATACAAACAGAAAGTTATGCTAGCACATAGATTCATATTAAAGCACTATTGGTAATCCTTCTGTCATGCACCTGTATCTCCCTATTTACCATACATATACACTTCCCCTCATGCTGCCCTGCATGCAGCTCCACACACCCCACACAACAAACTGACACACATCAAACACGTGGATGCCACACTAGACATTGATTATAGCTGAGTAAAGGGAACAGTGTGCCCCGGACTGGATAGTCTGACAATTCATTCCAGGGAAAGGTGGAAGTCGGCCATCTAGAAAGGGGGCAGAGCAACAGTACACCCTTGTGATAATATCATTATTTTTACAATCAACATTAAAAAACCTCTACACTGTTATACCGAATAATGAAGGGTTACTTGCAATAAAGCACTTTCTTGATGAACGGATAGCGAAAGAACCTCCAAAGATATCCTTTTGAGACTGGCTGAACTTGTGCTCACATTGAATTGTTTTTTCTTTGTTTTTAATTGAGGGGTGTTAGCATGGGAACTAAAATGGGACCATCACATGCTTGCCTTTTTGTGGGATCGGTTGAAAACAAATTTTTACAGCAATACAATGGAAGCACACCTAACCTATCTCTTAGGTACACTGACAACATCTTTGGAATTTCCACCAACTCCAGTGAGGATTTAAAACAGTTCATTCAGTCAGGAACAAATTTCCACCCAGCCCTGGATTTCACATGGAACACATCAGAAACTGGCAACAGTATATCTTTCTTAGACATTCCATCACTGTTTTGAATTCCACCACTAACACCACTGTCTACTACAAACCAGCTGATTCTCATTCATATCTGCAGTATGACTCCTCACACCCTAAGGCTTGCCGTGACTCGATTCCCTTCACAACTGTTAAGACTCAGACGTATTTGCAGCGACGATCAAAATTTTTTCGTCAAAAGTGAGGAAATGTGTGTATTTTTTGGAAATTGTGGCTTTCCGGACAAGATCATCACTAAAGCTAAATCCTGCATTTCAAATATAAATAAAAAAAATGCTTTATATAATAATAATATACAACACACAGATGATAGAATCCCTCTGGTCTTCACTTACCACCCTACCAACAGAAAAATACAGACAATTGTGCAAAGAGACTTTACAATTTTACAACAAGACCCATCTACAACATCTATTTTCAAGACTCCCCCCTTGATGTCATACAGAAGAGACAAGAATATAAGAGAATATGTGATACACAGTGCTATTTGTTCTTTCGGAAGAGCCTTTGAAAGGCACATATCCATGTAATAGACCACAATCTAATATCAGTAAATACATTCATTCTGAAACAGAGATTAGAGGCATTAAATATTCATTCAACATTCATTAACATTTTACATGTACCTCTGAAGGAATAGTCTACTGCATTATCTGCAAGAAATGCAACAAACTGTATATTGGGGAAACTAAAAGGCCAGTTTGTAGAACACTTAAGAAGCATTTGCATTAACACCACTGCATTTCCAGTAGCCCATCACTTCAACAGTGATGATCACACTGCTGAAGACATCACAGTCTGTGTGATCAATCAGTGCTATGGAGCAAATGTTGCTCGGAAACAAACGGAAAGAGAGTTTATCTTCAAACTGGGAATTTTGGAACCTCTGGGAATGAACATTCCATTCTAATAATCATGACACCATCCACAGAACCTTTGTATAATTACAATTCTTGAATAACAACAAGTTTACTGCACTGTGTTTACTTTTCTTTTTAAACAGCTGAAGAAGGGATTTTGCCCGAAACGTCGTGAAAATAAAAGATTTTTTAGTCTTTTAAACTTTTTGTGTACATTTTGTAAAAAACCTTTTCTTTCACATGCTTTCAATTTTGTACACTGCAATTCAAAGGGAGATTTATTTAATTGACTTGAGGGTCATTGTGTTGACATGATAAGAAGTTGTACTATTCTAAAGCTGCTATTAGGAAACTACCCTGAAGTTTAAGAAAATATTATAGTCTTAAGGTTAGGTTCTTACATTTTCTATAATTTACTTAAAAAATCAGCAGTTAACATTGTTGTCTCTACATGGTGTCTCATTACCTGATATCCTCGCACAACTAGTATTATACAAGTTTCAACAAACCTCATTACATCACAAATGATGTGATGCTTTTACTTTACGAATATTCTTAAATAGTTAAATACTTAAATAGTTTCTTCTCTTTCATTGAGGGGTGTCCCTGGTTTTACTTGCTGGGGCAGGTAGATGTAATGCAAGATATGTTTTAGTAAGTAACGTCAAGGTAAATACCCACGGCATGCAACGCAAGGGGCTTACGCTGTAAATTCTTGTTCTCCCGTTTAAGGGTTTCAAGGTGGTCCAAAACTTCTTCATAGGAGTTCTTCAACTTGAAAAGTTCAGTGCTGAGAGAGCGAGTCTCTTTCAGTGCAGCCTCCAGCTCTGCCTGGCCTTCTTCAAATTTCTGCTTCCAGTCAGCTAGAACCTGAATGAATATGTGTCATAAATATACATCAATAGATTTCTGTTAATACTCCTAGTAGCTGATTGATCTCAGAACTTTGTCAAGTTGGGTCTTAAAGAATCCACGTTATTCTGCCTCAACAACATGACTAGGTAGTCCACGCCATACCCTCACCACTCTCTGTCTGAAGAAATGTCTCCTTCTCTGTGATGTAGGAATTTTAAGTCCGCTGGTTCTGGTTACTGTACCATGCTTAAAGTATTGGTTCGGGTTAACTATGTCAACTCCTTTTAATTCAGCAAACTAATTCAGCTGTGGAATTGCAACATGCTTACAATAAAAATATGAATGTTCTTTGTTTTCGGGGAGAGGGAGGGTTGCGGTTCTCCAAGTACACAGATTTTTTGATTTTTTAGTTTGTCATCATTCTTAACAACCTAAAACAATCAAGAAGTTCATGCTCCTTCTAAAACAGCACGTTAGCCAGTGAAACAAATGGGTACACAATTGTACTAAATGGAAAACTATTCAATCACACCTGCAGAGTGAAGTGATTAGTGTGAGAGTCTTTTAAATACATGTACAAGGGGATCGTTTCTTGATTTAAGAGAGAACCCATTGTCTGTTTTACTGGGCATTAATGATCATTCGTGCCTGTAAAACACATTAATCAACTCATCACCGTATGTGTGAGAACAATCAATCCTCCAGCTGTCATTATGTATTTGTGGAAAACTGATGGTCAACAGCAGACAATATCTTATCCCTCTATAGTTGCCTTTGTAATAAACATCTTTTTGGTACCTTGTCGAAGTTTCTCTGCTTCTTGTCGAGAGCAGAGGCTTGTGCATTTGCTCTTTCTACATCAATCATGAGATCTTCAACTTCACTCTGGAGTCTCAGTTTTGTTTTTTTCCAGAGAGGCACACTTTGAGTTCACAGCCTCAATGTGTTCCTCAGCATCTTGAAGGCGCTGTGCTAGCTTTTTCCTGTGAAAAGTGTTCAAGTACAGAAAAATGTTAAAGAATGATAGAATTTAAATGAATATAAAGTTGTAAGTTAACTATGATTATTTACTTTGCTTCTTCAAGCTCCTCCGTGCGCTGGATAGCATCAGTTTCGTATTTTGATCTCCACTGAGCCACCTCACTGTTAGCCTTGGACATTGCACGCTGCAGCTCAGCCTTGGCTTCCTGCTCCTCCTCATATTGCTCACGAAGCAGGTCACAGTCATGGCGGGCAGATTGCACACCATGAGCCAGGGCAGTCTTGGCCTTTAAATAATTATGGGAATGTTACAAATTCAATTTAAAAACAGTGCAAGACAAAAACACTGTATATGAAAAGGAAGGAGAGATGTATTACTTTTGTTTCTTCCTCAATTTGCCTCTTGAGCTCCTCAATTTGCTGAGTGAAAGCCTGTTTTCCTCTTGTGAGCTGAGAAATTAAAGATTCTTTCTCATCCAGTTGGCGAGAGAATTCACCTGAAGTAAAAATATTCATAGCTATTTAAAAACAGTCCTTCCTTTACAACATGTAGAATAACATCATGCAGTAACTGCAGTAAAAGCATACCATTCTCTGTCAGGAGACGGGCTCTTTGAGCACTGATGTCATTGATCTGACGGATATTCTCATCGTTCTTCGTCTTAATTTCACTATATTGGTCCTCCAGAGAACGACACATCTTTTCCAGGTTTGCCTTTAATTAAAAGTTGAAAAAGATTAGTGAACAAGAACTCAATTCTTTATTGTATATTGAGATCACACACTTGTGCTGTTTACCTTGGATTTGGCTACAGATTCCATGTTGCTGGAGAGGTCATCAAGTTCCATTTTATATTCACTTTTTTCTTTCTCAAGCTTCTGTTTCACACGCTGGAGGTTGTCAATCTGTTCTCCCAGTTCCGCCACGCTGTCGGCTTGCTTTTTGCGAAGAGCAGCGGCAGTGGCTTCATGCTGCAGAGTGGACTCCTCCAGGTCTCGTCTGAGCTTCTGAAACTCAGCTTCACGTTTCTTGTTCATTTCAATCTGAGCTGAAGTTGCACCGCCGGCTTCCTCAAGCCTTTCACTGATCTCTTCAAGTTCCCTGGAAAGATCAGCTCTCTGCTTTTCAGTCTTTGCCCGAGACGCTCGTTCGGCTTCAATTTCTTCTTCAAGTTCTTCAATGCGCGCCTAGAAAATGAAAAATTGAGCGGTTGAAATTAAACATTTATAATCATTTCTCATCTGTGAATTAAAAGATTTTGTTTCCGCACAATACCTGAAGCTCCTTAATCTTCTTTTGAAGTTGAGCACCCAAAGCTTGTTCATCTTCAATTTTGCTCAGCAGTTGACTTGTTTCAAAGTCCTTCCTGTAAAGTATAAATATATATATATATATATATATATGTATATATATATATATATATATATATATATATATATATATATATATATATATATATTTATATGGTTCTTTTGTTAAGTATCCAGAGTTTCTTTAGGATATACATTTTACAAAATACAATCTTACTTTTTTATCTTCTCATCTGATTGTTGCTTGTCGTTTTCCAGATCCATTATGGATTCCTGGGCTAGTTTCAGATCACCCTCAAGCTTTCTTTTGGCTCTCTCAAGGTCCATACGGAGTTTCTTTTCTTGCTCCAATGAACCTTCAAGCTAAATAAAAGGAATAGCAAATTATATTATATTAATATATTTGATTAAGTGAAACCCCCTGAGAGTCTGCATCGTCGGCTTCACTCACATCATCCACTTGTTGTTCCAGCTTAGTCTTTGTTTTGGTCAGAGTGTTGACTTGGTCCTCCTCTGCTTGCAGGTCATCAAGGGTCTGTTGGTGTGCCTCTTGGAGGGCTTTCTTTTCCTTGGTTAATTTTGCAAGACTTTCATCCTGAGCAGCCATTTCTTCAGTAAGGTTTTTAACCTATATGAAAGGGTTAGAAACCAAATAAATTGATGTATTTGCTGTCCAGTTTTTTCAATAAATAATTGTATGTCTTTTGTTAAAATCCTAACCTTATTTTCTGTGGCATGCTTCTCCTTCTCAACTTTGGCCAATGTAAGCTCTAGGTCATCAATGTCTTTCTTGAGCTCACTGCACTCATCTTCCAGTTTCCTCTTCTTGGCAGTCAGCTCAGCATTCATTTCCTCCTCATCTTCCAATCTCTCAGTAATCTCTTTAACTTTAGCCTCAAGCTGGATTTTGTTTTTGATAAGCCCCTCACATCTTTCTTCAACATCAGAGCGACTTTCTGATTCCTGTTAAGATATTGTAAAAGTATTGTTATCAACAAATGTAGATTTGAATGCATAACTTATTTAGTGCAGCACAGTTGCACAATACTGACAATACCTTGAAATGATTCGCAACTGCGAAGTTATTTGTGGTGCTCTCATCCCCAGCAATCTCCTGAGATATCAGTTAAAATGGGCCCATTCCCCACTTCCAAAAATGAATCTTCATTTCTGTGCTTTAAATACTGAGCCACTACATGGCACTAATAATGAGATCATGCTGATGCAAACACTGCCACCCATTTAATAGTAGGCAAGTGTAACAGAAGACACTTTATTAAATCCACAGAGAGCATCTTTGCTAGAGATTGGGATTCACTATCTCAACAATTGAATTTTGTTTTCTAATGTATATTTTCTCACCTTCACTGGCTTCTTTCCTGTAAATAACCAATCAGCTGCTGCCCCTATTGATTGACATGCTTTCAGACAGTAACTTGCTTTAACCCAGAAACACTATTGAGGTGAAATGACCCAGGAAGTGCAAACAGATAACCGGAGAATAAGGCTAGAAACTGAGAGCTTCCAGCTTCATGTTTTAAATAGAAAATACCTGTGTGCATAATGTGTTTCTTTCAAAACTGCACATTTGTGGCCTATGTTGCTAATGGAAGTGCTTGAATTACATTAAGAGAAAGTATATCAAATAGTTAATAAAGCTCAATTATAACCTGACTTCACTTAATTGAGTAACTCTTGCCTTAATCAATACTGTACAATGGGGCCTATTGTGCCCTACTTTTTATGGGTCTCTACCTTCAAATAGCAGACTCCTGTCCATAAATTGTACTTATTTAGTCCATAAGAAGACACTTTTAAATCTAGTGCATCGCTAATTTATCTAGGCTGTGACTAACATTGAAAGTAACATCATGTATGTGGACTAAAAAGCCATAGTACAAAATAGACTCGTACCGACTGGACTTGAAGCAGCAGGTCATTCTTTTCCTGCATCACAGAATTCATTTTCTCCTCAAGCTCCTTTCGTTTTGCTTCTGCTTTGGTCAGATTTTCTTTGCACTTTTCAAATTCTTCCTTCATGTTGGCCATTTCCTTTTCAGATTCGGCACTCTTCAGGAGTGGCTTGATCTTGAAGTAGAGCTTCATCCATGGCCAGTGTTTCACATTCATGAATGAACGAATGTTGTACTGGATGGTGAAAATGGACTCCCTATAATACAAGAACAAGGTAATAACTTCAGTTCTAGATTACTTATTTTACTTAAGTGCAAATGCTGACTAAATACTACATGCAATCTGAATAATAAATGCACCATATGGCTACTTCATAAGCTGGGCTGTTGTGAGCAAGACCATTACCAAATAATAAAAATTAAAAATCAGTACCTCTTATGACCTGCTTTCAGTCATATTACATAGTTACATTGATCTGGGGGGTTTACTTTTTTAATTATCTCTTGAAATGAATCTCCTCAGTAACTCAAATATATCAAGCAGTTCAAATGTTTTTGCAATTCTTCTGAGGTTACATTATTTCTTCATTCACCTCCTTTCCATCATCTTTTGGAATTCCCTTCTCATCAGAAACCCACGACAGCGAGCCTGAGTGTTAGTCATGAGTGCGGCCAATTTTTCATCTCGCATCTCCTCAAGTACACCCAGCAGACCAGCTTTAAAGAACACCTGTATTCAAGAGATTTACAGTAAAATATGGTTAACACTTGAAATGTATTGTCTTAGCATGGCACAGCATTCAATTAAGAGAAGGGAGTTCACTTAATCATGTAATAAACAAAGAGTCTCTATCTTGAAAATGATTGATTTTCATAAGTGTAATGTGCTTTACATTGACCTATAAATTAGTGCTGGGACAAATATCCGAATATTCAAACGAATATTGTTTTACATGTATTCAGATACAAAAATCAGGTGTTCGTATTCGCTACAAATGACAAAAAATACCTTGCAATTATTTACCGCCTCACCAGAATTTGCACGACTGTTTAAAAAAATGGCAAATGAAAAAGAACTATGTGTGATACGTAAGCAATAAAGCATGGCAGGGTGTGGAATATACTCTAATATCATCTCACCCCAGGTGCGTTATAAATCACAAGGCGAAGCAGAGTGGCTTTAACCTCCTGGGGTGTGGTGATATTAGAGTATATCCCACACCCCAAAGTGCCTTATTGCACTTATAAAGTGGATCAACCAGTATGGACACCGTACATGCGATTTCGAGCAACATGGTGTTTGATCATTGTTGTCCTTGTCGTTGTCTAAGGAAGTGCAGGGCACAGTGTGGCTCCACTGTCTATGATCATTTGAAGATGGTGCCCAGTAATTTTTTGGCTTCCCTCACACCTGTGATCAGTGACAGATATTAAGCTTGGCTTCGCAAAGGAAATGCACCACTGAGGACCTAACACTGTGGTTTGTCTATCGGCGACTCAGTCCGGCTAGTTTGCTTAGTTTTGGCATCATGGTGGACAGATAATTTATTCCCATGGGCTCCCTTGAATACCACACTGCTTCAGAATCTCTGGGCACTGGCTTCAGGGATTTTACTAATATATTTTTTCAAACTTAAGGGGCAGAGAGGATTTCCAGGGATGGAGTAAATGAAACCTGTGAGTTTTTCTTTATTTGATTCATTATAATTCTTGTGATTCTTGGTTTGTTCATTAAATTTGAAAGTGAAATATTTCTGGCATTTTCATCATGGCAAAGCACAAACGAGTCTGCTTTTAAATCACACAAACCACGTCTGGACATATTTAGTTGCACATCAAACCAAACCTTTCTCACAAGAGCTGTGGCTCTGTCAGGTGACAGTGCTGGGAAGGTTTTATTTTTTTTTAAATTGTCCTTGTCGATCCAGGGGTATTGACAAGAGTATCCATGCCAGATTTGCAGTACCGCTTCACAGTGGCAACAAAGATGTTGCATTTTGAAATAGTTGGTCACTCATCAAATTCGCATTGCAGTTTATTGCTGAACTATTTAAGAAACAATTAAGACACATAGCTTGAGATTTAATACTCCCGTCCCTCTGAGCTACGGACAGTGGCATAAAACTCTCATAGCAAATGATTTAGATCAGGGAGAGGAATTACATTGAAATCAATATTTGATGATTTTTGTTTTTTGTTTTAGTCAGTCAAATAGTGGTCTTTTGTGTATTTTTTTGTATTTACATCTCGTCACTCACATCTTTATTGCGAATTTAAATACGGCTACCATTTTTTTAATTATGTTTTTATCAAAATTCTATATTACATGTGGTTAGTCATGTTTATTAATATAAATTGAAATAAGAAGTTCCAACACATGGGGATATGCTGTAATAGCCACACCCCCATGTGACCTGTTTTGACCAATCAGGATAGGATATTTAAAAGACCCATTTTATAAGTGAGATTAATATATATATATATATATATATATATATATATATATATATATATATATATATATAGTATATAAAACACAAAATCAACACAGCAGCTTGAGCCTCTATAAGTTTTAGACAGCAAAAACAAACCAGATTAATGCGCACACACTCCTAGTGATCTCTATTCACTTGAGTTGTGTATTGGCCTACTGTAAAACTCATGTCTCCAGACATATCCAGTTTAGCGAGGGACTACTGAATATGAAAACCTTTTTGATAGAAAAATATTTTTGATTTTGGGGTGAAGGTGGTGCCCACTGGAGGTCCAATGCCCTGGCCCACAAAAGCCTGGTGCCAGCCCTGATATTAGAAGTGCCATTTTAATTAATTAAGAAGTTACTGAGTCGAAGAGGGGAACAAAAAGCTAAGCTCGCGCCACCGGTAGTTTTTATTCTCTTTTTGAGCTGGTACAACTCTAAAAGGATACTTGCTATTACACTAATATATTATTAAAATCATCAAGGTAGTCATCACTCTTTCAGTAACCACTGCAAGCAATGAACGTCTGTTTTCTGTTTTAAGTTTGGTTAAAACCTATTTACGAACTTCCATGACCAATCCTCATCTGAGTGAACTGCTTGTAATGGCAGCTGAAAATTATTGGTAAAAAAAGTTTGATTGTTCTGGCTGATATCTTTGCTTTAAACTACTAGCTGTAGTAACTGGTGGTTCTGCTGATATATGACATGAAGCCTAGACGATATCCTCTGCTTCACTAGGTTTATCCATGCAATGTGACTGAGGTTTTGTTTTGTACATTTGTTGCAGAGTTTTATTATTCTGGAGAGGGTCCCCAAATGCATTCTTTGCCCTCCCCTCCCCCTTTTGTGAAGTATGTGATAGTTTGGGTTATTCACTATTTAAAAGAGTCAGTAGGTGTTTATTTTTTAATTTTTTTATATATATAATTTAGTGGAATAAACCGCTACAGAATAAGACCATATTGCTACCTACTTTCCTGGCAGGTAGCAAATCCTCACTACTGTTTTTTGTTGTGACTTTCTGTTATATGGAATGTAAGAAACGAGAAGCAAAATTGAGTTTTTTTGTTACCTTTAATTTTACAATACCATTTCCAACGTTTGTTTTATTTGAAGTGTTTAAAGTTTAGATTTCAGTTTTCATTTGCTTGTTCAGCTACAAAAAGTCACAAGTAAACCTTGTATTATTAGTTTATGAAAACATGTCTATGGCCACTGTTTACTGTGAAGAAATGGCAATGGCAAGGAATGAAAAAAATAAATAAATAAAGAACACAAGAACAAGGTTCAAAATAAAAGGTTTAAGCAAAATAAATCCCTACTTTCCAGACTTTAAGAACATAAGAACGTTTACAAACAAGAGGAGGCCATTCGGCCGATCTTGCTCATTTGGTTGTTAGTAGCTTATTGATCGCAAATCTCATCAAGCAGCTTCTTGAAGGATTCCAGGGTGTCAGCTTCAACAACATTACCGGGGAGTTGGTTCCAGACTCTGTTCCAACCCTGTTACACTATGCAATAATATTCTCAAGGTAATGCTAATTGTAAAGATATATTTATGTATACTAACCTTGGTGTGCCCAAATTTATACTCCTCGTGATTTACATCAATTGATCCCAAAAGCTTCTCTGATGCTTTCTTGTTGTCCATGAACTGACCCTCAGGTATAACACTTGCATTTAACACTTTGTATCTATGTCAAAAATAGCAAATATGTGTGATTATACACTTTTAAGTTACAAAGAGAATTGTAAAAGAATGAAAAAAACATGAATGAGAGGGTAAACTCAATGGTGTTGATACCTTTGCTTGAAGTCACCATACAAGATTCTGCTTGGAAATCCCTTTCTGCAAATTCTGATACCTTCAAGCACACCATTGCATCTCAGCTGGTGGATGACCAAGAAGTTTTCCATTAAACCTAAAATTACAATTAGAAGTGTGTCACAAACTTATTTTAAAATCATGATACCTGTCACAGACATAGATGATCATATTATAATTACCTGGAGTCTTTGTCTCATTGGGAATTAGGCAACGCACAAAGTGTGGATGGGTACTTCTTAAGTTGGTCATCAGTTTGTTCAAGTTCTCCTGTAGAGTGACAAATATATGATTCATTTAACATTTGTAATTTACAGGTTAGCACAGACTTTAAATGGTGGGAGGAACAGAAATAAACTGACAAGACTGCAGAAGAGAAAGCAAAAACACATACCCTGAAAAGAGCTGACACTGTTTGGAAGGAGCCACCCTTCTTCTTCTTTCCACCCCCCTTTGCAGCAGCAGCCTCTTTAAATACAAAGAATAAACTTCAGACTGATAAAATAAAAATGATTCTAAAACAATCTTTAATACTCCAAAATTGAGTCACAGTATCTGTTCCTATTTCTAGGGGGGTGCTTGAAATGAACAAGTGTCTACCTGAAAAGAGGTGTAATGATGCTGTTTTTCTAAGATGTATTGAAACAAATTTAGATATTATGAAAAACAATAATTTGTGTTTGTAGCATTCAGCCTCTGTCAAAAAGGAAAACCACTCAAAGCCCTAAACAGCAATGAACATTCAGTATAATAAGTGAAAGTGTTACTGTAATGAAATTAGTCACTCATAATGTGATTTCAAAGGTGAATGAAGGTATGGCATTTTTCAAGCACCTGCAGCTGGAAAAGCAGCATAAAGGTGGGCCAGGAGTTTCATGGATGATTTCTGGTACAGCCCCACTACAGTGTCGTTCAGTGGGTCCTTGTTCTTGTCCAGCCAGCCAGTGACGTTGTAGTCCACAGTGCCAGCATAGTGCACCAGGGAGAAGTGGGCCTCAGGTTTGCCTTTGACTGGTTTAGGTTTCTGGAAGGAGTTGCTCTTGCCAAGGTGCTGGTCGAACAGCTTGTTCTTGAAAGAAGTGTCTGAGGCCTTGGGGAACATGCACTCCTCTTCAAGGATGGAGAATATTCCCATAGGCTAGTGGAAATTAAGATTCAAGTGTTAGAAGGAGAATAGCAAGAGACCAAGGATGGTGCAATGGTTACTATGTTCTTTTACATACCTTTTCAATAAGCTCAATACAAGCAGCCAAGTCCATACCGAAGTCAATGAACTCCCAAATAATCCCTTCTTTCTTGTACTCTTCTTGTTCCAGCACAAACATGGTATGATTGAAGAACTGTTGCAGTTTTTCATTGGTGAAGTTGATGCACAGCTGCTCCAAGCTATTGTACTAAATACATGTATGAAATATATGAATATTAACAATAGCAATAATAAAACAAAGTAGTAAAGAATATATAAGCAGTATGACAAATTAAACTTACATCAAAGATCTCAAATCCTGCAATATCCAGGACTCCAATGTAGAATTGTCTTGTCTGCTTTGTAGCTAGCATCTCGTTGATACGGACAACCATCCACAAGAACAATTTCTCATAGACAGATTTAGACAGAGCGCCAACACCGTGATTGACCTAATAAAAGATAAAAAATATTAATTGTTAAATGAAAATAATATGAAGTTGAATTATATGCAATGTGCATGGAGGTTGAGAGCAAAAACATTACCTGGGGGACAGTCTGCCCCTTGGTCACATACTCATTCCCCACTTTCACCCTCGGGAAGCACAAGGATTTGAGCAAGTCGGCTGAGTTCAATCCCATCAGATAACTGACTTTATCAGCCACTGAAACCAAACACAAAATCTTGTTGATGACATCTGGTAATCTCCAATGTTTAAATGGGTTGATATTGATAGAATATCTACATCTGTATTTCATAGCTGTTAGCCCATGTGTTTCTCAAACTCCTTTTAACTGTGATGTAAGCTGAATGTTTTATGGTGTAAATGTTTTGGGCTATGCAGTGCACTTCTAGAGAATCAGTAATTAATCAGGTTGTTTTAGTTTCCAACTTTGTATTATTATTATTATTATTATTATTATTATTATTATTATTATTATTATTATTATTAATTTGTCATTTAGCAGATGCTTTTATCCAAAGCGACTTACAAGAGACCAGGGTGAGAACTATGCATCACAACTACTGCTGCTGCAAAGTCACTTACAACAGGACCTCAGTTTTACTTCTCATCCAAAGGCTCATGATACAAGTGAATGTTCCATCAAGTACACGAATAAAGCAATAGCGATATCTTTCCCTTTCGGGTAGCATAAGGCTTGCAGCAAGTCGGCTGAGTTTAGACCCACTAGATAACTGACTTTATCAACCAGTGAAACAGAAGATATTTTCTGTACTTTGCAGTTTAGATCCTAAATCCATTTTAATATATAAATTGATGTAATAGTTACATATTATTGTATTGAAATGTGTAACAAATGATCTTACACCAAATATGGTACATCTATGAGCAGGAACAAGCAGTGCTTTCTTTAATATTGTGATCACAACATAAGAACTAATTATATTGAATATAATGTTAATGACAAAATAATGCATATTCAGTTTACTGCTGTATGCAAATTAACATGAATTAAGATAGCTATGATAAGAACAGCAAATGTTTTTTAAGTATGATTTAAAGCACACATAATGCCTGTGTTTGTAAATCAAAGTTACCTTCAGTGCCATCTGGTTCAGCCTGCTCCTCACGCTGCTTCTGCTTGAACTTCATGTTACCGTAGTGCATCACCGCACCAGTTAGTTTGTAGATGCCCATTTTCTCTTCATTGGTGAACCCAAGAATGTCAATGGCAGACTGGATACAAAAACAACATTAGGCACATAAAAGGGTAACAAACGCATTAAACAAAGCTAATCGATGGAACTTACATCTGTGGCATCCAACTCCTCTTTGTCATCAATGCTGGCGACGGTGATCTGCCCTTGACTGATCAGAGGGAAATCATAGGGGTTGGTGGTAATGAGAAGCATGTCTGGAAGGAAGAACAGCAACAAACACAAAATTGGTTATTTCGAGAGTTACAGATCAATCAGCCAGTTAACAGAATGATTTAGTTTCACCTACCAATAAGCTCTGGCTTGTGGTTGGTCATGATCTGATAGAAGATATGGTAGCTCCTTTCAGCTGACAACTGAAATGTTACTCTGGATTTTTCCAGCAAGTCTGTGATGAATAAGTATTACAGTCAGAATTTGAAATGTCTAAAAATAAGACACAGATGTAAAAGAGATACTACAGTAGAAAAAATAAACGTACATGTCTCAATATCAGCGGAAGCCAGTTTTCCTGTTGCTCCGAAGTGAATTCTGATAAATTTACCCTTAATGAAAATAAAATGAAATCACGCAAATATGTTAATGCACTGTTAATGGTTTATGAAAGTCCTAACATGCAGTAATATAATGGGAACAAAAGCATTGTCACTTACAAAGCGAGACGAGTTGTCATTTCTCACAGTTTTGGCATTACCAAAAGCTTCCAGCAGAGGGTTAGCTGAAATGATCTGATCCTCCAGGGTTCCCTATATAAGACACAATCCTAGAGTTAGATAATGGAACTGGAACCCGTTGAATGTTCCGTACTATTTGATGACAGAGGCAATAGTTTCCAACCTGGACTTTTCCAGGAGCCGCCTCTTTCTTCTTCTCACCACCAGCCACTGCGATTGTCGCAAAGTACTGGATGACACGTTTGGTGTTCACAGTCTTTCCTGCACCAGATTCTCCACTAAATAAAACAGAAACACATGATAAGATGATATTTCTTGAGAGGTTTATTTTTTAATAATGTTTGTAATTATACCCATACTTACGTGATCAGGATTGACTGGTTTTCACGATCTGTAAAGGTAATTATATTAAGACTTTGATTAAAGATGGTATCTGAATTATTATTTAGTTTAACTGATAATAATGAGTAACAGATCCAGTGTGGGGTCACAGTAAATCAATGTCCATATTTTAATTTCTTTCCCCTGTCATGATATTAGCATTTTCAAAAACAATGCTTTTCATAACTCATTCCAGAACTGCATGATATGAGATCCATTACTTCACCAAAAGGCATGAGATATAGAAACAGATGGAATGAATTGAATGTATTTACCCCAGATAAAATCAACTTGTTTTTGAAATACTTAC
This sequence comes from Huso huso, assembly GCA_036884735.1. NCBI lineage: Eukaryota > Metazoa > Chordata > Actinopteri > Acipenseriformes > Acipenseridae > Huso > Huso huso. The sequence continues at coordinate 5,267,013 of CM072714.1, read as the reverse complement.
CAGTAAGCATGAACTGATAGGCATTGTCAGAGACAGAGAAGATGTGTGGGGGAGCCTCCATACGCTTCTTGCCTCTGTATGCATTAACACAAGACTGGTCGTACACTGGAAGCCTCTTGTATGGATTCACAGTAACGCAAAACAGCCCAGAGTAAGTCTAAAATTGTATAATGGAATATTAAATACAGTTCATTCATAAGTAAATAGTCTTTTGATTGTATTTATTTATTTTGTATGAACACTCTTACGTAGATCATCCATGCAGCATAACGCTCTTTGAGGTTATACAGAACAGATGGTTCACTGAGGTGGGTCATCATGGCCATGTCCTCAATTTTATCATACTTGGGAGGGTTCATAAGGAAGACGTCAACTTCTTTAACAGTGATAGTCTGGAATGCAAAAAAGGACAAACTTAAATTCTGAGAAATAAAAAGTTTTTGAAAGGCAAGGGTTTAATACAACATACATATTTACAACACAATTGGTGTAGCTGTCTATGTAAGTTTATAACCATTTTTATGTGTTTCATTTTTATAATTGCTGGTACTCAAATATTGGGCTATATCCTCATTAATATGCCATTTGCATGTATTTTTAAACATATAGTTAGAAAACTAGTTAGAAATATTTAAAGAAATTGCATGCTACCCAAGTAATGGGAAAGAGCAGGTTACCCTTTTTTATACAATGCAGTAGTAAATAACATAAATCTAAGCAATAAGAAGATGCTGTTTTTACTCTAATGTGACTTACTTGTCCGTCTTCAGTTTTTACAGTGACTTTGCCACCTTCTTTACTCTGGATAACACCTTTTACATATATCTCTTTCGGTTCTGCTACGTAGCAGGCAGTTTTTGCATCAAAGGGTTTGCTTTGTGCCTCAATTCTTTCCCTCTCTGGTTTCCGGAGGTAGATGGCCGCCTCCCCGTATATCTCCATCTCTGCGTCCATACTCATGATGACGGTTTACTGTGGGAATACATAATGAAGACAGCAAACTGAACATGTTGGTCATTATTATATTATATCTGGAGTACAGTAATGTAAAACCCAGTGATTAGTAGCAAGCTGGTGTAACGAGTTAAATCAATTGTTTTGGTTTAAACCATGTGGTTCCATTCTTGGTGTAACATTGACACCCTCCTGCCAAGGCCAATAGATCTGATCTCAAACATGGAAAACGTTAACCAAAACCAAGCAGTGCAGTACAGAAACAAGGACCAGAGGACAGAGTTGAAAATGACAGTTGGAGATTGACATAAGACAAAGAGAATGAGACACACAAAGTGGTGTGTGTGTGTGGAAAGGGCTATCTAGTCATGTTGTTGAGGCAGAATCACTTGGATCCTTTAAGACCCAATTTGACAAAGTTCTGTGATCTGCTGTTAGGATCCCAATGAGCCTAGATGGGTCAAATGGCCTCCACTCGTTTGTACATTTTATTATGTTCTTGCACTCCAAAATAACAACACTATTCAGCAACATCTAGCACTTGAGAACTCTGCAGATGAAAAAGAGATGTTTCCATTCCAATCACTGAATACAAAATGAAGTATTGCCTTTAACATATGGATTTTGCCATGGGAATACAAGTAAGTACTTGCAATTGGATAGATAACTGGTTAAAACATAGGAAGCGAAGAGTATCTTTAAGAGGTGAAACCTCTGTCTGGGCAATGTACAAAGTAGGGTGCCACATGGCTCTGTCCTTGGACCACTGATGTTTCTTATCTGCATCAGCTACTTAGATCAGTGGATAATTAGCAAGTTTGTCAAATTTTCAGATGACACAAAGTTTGGGTGATTGGCTGATACGATTTCAGCAAACCCAGGACTACAAAAACATTTGCCATTAACGTGTTGAATGGCAGTCACAAAAATATAAGCTCCAAATACAACTGGAACAGCCTCACCAAGACAAAGACCATGGTGTTGTAATAGACTCATCACAAATGATCTTATTAATGATATCATTCACAAGGCAGATTTTACAAATATTCCTTACCTTCCTTCACAACAAGCGCAGGAAGAAGATAATTTTGATACTCCACAGCACTGCAAATAAAAAGAGAAAAGCAATTTATTCTTCCTGTTGTGATTCTTTTATTTTTTTATCTTGCTTGTTCTGGACTCCCCTATGCATTTATTCAGTGCACTAATACTGACTCCCGGTCACTGTAGATAACACTCATAAGAGGTTTTCACTGGACTCCACTAGACCACTGAAATGAAGACAACACAACACGCCGGTGATATGAAACCCAATTAAAACACACAAGTTTGTGTGAAATGTTTAGAGCATGGCCATAAAAAAACAATAATAATGTGACATTATTAGTCGTATTGATAGGTATAAACAATAATTTATTTATTTACAATGTCTAGTAACGAAATTCATAACACAAGTCTAATCCACAATGAGCTGACCTATCCTTACAAAGAACAATAAAGTAAATCATAACAAAAAATATGGTTGTTGAATTAGCAATTATGCAATGTTGTGGGATTATATTAACAGGAATATCTAGAGATTAAAACACAATACCGAACCATTTAAAGAAATTATGGAATTTGATGTAAAGAAATTCATATATAAAAAAATTATATAGATAAAACAATAAAGATACATATTTTTTCTAACTTAACATTCTGCATTTTGAGCATTTTCTCATTAATAGGCTGCTATGAACAGAGAACTGCAAGTTTGTTGCTAAACTTAATTACTTACCTCTTCTTATGGGTGTCTCATCAACCTGCAGCTTTATTCCACAAATACAATAATTTGCTATTTATACCACCACAAAGGTTATATATATATATATATATATATATATATATATATATATATATATATATATATATATATATATATACATATGAGCAAGATGGGCCAAATGGCCTCCTCTCATTTGTAAACTTTCTTATGTTCTTATGTTCTTATATATTATTTTATTTTTTCTTTCATTGTATCGAAAGAGTTTTCATTATTTTATCATTTCAAAAAAGCATTCTCGTAAAAAAATCTCATATATTTAGCAAATGTTTAAAGCCATGAATTATAAAAATGTGAGATATATCTATGTGTTTATCTATTTATATCTGCTTTTTAAAAATCTTCTCTGTTTTAGGCTAAATAGATTAAGTTTTAACAGTTTAACAAATAGTAATCTGCACAACTTGTTTATGTCTGCAAATTCTTCTTCCAAGCATGTAAACACTTCTGTCCTAATCATGTTCAAATGCTAATCCATATATGTTTCTAATATTAACATATTCACTCTGTATTATTAGCTGTGCTGCTTATTCTAAGGCTGCCATCAAAGTACAACAACTTGCAGATAATACAGACACTTAAACCTAAAGCAACTTACCACTACTTGACACGCCTATCAGTGAGGGTGAAGGCTCTGCGCTTCTGGTTTTATTAAGAACATTTTGCCAGCCCAGCAAAACTGGCTTCTGTATAAGGTCATGAAACTTTACTCACTAAAGATACCCACAAACCCTTATGAAACTTTACTCCATTTACTAATTGCGTGTGTCCACAAGATTTGGCTAAAGGTTATGATGATAACGCAATATTTATTGAAACTGATCCAGTTAAGTTTGTTATTTCATATGATCTTCTATTTATGCCTCATAGGCAGGTCATATTGGGGGTTAGATGCTGTGCCATTAATGACTGAGGCCCCTATCGGATTCATCAGGTTAAACTAAATGCATCCAGTAAATATAGCTTATAAAGAAGAACTTACCCAAATTAACAGAACAGACACCATTCAACTTTTCACTTCTTTCTTGTTTTAATTCAATATTAAACACATTCACACACAATCACTTAGAACATGATCATGCACATTGAAAACATACATGAGGATGCAATTACTACTCATGAAGCTGTATTTTTTATAATTCTATAGATATTAGGGTTGCCTCCTTTCCATGGATCATCACAGATTTGAGGAAGTTACCTATTGTTACCTGCTATAGGAACTCTAAGAAAGAGTTAACTTTTACCTATGTTTGGCAACTTGGCCTCAGGCTGTGTGTGAATGTGAGAAAGTTAGTGTCACATGTGTGCAGCTCAACAGGGATGCTGAAGTAGGGCAATATTCATCCAGCAGGTGGGCACTCGAGTGACCCTCAAGTTTAAAAGTGAGCGGGGAATTGGAAAGAAAGGGGGTTCCTAGCTTTGATCTGTGTAACACCCAAGGAGCGCTCAATGTGAGAATGAACAGGCTGGGAGAAGCCGAGCAGCTTAAATCTCCATGGAGGTAAATAGGAATCGACAAACGGTAAGTACAGAACAAATAATAACAGAATTGTGGAAACAAAAGGGTTTGTACCGACTGCTGACTGAATAGGAATCCCATCGATACGGTGTGGAACTCCTCGTTAGGAGGATAGCTTCAGCCTGTATACAGCAGATTTTGTTTTAACTGAGAAAGTGAAATGTATGAAACTATATTGTCCAAAAGAAGATGTAAGTCACCACTTTATTAAAGAAGTACAGTGTAGTTAATGAAAAATTAAGGAATAATTATTTTCAATTTTAGGAAAAAAAATTCTGCATTAGTTTATTAGAAACATTTCAGCATTTACATTAAAATAACTTCATTTTGTACTGATTATGTGCTAACTGCAAGGCTAATGAATATTACACTTCTTGTAATGTAGTCAAACAGCTGTTTTGGACATTAGCAGACACACATTCACTCAAAAGGAATCTTGTCAGCCTACCCAAACAGAATTGGCTTGATATTTTGCATTTAATTACCGTGTAACATTACCCAATCTTGGTACTAGTCCCATACTAAGCTGTTGGGTCGCTGGTTGTTCCAATTTAGAACTACCTGAAGTAGTTAGTGAAGCTAAGGACCAAGAAGACATTTCTAGCTCTAATATAGTGGTGGGCAACCCACTGCCTGTGATCCGCTTGCAGTCGGCAACCAGCAACGCATGTACCTGTGGCCCCCTCGTCAAGCTGAAAAAAAAAGTGAAACCCCTCGGCCCGCATCTACCTGCCCAAAAAAAAAATCTGTAAGAACGAAAGTGAGTTTATGCTCTCTTCCATTGTTGAATATAAAATCAAAACAAGAACGTACACTGCTTCTTTAAAAAGTGAATCATTTACTGTGTTAACAGAGTGCTGTTGCAAGGTATGACATTTCAGTTCGTGCAAGATTTTTTGTTGCTGGTTAAACCCGCCAGTTTAGTTGAATTCTTCTCTGTGGTAATAATTTATAGGTTTAAAAAAGGAGAAAAAAGAAATGGATTGATTTGTGACATTGTTGAGATCTCACATACCTAACTTTCAGAGTGCATTGCATAATCCACCAGGAGGCACTTTGTGCAAAGCTAGACTAGGGAGATGGACTGAAAGCTGTTATGAACAAAATGGTGCATACTGTTAATTTTATGTGAACGCGGCCATTGCACTATCGGCTGTTTATCAAACTTCTGAATCAACTGGATACTGAATATGGGAACCTCATCTTACACACTGAAGTATGTTGGCTAAGCAAGGGAAAGGTACTGGAACGTTTCACTACACTACACGTTCTCATTCACAGGCTGAACTTGACAATGAACAGCTCTGATTCCAGCAAGATAGAGTATGATGCATCCGTTCACACAGGCATGCTTATTAGACTGGAGGAGCATTTTGAAAAACAGTTTTCATCACTGAATGAGCTGAAGCCAGTTATGTCATTGCTTACAAACCAGTTCGGATTTGACTTTGCTAACAGTGGAACTGTGTGCCAGAGGCTTGGGCTTGACAAGAAAAACTTTGAGGAGGAACTCCTTCACATGCGTGCACTGGATGAAGATGTCATCAACCAGCTGAAGAAAGAGGGCATTCCCCCTATACATGCGAACAGACATTGTCTGTGATGGGAAACATCAAAAACAACAAACGCAACAGACTGACAGATGGAAACCTCACTGCTGAGGTGCGATGTGCCTGCACCTGCCTTACTCCTAACATTAAAAAGCTGGTAGAAAATATGATCACAGAGAAGTCGCATTCAGTAAGTAGTATATTTATGACTTTATATGCTTTTTCTTTTGTACTGATGTGTTCAATCCTTTATTCATTCTTAATGTTTATATAATGTAATATATAGCTCTTTAAATTAAAATGTTTCATTTTGCCTTGTAATTGCGGTAAAGGGGGTCTTGCGGCCCTTGGAGTTGTTTGAGGGCTCGACATGCGGCCCTCTGATTAGCTTAGGTTGCCCACCACTGCTTTAATATGTGGCTAATCATACATTTAAGTCTCGTTATACTGTTCTGTTCATCAGTGAACTCCTGATTTCCACTCCATTTTTGTGTGAATGTACAGTCCCTAATGATTCAGTCCTTCTCCTTCCCAGAATCCTACTGGAAAATAACATTGCAGTCGAGAGTTCACCTCTAAATATGTGCATAATATAATCAATACTACAAACTGGGCCTGTTCACTGACCGAGTTCTTAAACAAGATGAAAGGAGTCAGACTGAACTCTGCTTCAGAGCTCCTGTGTTTGTGAGATGTGAAAACAGCGGCTAGGCCCAGAGGTTAAAACAGACACTTTGAATGCACTGGATCTCTACATAGTCATAGCAAAAACATTTAAAAATCTGACTCTGGACTTGACACAAGCTGATTTCATAAGAAGTGACGTTGCTGATACAAAACAAGGTGTTTTGATCACAGTCCAATCTTTAAAGCAGGAAATGAAAGAATTTTTCCTGCTGATGTTTCAATGGAGCCTTTTGGGTTTCTTTCGCATGGCAATATCATTTTTCAACGTGAAATCCCAGCTTCCCAAAATGCATGGGTCCAGCAGCGCAGATGTCAAAACATCCGGATAGCTATAACAATGGCAGAATACATTTCAGATATTGCGATTGCGTTGTACCAATGGGATATAATGAGGAGACTGTGTGTCCAGTGGTTAAAGAAAAGGGCTTAGGGCTTAGACTCCATATCTGGTCCATGGTTCAAGGCCTGCCTCTTTCACTGACTCACTGTGTGACCCTGAGTAGACACGTAACCTCCTTGTGCTCTGTCTTTTGGGTGAGATGTTGTTTTAAGTGACTCTGCATCTGATGCATAGTTCACATAACGTAGTCTCTGTAAGTCACCATTGGATAAAGGCATCTGCTAAATAAACAGATAATACAATGGAAGCGGTTGTAGGTATGTCACACTTCACACATTTCCAGTTTAAAATTAAATCAACACTTTCTACTGTCCGTTATTTATTTTGAACATTTGTAAAACCATATACAGTAGGTAGCCATGAGAATATGAATTTAATTGAAACAGAATTGAATAGCAAAATTTGTTTTTTCATTCAAACTGCAATGATGTTATACTGCAGTTTTAATACAGCCATGTTATATTAAATGCTCCATCAATGAAATCATTTTATTTTCATATGGCAAGCTGTAATTCTACCTGTGCTGAGTCCACAGTTTATTGAAATAGTTCCTAATTGGCAGTAAACGTACATTTCAAGGAGCTTAACTTTCCACTGCCATACATGGTAGGAAATATCGGCCATAAAACTGTTCCCTTGACTGCGCTCTACATTTGGATGTGTGACAGAATCTTAGAATATTTTTCTGCCAGGTTCTGCTCGGGACAAGCAGAAGGGAAAATGTGTTTTCCTCTGTCAGCCAAACTTTTATAGATTGAAACACATCCCACATAAAACTTTAAAACTATCTTTTGCATCAATGCTTACCTATTTCCAGTTAATTGATTAATCTTTCCTTTCCTCCTGTCCATACCATTATAAAAGTTTCCCACAGTAAAAGCATAGCAAATTGTAATAAGCCATAGTGAAAGCATGTTAAAAATCATAGAGAGGTGTGGTAAAGCACCCGATTTGACTGTGCATTCCATAGGCGTAATCAAGACACATCAGACACATTTGAATAGTCTCTGTGGTCCCCCATGAGCCACACATGGGGCCGGTAGGTGACCATTAACACACTGAATGGTGTGCACAGAGAGACAGGCTAGACCCTGTAGCAAAATAATTATAGAAACGTGTTATACTCAATCCAGAGACAATTATTATTAAACTTCTCTTACACATGAATTATATGCTTGATGTCAGGTATTATTAAAATACCTTGTGTATTTTTTTATTAAATAGTAATTCCAAACATAACACCATACATTTCATGGAGGTGCGGAGAACAAAAGTTGAAAATATCTGAAATTTAGATTTTGTAGTTTAAGATATTATTGTTTTTGTAAAATAAATGCTGTTTAGCTTATTTTGAGTACATTTCGCTGATGTCACTGAGTCAGGCAGAACAGTCAGGCTTGAGGTTTTCTCTCTCCTGTACCAGCGTCCCCTGGCGGGCGTTTTCACGAAGGTGTTTTTGACAAAGCTGTATATTGAGATTATAGACACCATTATAAAAGCATGCTTTTAAAGTGACATAAGCCCAAAAATACTTTTTCTAAAAGATTGCTATGAAATTGGGCATGCTACACTAAGGCTGCTACTCTGATCACAAAATACTTTCAAGTGAGTGGCTAGGTGCTGCATGGCAGCCAAACAAGCCACAATCCTGAGTCTCTACATGTCCCCTGATACTCTGTGCCCCGTTTCCAGCTTTATAGGACATTCAGACAGCCTGGTATAGATGGTCTTATTTTTATATAATGAAAAATACAGTTTTCTGTCTCTTTTTTCCTTAAAAATCTTCCTATGTATAGATCATTATGAAGCTCTGGGAACACTTGCACACTGCTGTGCTGATACCAGAACACTTTGAATGGCATTTCTTTCTGTTCTAGAGCAATCCTTTAAAAACGTGTTGGGGGGTGTATGTCACTGCCTATGGGAAATCCCATTATAACATTTTGGCACTGGTGTGTGGTCTCATTCATTAGCTAAGACCCTTGGGAATCTAACAAGACAACCCACAGTGAAAACCTCCCAGGGGTCGCTGAGTAAAAGGAAAGTGAAGTAACCAAAAAGTGATTTGTGTACATAGGCCTCAGGCCTAACTAGTTTTACATAGAAAACAATATATTTCATAACTCCACGGCTGTAAGTACTACGAACACAGAGGGTCTCTTTCTTTTGCTATGACCCTTGTGCATCTAAAGAGCCACAGTGAAAACTCCCAACAGGAGAGAGAAATAACCAAAAAGCAGTCACAGTTTTTTGGGTGTAACTCTTGAACCTGAGCACCTAGAACCACAATTCGAAGTGTTCTAGATTCACGAGAATGCCAGAAACCACCTCCGAAAACGGTGTGCTCTAAAAACTCAAGCCGTGAGGATGTTAATGCTCTTTGCCGAGTCATCTTGGCACCTAGAAGCCTATAAACAGTGCTGGCCAGACAGCAAAAAGAAGGGAGGTCATGATTGTTGGGAACTCCATATTGAGAAACACAGCAAGTTCAGTGTGTAGTCTGGAACCCCTTACTACAACAGTGTGCTGCCTTCCAGGAGCCTTTGTCATGCACATCACTGAGAACGTGGACAGGTTCCTAGAACAAACAGGAGACAACCTGGTAGTAGTTGTCCACATCAGTACAAACAACATTGGAAGAGACAGGCCAACATCCCTGCGAAACAAATTCAGAGATCTAGGAAGGAAATTAAAAGACAAGACCAAAACTGTGGTATTTTCTGGGATACTGCCGGCATCTTGCAAAAGGTTCATACAGACAGCTGGAAATAAATAAGCTAAATGTATGGCTGAAATCGTGGTGCACACAGGAAGGCTTCACCTTCATTAAAGATTGGACCACATTCTACAACAATAACTATCTATATAGGAGGGACGGACTGCACTTAAATAAAATGGAACCCATCTACTCTGAGAAAGGATCCTCGAGGAGGTCCTGAAGCATTTAAACTAGAAAGTGGGGAGAAATCAACAAAAAAACAGAATGGAGACTACATCAAAACAACAAGGGCAGCAACTCATGTAAGATAGCCATTAACTGTATTTATCTTAATACTAGAAGTCTCAAAAACAAAATGCTAGAACTTGAAGCTACTGCACTAACAAGTAACTACAATGTGGTAGGTGTTACAGAAACTTGAAGACAAATATAATATTAGTGGATATACACTATATAGGAAAGACAGGCAGGACAGAAGAGACAGAGGGGTAGGTCTATACATCAAAAATAGTCTTGAAGCCCAGGTGTTAAATATGGAAGAAAAAAAAGCAAAACAACGCAGAATAAATATGGGTCAGAATGATGGAAAAAAATTCAAAGGGCATAATAATAGTGGTAAGCTATAGACCGCCAAATTCAGATGCTGAGCAAAATAATCTGTTATACAATGACATTAGAAATGCGTGCAGCAAAGGAGAAGCCATATTAATGGGGGATTTCAACTTCCCCCATATAAAATGGGAAAACCCAGTGGGGAGCACGACAGATGAAATTGCAGTGGTGGAAATGACAAATGACTGCTTCCTAATGCAATTTGTCAAGGCACCGACTAGAGGGGAGGCATGCCTTGATTTAGTCTTTTCAAATAACGAAGACAGAATAACTAAAACAGAGGTCAGGGGACCATTGACAAACTCAGACCACAACATGGACTCATTTGAAGTGCTTTTTAAAACCCCCAAAATAATGACTAAAGCTAAGGTTTACAATTTTAGAAAGGCAAACTATGAAGGTATGAAACAAAGACTAACAGAAGTAGATTGGAGTAAAATAGAGAAAACATCCACAGAAAAAGGATGGCTGTTTTTTTAATGTAATACTAGAGGCACAAAACAATTACATCCCAAAAGTAGACAAATCTAAATCTAAAAATGGTAAAAAAATGTTTTAATAGATACATTTAAAAAATATTCAGAGAAAAAAGGCACTTTACAGAGCATTTAAAAGGGACCAAGAACAAAGTACACAAAAAGAAGTTAGAAAGGCCAAGAGAGAGATAGAAATGAGCATTGTTAAGGGGGCTAAAACAAATTCCAAAAAGTTTTCCCAATATTATAACAGCAAGAGAACATTCAAAGAGGAGGTCAGATGTCTAAGATATACAAATGGCAAAATTATAGATGCAGAGAAAAAAAAATAGCAAATATATTAAATGATTACTTTTCACAGGTTTTTACAAAAGAGAATACTGGCAACATGCCCCACATGTCGACCTGTTCCTATCCAATTTTAAATAACTTTAGCATAACAGAGGCAGAAGTGTTAAAGGGACTAGGAGCGCTTAAAATAAACAAATGGGCTGGATGAGATCCTCCCAATAGTACTCAAAGAAATTAAATAAGCTATTTACAAACCACTAACCAAGATCATGCCGTTGTACCAACAGACTGGAGAAATGCAAACGTAATACCGATCCACAAAAAGGGAGACAAAACCGAACCAGGTAACTACAGACCAATAAGCCTGACTTCTATTATTTGTAAATTTATGGAAATTATAATAATATCCAAAATGGAAAATTACTTATATCAGGAGTGTCAAACTCCAGTCCTCGAGGGCCACAGGGTCTTCTGGTTTTCTTTCCAACTTAAGCTCTCAATTAACATAATTGATCTAATTATTTGTTGAATTTGGCATATGTTTTTCAGTTGATGGTTTTAGAAATGCACTTGATTCAAGGTACACTACCTGTGAAACTGAACTGAAGAGAAGTGTTAAATGTGTCCAGTTAATCAAATAATTAGACCATTTAAGTAATTGAGAGCTTGGGTGGAACGAAAACCAGAAGACACTGCTGCCCTCCAGGAGCTGAGTTTGACACCCCTAACCTATATGGGAACAATATCCTGGGAGACAGACAGCATGATATTAGGAAAGGGAGATCGTGTCTAACTAACCTGCTGGATTTTTTTGAAAATGCAACATCGACAATGGATAATTGCAAAACATATGACATGGTTTATTTAGATTTCCAGAAAGCTTTTGACAAAGTCCCACATGAAAGATTAATTCTCAAACTGAACGCAGTAAGGATTCAAGGAAATGCATGCACATGGATGAGGGAGTGGTTAACATGTAGAAAACAGAATGTACTGATTAGAGGAGAAACCTCAAAATGGAGCGAGGTAACCAGTGGTGTACCACAGGGATCAGTATTAGGTCTTCTGCTTTTCCTAATCTACATTAATGATTTAGACTCTGGTATAGTAAGCAAACTCGTTAAATTTGCAGACGACACAAAAATAGGAGGAGTGGCAAACACCACTGCAGCAGCAAAGGTCATTCAAAATGATCTAGGCAGCATTCAGAACTGGGCAAACACATGGCAAATGACATTTATTATAGAAAAGTGTAAGGTACTGCATGCAGGAAATAAAAATTTCCATTACAAATACCATATGGGAGATACTGAAATTGAAGAAGGAATCTATGAAAAAGATCAAAGCGTTTATGTTGACTCAGAAATATCTTCATCTAGACATTGTGGGGAAGCTATAAATGGGGCCAACAAAATGTTCGGATATATATTGAAAAGTGTAAAATTTAAATCAAGGGAAGTAATGTTAAAACTTTACAATGCATTAGTAAGACCTTATCTAGAATATTGTATTAAGTTCTGGCCAATTCGCTACAAAAAGTATATTTCTGCTCTAGAAAGAGTGCAAAGCAGAGTGACCATAATAATTCCTGGTTTAAAAGACATGTTATATGCAGACAGGCTAAAATAATTGAATCTATTCAATCTTGAACAAAGAAGACTGCGCGGTGATCTGATTCAAGCATTCAAAATTCTAAAAGGTATTGACAACATCAACCTAGAGGACTTTTTCGACCTGAAAGAAGAAACAAGGACCAGGGATTACAAATGGAGATTAGATAAAGGGACATTCAGAACAGAAAATAGGAGGCATTGTGGGAGTCTGGAACCAACTCCCCAGTAATGTTGCTGAAGCTGACACCCTGGGATCCTTCAAGAAGCTGCTTGATGAGATTCTGTTTGCAACCTTTCTTATGTTCTTAAACAAATTTTCCCATTTTCACCCTCAAGTGGACCTGTGATCATAGATTTCTAATAGCCTTTCAAAAAAGTCAGAATTGGGGCCCTTCCCAGCTGGGTGCATGTCACTTGGAAAGATTGACTACGGGCCGGAGGGGGACCCCCGTGGTGAATTTGAAGTCTCGGGGTCCCCCGGAACCCGAGATACAGCTCCCAGAAATGTCTATGGCAAACCGCATTATAAACACCTTCTGGAAAACGTTTTTGTTTCCTTAGACCCTTGGACATATAGAGACCTCCTTCTAGCTCGGTGCCCCATGGGTTTTTGAGCTACAGGATAAAAAAATACAAGCCTCTAAAGAGACCACCCACATGAAAAGGGGGTGTGTTACTACGAGACCCTCCCGACCATGAATCTCTATATTTTCCCATAGAAAACAATTTGTTTTATAACCCCTCAAAAAAACAGTCCAATTTTGTGGAACTTAAACATGTTCGGAAAAACACCCACCATTTTTGTTTCCTTAGACCCTTGTGCATCTAAAGAGACCACCCACATGAAAAACTCCCAGGGGTCGCCAAGTTACAAGAGAGAGAAGTAACCAAAAAGTGATTTGTTTACATCAGCCTCAAGGCTGTATTTTCCCATAGAAAACAATTTGTTTTATAACTCCTCAAATGGAGAAAGATTTGGAAACTCAGAGAATGTTTATAGCATAACAGTGTGTAGATAATCTATCTAGAGGCTCAGGTTTGTGACTTGTTTGGTTGCCGTGCAGCAGCTATCTGAACTAGGGTTGCCAACTGTCTGGTTTTAGCCCAGACAGTCCGGATTTTAAACTTGCTGTCCGCCTTTCTAGTACACTGAAAACCGGACACGCATTGCCCATTAACACTCCATTAACAAAAGTTGTCGAAGAGGCTCTGTGCTAGTGTTACATACTGTTACAGACTGCTGCGCCTTTAATTATCAATTGCTGTTGCTAAAATAAGGAGAGTTGGACAAATTGACGTCACCACAATAAGCTGCACAATTTAAGCTTCTGATAGCAATATAATTTAATATATGCTGCCTTTCAATTATTTTCAGCAAATCAATGTAAAGATCTTGCCAGCAGCCAAACAGAGGAAGAGGCAGTGTCTGCATTGTATAGCAAGCCAGCAGGTTCTGTGATAGTCTGTCTGCTTTATGTTCCTTAAAAACAGAAAACAAAAAGAATCAAGGTCAATTGATAATATATATGTAATTAAATTTTATACAAATATATTTGAATAAAACATTTATCTCATGGCACGTGTATATTGCTGTCAGAAAAGAAGCCATGTTCAGTGAGGTAGCTTGTTATTATTATTTGTTTATTTAGCAGACGCCTTTATCCAAGGTGACTTACAGAGACTAGGGTGTGTGAACTACGCATCAGCCACTTAAAACTACGTCTCACCCAAAAGACAGAGCACAAGGAGGTTAAGTGACTTGCTCAGGGTCACACAATGAGTCAGTGGCTGAGGTGGGATTTGAACCGGAGACCTCCTGGTTACAAGCCCTTTTCTTTAACCACTGGACCACACAGCCTCCTTGTATGAATAGAACTAGTAACCACAATAAAATATTTAGATGCTCCGAGAAAAGTCATGTATTATTTTTATTTTACTACAATAAAGTGTAGTTTGTTTTAATTGTGTAGAAAATATTTTGCTGGCTAAATTAAAAAGATACTTGTTGGCGTTGATAATTTCAATAAACAACTTTGTCAAAAACACCTTCGGGAAAACGCCCGCCAGGGGACGCTGGTACAGGAGAGAGAAAACCTCAAGCCTGACTCTTCTGCCTGTCTCAGTGACGTCAGCGACACATACGCAAATAAGCTAAACAGCATTGTGACAGGATGAGGCCCAGAGATAGACTGCAGTTCAAACAAAATACTTTTACTAAATAGAAAACACAAAATAAACAGGCACGAGGGCCAAACAAAAAGGTTCTTAAACACAATAAACACAAAGTAAAACTTACAAAAATAAGGCTTCCAGGCTTAGTTTTGCCTTCACTGGATTGCAAAATTAACCAAAAAACCAGTACGCAAAGAAAAACCACCCTTACTTCCTCAGCTACCTCTCTCTACTGAGGAGCTGAGGCCTCCTTTTATGTCAGGTGGCTGGGTACTAATCGATTACTGATGACTCCCACCTGACACAATAAACCTGGGCAGGGAGGAGAATTTAACCCCATCCCTGTCAATATTTACAAGGGCAGAGTCCTGCTCTGCCACAAGCATTTATTTTACAAAACAATAATATCTTAAAAACTACAAAAGATACATTCTGTGAACACCATTTAATGTGTTAATGATCACCTACGGACCCCGTGTGTGACTCATGAGGCATGGGTGACCACATAGACTATTCAAATGTGTCTGATGTGTCTTGATTACGTCTATGGAATACACTAATTACAGTCAAATCGGGTGCTACAGTGACTCTATCAGTAATTTCATAGTCAAATATTACAAATAAACAAACAGAAAAGGAAACGTCACGCTCACCTTCTCTTTTGCTAGTACGGGATTGGCAAATCTTCTAATCTCTCTAGCCAATCAGAGCCCTAACCACTACTCCACACTGCTGCCCTGTCTATGTTGAGAGGATGTTAAATGCTACTAGAGTGTATTTTAAATTTTTCTTTGTAATTAAACCATATTTTTTGTCATTAATAACTATTTATGTCTATGAGTGCTTGTGGATTTGGGTGAAAATGAGGAGATAAGATAACCGAGCGTATTGTCAAGACCAAGGCCAGGTCTCGAGACTCCATCTCTGGTCCCGGGTTCAAATCCTGCCTCTCTCACTGACTCACTGTGTGACCCTGAGCATGTCACTTAACCTCCTTGTGCTCCATTTTTTGGGTGAGATGTTGTTGTAAGTGACTCTGCATCTGATACATAGTTCACACACCCTAGTCTCTGTAAGTCACCTTGGATAAAGGCGTCTGCTAAATAAACGAATAATAATATAATGGAAACAGTTGTAGGTATGTCACACTTCACACATTTTCTAGTTAAAATTAACAACACTCTACTGTCCTTCATTTATTTTGAACATTTGTAGAACCATATACAGTAGGTAGCCATGAGAATATGGATTTAATTGAAACAGAATTGAATAGCATAATTTGTTTTTTCATTCAAACTGAAATGATGTTATACTGCAGTTTTAAACAGCCATGTTATATTAAATGCTCCATCAATAAAATCATTTTATTTTCATATGGTAAGCTGTAATTCTACCTGTGATGAGTCCACAGTTTACCAGCAGCATGTTTTATAGTTTGTAATTGGCAGTAACCGTACATTTCAAGGGGCTTAACTTTCCACTGCCATACATGGTAGGAAATATCGGCCATAAAACTGTTCCCTTGACTGCGCTCTACATTTGGATGTGTGACAGAATCTTAGAATATTTTTCTGACAGGTTCTGCTCAGGACAAGCAGATGGCAAAATGTGTTTACCTCTGTCAGCCAAACTTTTATAGATTGAAACACATCCCACATAAAACGTTACAACCATCTGGTGCATCAATGATTGCCTATTTCCAATTATTTGATTAATCTTTCCTACCCTACTGTCCCTACCCTTATAAACGTTTCCCACAGTAAAAGCATAGCAAATTGTAATAAGCCATAGTGAAAGCATGTTAAAGTATACAGTAGGTAAGTATTGTGACGCACTGGTGTGGTAGTGTGTAAAGCATATTTTAAATTATGGTAAGTGCACAGTATAACTAAGTGAAAAGCTAGAGGAAAACTTCAAAATTATAGTGTAAAAATGCTGTAGTAAACTTTTATAAGGGTAAAACTGTGTCCACCAGTTTCTAACTATGTCCTGTGGTCTTGGTCTCTGTCACGTTCTTTTGATAACGGTTGCTAAGAATGAAGCATTTACAGGCTTGTGACAGGGTTGCGTCACAGCCCAAGATGTTACCGGCAGGGAGAGAGACTCATAGCCTTTTCACACTTGCACACCCGAGCCCTCACGGTACGGCTAGTTTCACACGGGTCATTTTGTCGAGCCGAGAAGAGCCAGAACCGTGAAACTCTGGCCTCGCATGATATCTGGTACTGGCTCGGGGCTGGGGGCGCGGTTAACTCATACTGTCCGAACCTCACCCCGAATCACTTGTCTTCCGGAATCGATGTGCAGTCCACACGGACTAAAGGTGAGTTTATATATTACAGCATTCTTTAAGCTTTGCTACTTTTTTTAAAAAAAGTATTTCTCCTTTAAATTGTTTAACGCTGACAGGTATCATTTAAAATAGAGACAAAAAAAACTGCAACAATTTAACTGCAAGATCTACTGTTGTTTCATTAATTGTATGCCATATATTGTTTCTAATTAATAAAGTGATCAGTAATTGCGTGTCTTTTTTGTTTCCTTTAGAAACCAGACCTTAACAGAAAAAAATAAAAAAATAAAATTAAGATACATATATTGGAAATGTGTAAAGTATCTGAAAATCACATTCAATATGGTAATTAAAAAATACCATATATTAACATTGCATGTATAAAAACATATACAAGAAAAATATCTTTAAATATGTTACGTTTAGATTTTGTTTTTAATAGGCCTACTTTAATCTATTTTTCTGAAGTGTTTACTGAAATGTTCCAAGCACTATCTGTAACTTTTTTAAGTTATTATTATTAGTAGTCGTAGTTATTAATCTAACTTTGATAAATACAAACAAGAAGAGAACCGCGACCTCGGGATCCATTCTCAAAAACAAATCCACACCACTCCTCTGTGCGCCTGTGTCCACTGAATTTGACGTCACATTCCCCAGTGCAGCTTGTACTTTGAACAGTAGTGCGAACAAACCCGAGCTGCGCTGCGTGGGCTCGGCTGGGCTCGGCTTGGCTCATCTCGGGTGTGCAACTGTGAAAAGGCTATTATTAATTGTGTTCTATTGAGAACTGAATATTGTATTTGGGGATGATTTTTTTTGGTATATTGTGTTCTGTATTCTGTCAAAGGATAACAGTATTATTTGCTTTACTCTTGTGTCCACACTGCTTTTAACATTATGTGGTAGTAGAATTACCTCTGCTCTCACTTTACAGTTAACTTGTATGGTATACTTACCAAACCAAACAGTATGGAAAATAATAGATTTAAAAAAAATAAAAAAAAACGTTTAAACAGTTGCATAGTAATCGTTATTGTTCCATGTTGGTGTACTGGGTCAGATATAGTCTGCATTTTTAAAATTGATTAATTTTGTTGACTTTGTTAATCTGGCCCTGCTTACATGGGATCAACTGGATAATGGAATAGTGAATCCGCCCTGAGTAGAGCTGTCAATTTGATTAACACTTTGTCACCTGGATCAGGGGGTCCTTGGGATGCGTATCCTGCTTCGTACTTTGCAGTCCACTCACTATTTTCTGTAGGAGACTAACCCTGTATTTTAACTAGATTGCTCCAGTGAAAACCCAACTGTATAAATGGGTAATTGTATGTAAAAACAATTGGGCAGCAGTGTGGAGTAGTGGTTAGGGCTCTGGACTTGACCGGAGAGTTGTGGGTTCAATCCTAGGTGGGGACACTGCTGCTGTACCCTTGAGCAAGGTACTTTACCTAGATTGCTCCAGTAAAACCCCAACTGTATAAATGGGTAATTTTATGTAATAATAATGTGATATCTTAATTGTAAGTCGCCCTGGCTAAGGGCGTCTGCTAAGAAATGAATAATTATAATAATAATAAAGTAAACACGTGTTATGGGTTACACCCCGCCCCTGTGGATATAATGTTGTTGAAGGTGACACCCTGGGATCCTTCAAGAAGCTGCTTGATGAGATTCTGGGGATCAATAAGCTACTAACAACCAAACGAGCAAGATGGGCTGAACGGCCTCCTCTCGTTTGTAAACTTTCTTATGTTTTGTATTATTTTTGTATTTGTACTATTATTTAAATGTACTGTTTTATGTATTTAATGCATGCCGTTTTGTGACTGTTTTTATTGTGCAAAATGTGGCCGAGGGGTTAATAAGATAATTGATAGCTAGTTGAATCCCTCGGCCAGCACAAGTATAAGAACCTGCAGTTTTCGCAGAGGGGGTGTGTGTTCGGAGGCGGAACGAGGTTAGCCGTTTTGTACACTTGTTTGATTAAGTATGATCTACCGCACCACTCCAAGGTTTGTATTACTGTCACTTACTCGTTCATACTATGTTTATCATCAATAACGAGGCTTCACAAATGTCTTGTGGTATCTTACAATATTAGTTTGCATTGCATTTTCCTTTTACAGTATTATTTAGCTATATAGTACAGCTAGATTATTAAATTCCACGATGTAAAATGCAGTTATAAAGCGGTGCTACTTCATCAATTTTTTGGTGCGCATTAAAACAATGTAGGCTAATGTCATCTTCAAACTTGAAATACTCTGTTTTTACAATTACTGAATGAATATGAGGATGTCTCTGAACTTGATTTGTTTACGTTTTAAGTTCAAAGTTTCTACCCATTTATTTAAAAAAAATGGTCTATGAAAAAATGCTATTTTATTTAATAAAATCCTGGCAAAAAAAAAGAACATAAGAGCAAGAAACGTTTTAGCACTTTATATATATATACATATATATATATATATATATATATATATATAATGTGTGTGTATGTGTGTATGTAAAAGAAATTGACCTTTTTTATTTTGTTAGACTACTGATAAAGTGGTAGAAACTTCATTTCCTAGTGTGTGAGTTGTTTGAATGTGTACTGTGTTGTACTATATGTGTATTATGTTGTATTATAAACTGTACTTTTGAAATCATGAATTTGTTTTCTATTAATAGTCTGCTCCCTGACTATTGTAGGGAATCCTTCTGAATCATGTTATACGTTAATTCAAATCATGTGATGAATACTATCCATATATGGACTGTATCAGGGGTTTCCCCAAATATAAACCAATCAGCAATATTAGTATTTTTTTTTTATTATTTTATCGTGTCACTGCCAAAAATGCGCTGATTTTCCTGACAATCACACAAGCAAATCTGATTGAATGCGTCACCTTTTGCTAAAGATATTAATTTAAAATAAATTACTCAGTAACCCCCCCCCCCCCTCCCTGCAATTTGTAAATGAGAGAACTGTCAGCATTAGTTTGTGTCATTTCGGATGTACACAATAACAACACAAACTGAGAAATAATGTCGGAATTTGTGTCACAAGTGACGAATTTTAATGGGTTCCTGTGTGTTTATATTGCATATTTTAAATTGTGTGGAATCTCCTCTTACGGAGATTACGGACCAAGCGAGTTGGAGGGGGAGACCCCGGGCGCGTGGGATTTACCCCCGGACTATTTCTTTCTGTTTCGTCCCAGCTTTGTGTTACGTCCGTGACTGATGTTTTATGTGGACCTTGTTTTTTATGTTTTTATTTTTTTCTCCGAGCCAGTGACCGACAGGAGGGGATTGCCTTAGTGTGCTGTGGATTTTTGATTTTTTTCGGTTCTGTTTTTGGCATTCCCAAGTGTGGTCCTTTTTTTGATTTTAGTCTAGCGATCTCTTTTTGTACCGTGTTTTTAGTACCCTGTCGAGAACAATAAAATTTGTTTTACCCGATACGGTTTCATTGTGTGTGTGTGTGTGTGTGTGGGAACCTGGGGATCAAAGAACCTGAACGGGAGAGTATAATTATCATTCGGTTACTAAGGCCCTTGTCTTATTAAAAACAAAGTGGCGTAGTTGTCAGCTACATAGGTATTGTCGTCAAGGTTATCTCAGGTCACCCACCTGTGACACTTGTTAATCTTTGTATTCTTTATTCAGTAATTATTTTCTCATTTTAAAAGTGGGCTTTTGATTGGCTGATTTGGTGCCACTAGTCTCCTCAAGTCTTCACTGGTGGACCATGCAGTGGCTTGAAACCTAGTCTCCTGAAACCAAGTTTCTATATATATTATAGGTAGTGGTCAAAAAATGTAAAGTCACTCAATAGGGTGTTGGGCCGCTATGGTATAGCGCTCCGTGGAGTTCTCGGCGGACCGTTTTTTGATGAAACTGGCTGCTCGCGCCCCAGGTTGAAATTTGCAGTCAATTGATCTGCAGTTGCTCGCCTGTTTTGCCTTGCACTTCGAATTAATGCGCGGATATCACGATCCTGGAGTATGCGCTTCCGCCCGCTGTTGCCCTTTTGCTGATGGTGTCTTTCCCTCGGAGTTCCATGCCGACATCACCTTAGACACCATTGCTCATGAAACATCAGCAAGTTGAGCTGCCTTGGTCACTGAAGCTCATGACAAACACGCCCCAGCAATCACTCCTCTTTCAAATTCACTGAGGTCTCCTCTTGCAGCCATGCTAGCCATAATTACAGGCAACCAGGCCTGTCCAGCATTTTTATACATGACCCTAAGCATGCTGGGATATTTAATTAATGCATGAGCTACACCTGTGTGGAAGTCCTTGCTTTCAATATACTTGGTTTCCCTCATTTACCCAAGTGCTTGTTTTTTTGTCCAATATATATATATATATATATATATATATATATATATATATTATATATATATACATACATACATATATATATATATATATATATATATATATATATATATATATATACACACACACATATATATATATATATATATATATATATATATATATATATATATATATATATATATATATATATATATATATATATATATATATATATATATATATATAGCTCTGGAAAAATTAAGAGACCACTGCAAAATTATCAGTTTCTCTGGTTTTACTATTTATAGGTATGTGTTTGGGTAAAATGAACATTTTTGTTTTATTCTATAAACTACTGACAATATTTCTCCCAAATTCCAAATAAAAAATATTGTCATTTAGAGCATTTATTTGCAGAAAATGACAACTGGTCAAAATAACAAAAAAGATGCAGTGTTGTCAGACCTCGAATAATGCAAAGAAAATAAGTTCATATTCATTTTTAAACAACACAATACTAATGTTTTAACTTAGGAAGAGTTCAGAAATCAATATTTGGTGGAATAACCCTGATTTTCAAGCACAGCTTTCATGCGTCTTGGCATGCTCTCCACCAGTCTTTTACATTGATGTTGGGTGACTTTATGCCACTCCTGGCGCAAAAATTCAAGCAGCTCGGCTTTGTTTGATGGCTTGTGACCATCCATCTTCCTCTTGATCACATTCCAGAGGTTTTCAATGGGGTTCAGGTCTGGAGATTGGGCTGGCCATGAAAGGGTCTTGATCTGGTGGTCCTCCATCCACACCTGGATTGACCTGGCTGTGTGGCATGGAGCATTGTCCTGCTGGAAAAAACAATCCTCAGAGTTGGGGAACATTGTCAGAGCAGAAGGAAGCAAGTTTTCTTCCAGGACAACCTTGTACTTGGCTTGATTCATGCGTCCTTCACAAAGACAAATCTGCCCGATTCCAGCCTTGCTGAAGCACCCCCAGATCATCACCGATCCTCCACCACATTTCACAGTGGGTGCGAGACACTGTGGCTTGTAGGCCTCTCCAGGTCTCCGTCTAACCATTAGACGACCAGGTGTTGGGCAAAGCTGAAAATTGGACTCATCTGTAGGGATGTCATGGTATACCGGTTTTACGGTAAACCGCGGTTTTAACTGCCACGGTTTTGAAATCTATACCAAGATTACCGAGTTCACGGTATCGGCGCGTTTTTGTTCACCGTTTGTCCAATCATGTTTCCCGATCATTTTAGTTTATGAATTAACAAGACAATGATGCAGCAACTGTTTCAGCCAATTGCCGTGCTGGTGCTGGCATTTAGCATTTCAACCAATTGGCACAAAGAAATACTATGCAAGGGCAGGCGTTCGTGTTTTCAACCTATTGCTGATGGTATCAGCACCTGCTGCGAGAGACGGCATTTATGCTTTCACTAACTGATGTCAGATTTCAAAGCCAGACCAGACATTCTGCTGTAATGTTTTGTTTTTCAAATTGATTATTTTATTTTCTCAACAAGTTTTGTAGCAGCAATTTAACATTAAGGATTTGTTTTAAAACTTTAAAGTAGTTAAAACGTTTAAAGTTATTTTTGCACGCAACATTTATGATGCCTATGCATCACATCAGTAATGACTAATCACATAACAAAAGCTCCACCAACCAATGTACAACCTTAATGTCCCATTTACTGACTTGTGATTTTGAACTGCAACGTTATTTTAACAAAGTTTTTGTTACTATATATATATATATATACACACACACACACACACAAGAACAAGACGTTCAGTATTTCTATGTGGTAGCCAACTGGTGGTGTGAGAGAAACACGCAGAACAACAGAAGTTGAAATCGGTCAGTTTTATTAAAGTATAATACTGTGGTGTGATGTAATCAAGACAAAAGAAAACAAAACCTGCCACTCTGGGCGCTAACTACCACTTTCAGTTCCCCTGACTCAGCCTTACCCGAGCTAAACTCCAGGTAAGTAAAAAGAAACAGTTCGTACTGATGCTCACAGTATTCTGTGGTACTTTTACTGCACAGTCCCGTGCAGTCTTGGGAACTCCATTCCAGGGTTTCCTGGTTGCCCCCGGCTGACTCCTGATTCTGCTTGCACCTTTCTTTGGACGATCTCCACCAGGTAATTTCTCCAGCTTGATTTTACACAGTTCGTTTTTAAGCAAGCTTTGACGTTTTTAGATCATCCCTTAAATTATAGGCGGTTAAACAGGCTCTGAAATTTTTAGACAGTCCCTTAAAAGTGCAGCCTGTGTTAGCTTATTCAGTGCATTTCAGCAGAGTTCATTTTTACACTTAAACAGTCCGTTCAAACACAGCGATTTAATATTTATAAAGCCCATTCAAGTAAGATTGTTTGTTCAGCAACTGTTTATGCACTGCATACAAAATAACGTCCCTATTGATAGTGCGCTGGCACCATTTACTTTGTTTCTAAAAATACCTCGCCGTCCTGGCTTGGCTTTAACAGACATTCATTTTGAAAAAGTGAAGTGCAGACCGTTCTCCAAAACAGTCCTTTTTATTCAGTGCTTTTCTCTTCAACAGGTGACTACTGCACGCAGTTATAAAGTGAAACCAGAAGCTTCTGGCTGAATAATATTTGAACAGGTTTTTATTACTCACAACAGTAGACAGGCTCGTTCTGCTGCTCTAACTTGACTTTGTGGTACAGTTGTCCCCAGCACGACAATAACTATAACACTTCTTACTTTATTAAAGTCCTCCCGAACAGGGTAACCTTGGAACTGGAAGCTTTTTTAATCAAGTCTCCCGACAGCGCTCGCACACTCTGCTTTGCTTTGTCTTCTTGCTGCAATTCAACATGCGCTGTACGCAAGACTGCTTCCTCCAGTCTACTCCTATCCAGGCTGCGCAAACGCCTTCACCGAATGCACATTTCTTCCGACAGGCTGGGGAACAACAACCTTCACGGCCGCCCTCTCACGTGTCTGATTCCGGCTGGGTAATCGCCGTAGAGAACACGCCACCTAATTACTGTTGCGCTGTCTTATATATCCCAGGATCCCTGTACCATATATATATATACACACACACATACATACATACATTTGCTGTGTTAACAGACAAAAAAATAAAAATAAGTTTTTTTTTATATACAGTAGATGCCGCTTATTAACAACCTCTCGGTTCCCAGCAAGTTGTCATTAACCGAAAGCTGCCAAAAAGTGAAAAGCCCTCATTTTCAAGTGTATTTATATGGAGCACAGCGAGTGCCTTGCTTTCAAGAATTATTCTTTATATGCTATATATATTTTAATTGGATAACATGTGATACATTGTAATTTACTTATGCATTTTTCACTCGCACTAAATGTATGTATTATAATATGTACATTTTAATAATTTCCTGTATATCAATCCTTGTGTTATTAGTGTTGTGATTTGCATGGTTGTAGTGTGATGGAAGTTGCTGTTCAAACTGTAAGTGTTGCATCACCCACCTCCTCTCTCTAACACGATCCAGAGCGGTCGCCAAAGGCCAGTACTAAACCAGGATCAACATCACTGCTCTTTGTTTCACAAAGAACTGTATATTCATTACGAGTACTAGAGCACGCACTGTGTACTTGTGTCTGTGTCTGTGCTACATGTGGGTGAATAAGAACGGGACTGTAAATTCTTTGGGAACCAACCGTGGATTTAAGGAGAGCAATACACGCCGCTGTATTGCCTGTTAACACTGTTTATTATTTACTGTTCTTACACTATCAGGGAATTGGATTACAAACTATTAAACAACATTGCACCTGGATTACAGGGGTCTGTCTGTGTCTTGATCACTGCTGCATTACCTTCACCTGCACACAGTCAACCACTTTGCCACATGTACTTCCAATCAATTCTAAAAAACCACACTTTTAAAAGAACAAATTGTCCAATGTTGTCTGCAGTTGAAAAGTCAGTGTTATAAAAGTATAACACGGGACAACTGTATGTATATATTCAATGGCAAATTCTCCCTTGACTGGTGTACAGAACACTGGGAAATCACAGTCCTTGTCATTGGTAACATATACAGTAAATGCATTAGCATTCCCAGTGTTTGTTGTCAAGCAAATTATTTCACCAATGTTCTAAGTAAAACCAATAAACTCAGAATACAGCAGTGCTAGAGAATTAATTAGGGACCTTCCATGTATTACTGGAACTAACGTTAAACAAGCCGTATTTCTCCAAACTCAAATCAGCAATATTCATATAAACAATGTATGAATTTTTCTGTCTCTCAAATCTGCAACATTGGCTTTCTTGTATTGACTGCAGTGTTTCACATGGCAAAAGGAGTCACTGCATTTTCTGCAGTGTGTGTATGTTTGCACTGTGATTAACCATTCTTCTTTCAAATTTTACAGTTGACTGAATGTCTGCTAACATACTGTTATGCTGTAAGCCAATTATGACATTGAAATTAAAAAAGGTAGGGACAGCAATAACTGTACCTGAGGCTGGAGTGGTGTGGTCAACTTTGAACAGTAGTGCTGAGGGCAGTGATTCTTTATCTTGTATGGCTTTGTCCTCTCTCTAGAAAGAAGCATGTAGGTTTTTAGGCAGTCTGATGTGTTGTGTGCATTGCGTATCATTACATTGAAACCATTGCGCATCTTTTCGCACTCAGGCAACATAGTGACCATGGCTGATGGTTTCCCCTTTGTGGAACACAATTTCCAGAACTGAAAATGTTTTCCTATCAATTACACTGTCATGCTTGAAATTGGAAAGTGCTGTATTTATTGCAATATCATATAATTCTAATAAACTAATATAAAAAATATGGGGAATAATTCTGTGTTTGAATTTTAAATTGGCGCAATATAAATCTGGTTATATGTATAAATACACAGATAATATAGAAATATTATAAATACATACAAATAGCGCACACACGATGTCTATAACTGCAATATTATATAAATCAATAAACTAAAACAATATGGGGGATAATTAATTCTGTGTTTGAATTTTAAATTGGTGTTATATAAATCTGGTGATATGGAGCAGTATGTTTATTTTCTAGCTCAGCACAAGTGACCTTCCAGATAGGTAATTTTTGGTAGGAATAAACATATAAAATGCATTAATGTTTTTACAAAATAATTTTCATTTTGGAATATTCTTTTAAAAACTGTAAACAGGAGCAGGTTATCATTCATGTCTTGTTGTCAACCAACATTTTGTTATTGTTAAACTTTGCTAAATGTGGACGTCAGTACGTACCTCTGAATGAAATCTGTACTGTAACAATGCTGTTGCTTGCAATTGCTGTAGTAGCTGCATGCTAGAGGTTGCATCCCCACCTGTTTAATGTAATCTTAATTATATAATAAGAAACACTATACACAGGGTCACTTTCATTTGTCATGTTTTATTATTTAAAAGCAGAGAGAATAGGTTAACAGTTTTAATACCAACAGCAACACAGATTTGTTTGTGGAATGGAAAGGTATCACTGAACTCCCGACCATACCATAACAAAAGTGAGAGGGGGGAAAACGAAAATGGTATTTCCAAAATTAAAAACATTTATTATTATTATTATTTTCTTAGCAGATGCCCTTAGCCAGGGCGACTTACAATTGTTACAAGATATCACATTATTTTTACATACAATTACCCATTTATACAGTTGGATTTTTACTGGAGCAATCTAGGTAAAGTACCTTGCTCAAGAGTACAGCAGCAGTGTCTCCCACCTGGGATTGAACCCATGACCCTCCGGTCAAGAGTCCAGAGCCCTAACCACTACTCCACATTAGTTTCCCCCGTGTTTAAGGCATAAATACAAAAAACATTATCACTGATTACCAATTTTAATCCAGACAGAAACACAGATGTGACCCGTGTGTGTGCTGAACTATATATTCCATGTCTCCATATTCAGTGCCTCTACCTAGTAACGACGTCAGACAGCAGTGACGTCAGACCATTATCTTTGGGGTTCAATTTCTGTAAAACTAGGCCCCCTCCCAAAAAATATGAATACCCTGTTGCACATCTACACCCCCGCGACTATGTGTATGCCGAGCGTGGTTCCTTAATTGCTATACTTTGAGATAAAATTGTATAAAAAAGCATCTTAATCATTTCTTTAAAAAAAAATAAAAAAAGCTGTTTTTTACACCATTTTGTATCTCAAAACTTATTCAATCACATGCTATCCGTTCACAGCGTATGCTGAGATTACCAATCTGACCACACATAAAAATGTCAGTGCATATTGGTGGGGTTTTACCTCCCTTTCGAGCTGGTATAAAACCAGGCGCGCAGACATTATGAATCCTGAGTAACGGTACTGTGTGAACCTTAAGTCTGTAAATGGCTTAGCTGTCCAGTTTTAGTTAGAACTGGAAGAAAAGTATAGTTTAGTCCTCCACGTGGGAGTTAGGTTTTTGTTTTGCTGGCTGTTTATTTTTGTAAATAAAGTGCTTAAAGTACTGTTGAGTGTCTGATTTCTAAAGGGTACAACTGGAATCTTTCATATAATAATTCAAGCTCCTGATTTTCGGTTTTAACCGATAAAACACCCGATACAAAAAACAAAAAAAATTGGAGGATAGCCAATAAACACCAGAAAATACTGGAAAATAACTGTGGAAATGCTTTATCAATTCACATTGACTTTACCCTTTTCCCATTAAAAAATAAAATAATAATAAACACATTTCCCAGTGTTGCTGGGCAATGTCCCGCCTTCCTGACTTGCACCTGTCAGTGATTCGTTCTTAATACTTTATAACCCGCCCCAACTACTGAGTGAGAAAACACATTCCTACATTTCTATTGGAGACGCCACTGGCAAGATTTTAAACGAGATTACAATCAGGTTGGAGGCTTGTTAGCGGGATTTCAAGCTGTATTACAGTTAAGATACGGAGGATTTGAAACAGAATTGTGGTGAAATGAACAGAGATGCCTCCACACAAAAACCCCAGACGAATGTGCCAGTGACCGTAGGGATTTCATTGTGGAAGACAGCAAAGGAAAGAAGGAACTTAAGTGTGCAAGTACTGTCCAGTTACTATACATATTTTGACAGAAAGAAAAGCGCTCAAGCATTTTGGAAAGTAACCGAAAACACTAATTTCATACAGTACATCAAAAACGAAAGCCCCCAAAAAAACGATCTACATAAAACTAAAAAATAGCTAAAAATAAGCACTGAAACACAATTAATAAAACTCGAAAAAAACAGAAGCCCTACATATAATATATAAATATGACAAATTTTTGTTTGCAGACATACAATGTATACTGACTTCCTGTTTTCTTGTTTATTTTGCCACCCAAACTAGTTTTTGTAAGGTATTTCAATTTGTTTTAATTTGCATTTTCATTTGTAAAATCATAAGAAAACAGTAACTTTGAAATCTAATAGGTATCTTTGGAGCCATTTCAACCTTTTTCGCATTTACCAAGCCAAACAATTCTTCAACCTTCCATAGTATTTTATAAAATGCTCCAAAATACAGGATGCATAATAACTTGGGATACATACACTTCAGCCTCTCAGAACTGCATTTCCCATCATCCTCCTGCTCGCTGGTAAATCCATCTCAGTTACATATGTGAGCAGGAGGATGATGGGAAATGCAGTTCTGAGAGGCCCGTGCGGGTACATGTGAAGCCATCTTGAGGCAGGGAATGCAATTTAAAACTTTAAAAAAAGTGGTCAAAATGTTAAAAAAAAAACACATGGGAACATGTAACACAATAAAATTAAAAGGTCCTTATGTACCCTTTAGTTTTGATGCTCCTAACAGCAAACACTACCTATATAGACTGTAGTTAAATCAGTACGATAGAGCTGTTAATTGTCTGATACCATTTGAAAGAAATACATTGAATAAAAAGAAAAATCAACTTACTTGTGGCGAAGATGATACGATAGATTTGTAGTACTGCAATGAAAGGAAAGCAACGATGAGCAAATGTTGCAAGTTGCAGTCTTTTTTTCTTCAATCTGAGATATTGTGAAATATTGGGTATATCTTCCAGTTGCCCTTTTGCCAAGGTCTTTAGAAGTACCCTTCACCATTTTTCAAGATTTCTTTATCGCACACGTTTTTGGATACCGCACTCGTGTAGACAAGATTAAATCGATCAATCATTTTTTTTTTAATCGATCAAAGTCCACAGGTGTGATGAATCGATTAACACCCCTACTTCAGAAACACCTACATCAAGTATCACCTACACATATTTAAACAACAAACATCATTACACGCATTTAAAAAGCATCCTAATTCTAAGCTATTCAGCACAGTTACCTTAATTTGACTTAAGTCTCTTTTGAAATAATAAAGCACTCTTATGAAGAAGAAACAAGAATAGCAATCATGCGATGGTCGTTGCTCTGTGGTCCAGCCTCGAGGGATGCAAAGAGAAGCCCAGTATTTACACCAGTTAGGAATCTTGGTGTGGTCTTTGACCCTAGCCTTACTTTTGAATCATCTGCAATGTCACCAAGGTATCCTTTTTTTCACCTTCGTAACATTGCTTGTCTGTGCCTGATGTAGAAAGGCTAGTTCATGCCTTTGTTTCTTACCAGCTCGATTATTGTAACACACTGTTTGCAGGTGTCTCCAAGGCTGCTAATAGCAGCCTACAATATATTCAGAACTCCGCTGCTGGCATTTTACCTGGAACTAAACTCATATTACACCGGTTCTTGCTTCTTTGCACTGGTTGCCGGTTGAGATCAGGATTGATTTTAAAATACTGTTGTTAACCTATAAGGCTCTGAACGGTTTAGCTCCATGTTACATAGCTGGATTGCTTATACACCCGTATGTGATCTACATTCCTCATCCTCGGGTTTATTGGCAATACCCAAAACTAAGCTTCACTCTATGGGCAACAGGGCTTTTTGCCACTATGCGCTCAAACTTTGGAACGACCTTCCTAAATCTATCAGGGGACCGCCGATGCTTTTAAAAACCAGTTAAAGACACACACGTTCAGGCATTTTTATCATGATTTGGTTTTTGATTTGTGTAGTTTCTTTTTATATTAGGTATACTCTTAATATGATGCATGTATAGATGGTTCTCTGTGTTTTTTTGTGTTTGTGCAGCGCTTTGAGATGTGTGCATTTAGGCGCTTTATAAAATGAAGATTATTATTTATTATTATCTTGAGCCAGCGGTTTTGCCCAGTATAGGCATTAGTTACTGTGTTAATGCAGACAGGATGAAATGGTTAACTTCCAGCAACCCATATGGAACTTAAAGATTTGCCCTTCTCAGTAGAAGATGCATAGCTTTATTACCAGTAGATGGGAGGGCACGTGACTTAGCCAATCAAATTTTTATTTTTAAATAGAGGTCATATTTGTTTTGTTCTGAAACCCGCCCCTAGATTGAAACAAAGGCAATGAAGTCCTGGCACGGACCCATGTGTCCCATCAATAGATGTTTATTGCTGAATTAATGATTGCAGTCTCAGTCAGTGGGATATCTGAAAGCAACACCTCCCATGAGTTAAACATCTCAGCAGGTCTCTCTCTTACCAGCGATGGTGTGAAATAGTGTCTCACACTGTGTCTGTTTTGTTGAAGCTCTGATATCTCCACCTGGAATGTTATCCTCTCATCTGTAAATGCAGGCCGGTGCAGTAAACACTTCTGAGATGTCTTTGTGAAGGAATGTTTTTTTTTATAGGAGAGGCTTGTTTGTTTATATATATTATATATATATATATATATTTTTTTTTTTTTAAATCACATTCCTCTTCAGTGACAGGTTTTTAATGTGCTCCACCAGATGAAACCTTTCCCAGCATTCAGCATTCAGGGTTTCACTGCTGGGTGTATTCTGAGGTGTTTTCTGAGATTTTGTAACTGACTGAAACTCTTGTCACAGTCATTACAGTGGTATGGCTTCTCTCCAGTGTGAATTCTTTGGTGTGCTTTTAAATGTTGCAACTGAGTGAAACTCTTCTCACAGTCATTACAGTGGTACGGCTTCTCTCCTGTGTGAATTCGTTGGTGTTTTTTAAGACTTCCTAATTCACTGAAGCTCTTCTCACAGTAATTGCAGTGATAAGGTTTCTCTCCTGTGTGAATGCGCTGGTGTGATTGAAGATGTCCTAACTGTGTGAATCTCTTCCCACACTGAGTGCAGTGATGAGGTTTCTCTCCTGTGTGAACACGCTCGTGTGTTTTCAGATGTGATAAACAACTGAAATTCTTCCCACAATCATAACAGTGAAATGGAGCCCCTCCAGTGTGATTTCTCTTGTCAGTTTTAGGAGATCCTAATTGACAGGAACTCTTCCCACCTTTAGTAGAGCAAGGCAAGGTCTTCAAGTTGCCCCAGGTTAAAGAATTGTTTACACACACAGACTGTGCAGTCTCTTTAACTGAGCAAGTTTTGAATTTCTTTATATGTTCTTCATGGGTCACCTCTCTGTGTTTCTTGCACTGCAGTTTGCCACTAGAAGAGTGGGGTGATGGAGTGAAGTAGTGTTCTCCTTCATCTACTGTAGAAGCTAAAGAAAGAAAGAGACAAAGGTTATTGTACAGCATTCTCAAACATTCATTCTTATGCAGGGCTTCCCCTCATAACCATGAACTCCTATAGCGAACTGCACATTTAGAGAATACAATCAAAATCCACTTAATCACTCCTGTTAATGTTGTTGTTATTATTATTATTATTATTTATTTATTTCTTAGCAGATGCCCTTATCCAGGGCGACTTACAATTGTTACAAGATATCACATTTATACATACAATTAGCCATTTATACAGTTGGGTTTTTACTGGAGCAATCTTGGTAAAGTACCTTGCTCAAGGGTACAGCAGCAGTGTCCCCCACCTGGGATTGAACCCACGACCCTCCGGTCAGGAGTCCGGAGCACTAACCACTACTCCACATTGCTGCCCCAATGTTAGCCTTTTTTTATTACCACCACATTAAAATTTGCCGGCCAGAATATCAATGAGGACAAGTGCCTGAGAATATCACTTTGATTACACTATGTAACACAATTTTTGTTCCTGGGTAGTAAGTGTTATTTCCTAATTGCTTATGCCTCAAAAGTATAGAAAATGGCTATTATTCCCCACAAACTTTGCTTTTGTGACCAGGACAGTGATATTTTGAAATTTACCTAATTTTCCAATGAGAAAACGGGCAAATTGTGTCTTTTCGTTCACATAAAGTCAGAAAAAAAAAAACATATGAATCCAAATTAACATGTATTTATACTAAAGTAATACAAAAATGACTACAAAAGATTTAGAAGTGAGTAGTTTTTCGAGATTTACGATTATACTGTAAATCACTTTCACGAATCAGCCCCCAAATGTAGTCTCCCATCATGTTCTCGTTATACTGTCCTTGGTAGCGGCGTTCAAAGTCCAGTATATCCTGGTGGAAGCGCTCGCCTTGCTCCTCCGAGTACGCTCCCATGTTCTCCTTGAATTTATCAAGATGAGCATCAAGGATATGGACTTTGAGGGACATCCTACAGCCCATTGTGCCGTAGTTCTTCACCAGAGTCTCAACCAGCTCCACATAGTTTTCGGGCTTGTGATTGCCCAGGAAGCCCCGAACCACTGCGACAAAGCTGTTCCAAGCCGCTTTCTCCTTACTAGTGAGCTTCTTGGGGAATTCATTGCACTCCAGGATCTTATCTGTGGTCCGACAAAGACACCGGCTTTGACCTTTGCCTCAGACAGCTTAGGGAAGAAGTCTTGAAGGTACTTGAAGGCTGCCGACTCTCTTATCTAGAGTTCTGACAAATTGTTTCATAAGGCCCAATTTGATGTGCAGTGGTGGCATCAGCACCTTCCGGGGTCCCAGCCGTACTCATCATACTTCAAGGCGTCCAGCAAGGTCTTGATGCTGTTGTAATCCTCTTTGAGGTGCACCGAGTGAGCCAGGGGAAGAGACGGGTACTTGTTACCATTATGGAGCAGCACGGCTTTGAGGCTCCTGGATGAGCTGTCAATGAAGAGGCGCCACTCATTCTGGTTACAGGCGATTCCGATTGCCTCGAACAGACTGGTCACATTGTGGCAGAAGCAGAGCCCATCTTGACGGGTGAAGAAGCTGGAAAAAGGTTGGTGACGCTTCCTCTGATCTGCGACTTGCACACTTTCATCCAACAAGTTCCACTGCTTGAGCCTAGACGTCAAAAGCTCGGCATTGGACTTGGTGAGACCAAGATCTCTAATCAAGTCGTTGAGGTCTTTTTGGTTGGGGTAGTATGGGTTTCTCTCCTCAGCTCCACCTCTGAAATTGTCATCTGGATCTACAACGTCTTCCTCGCTCTCTGACTTGCTGCTCTCTTCTAAAGACGGCTGCTCTCTCTCCGGAGGAGTGGGTACAGGGAGCTCATGGCAGTGTGGCACCGGGACGATGGATGAAGGAAGGTCCGGATACGTGATAGCAGGTGCATTCTTGCCAGTCCGATGTTTGGAAGGGTCCACCATGCAGAAGTAGCAGTTGCTTGAGTGGTCAGTGGGTTCCCGCCAAATTCTTGGGATAGCGAACTTCATGGCTCTCTTTTCCCCTCTGTACCATCCTACAAAAATACATTTATTTCACCCATGACTAATGTGTAAGAGATTCTCGCAACATTTTTCATATATGATATATTTTTTTTTTTTTTTTTAAAATTGTAAAACATTTTAAAATTTAAAACTTTTACAATTTTAAAAATTTTAACAAATTTTATAACATAAAATTCCGAGCTTACCTTCCAGAGTTTTTTTGCAGTGCTCGCAGGTGAAATGAGGTGCCCAGGGTTTGTCTTGATCCCCGACAGGCATGCCGAAATATGCCTTGTAAGCCTCACACATCTTAGCAGATGCTTCCACGGAGTACTTTTTCGCTCTTGTCTTGATAAATTGGCCACAGACATAGCAAAATGCGTCTGCCGGATGCTTGCAGCCTCTTGATGCCATCTCAGAAAAATGCAGATATGTATCCACTTAGGCAGCTGGAACTAAACTGAACTGGTGGGCTTAAGGCCCCTGTATTTATACTACTATTTATATTACTGGAAAGTTCTAGAAGTTACTCCAAGTTTACTCAGCACTGAATCTATCTGGAATGTTCTGGAAAATAGGTAAATTTCAAAATATCACTGTCCTGGTCACAAAAGCAAAGTTTGTGGGGAATAGCCATTTTCTATACTTTTGAGGCATAAGCAATTAGGAAATAACACTTACTACCCAGGAACCAAAAAAAAAAAAAAAAAATTGTTACACGGTGTTATCAACACACTCTGGTTAATATCACTCACATGTACCAGTCACTGATTTCCACCCCACTTAATATCACGTTGACGAATAAAAGTATAAGATCAGGTTGACATGCAAGTGCTGTATTGAAATGTTTCTTCTGGTGACACTTCGCAACCCACTGATGAGACATGTGATCCCAGCATCACTGTAAAGCTGTGGCAGCAGCACAACTGCAAACAGTCTACCAGAAACAGGGAAAAGGGAAATATCTAACAACATTTGAAAGTGGCATACTGGTGGGTGTACATCTAGCACATGTCACAGTAGCAAGGACAGTTATGTTGCAACTTGCAAGCCACTGACATAGTGGTTAAGTTAAATTGAGCAAGCATGACTAAAGTATAATTACCTCTAAATCCCAGTTCACATTCAGGTGGACAATCATCACACAGGCTGGATCCCAGCTTGTTGTTCTCCTCCAGTGTACAGACATTAGTTTCAGTAGGAACTTCCTCTGTGATGGGGACACATTCCTGTTCTATGAATTCCTCTTTAATAGGAACACATTTCTGTTGAGGGACCTCTCCATCTTTAACAAATGTCATCTCTGTACCCTTCTTTAGACTTGCACACCACTCCTGGTCAAAGGACTCCTCTTGTGTGTAAACTGCTTCTGTCCAAACTGCTTCAGATTTAGACATAGCATGGCTCTCTGTGAGATCTGTGTGAAAGAAAATTGTACTCAATTAGAACTCTTACTACCCAGGTTCCTCTACAAAGCCAGCCCCTTGTCAATATTCTATTGAGTGAAGTCATTGGGTCATTCTGGTGGAACAATTTATGAGAAGGTGTTTATTTTATTTATAAATGGATATCGTGTGCCCAGTTACATTCCCCTGAGCTGGGAATGAGGCTGGATCCAGCATTGCTTCTAAAGTATCTGTGGTATTATTTTGTTTATTTAGCAGACGCCTTTATCCAAGACGGCTTACAGAGACTAGGGTGTGTGAACTATGTATCAGCTGCAGAGTCACTTACAATTACGTCTCACCCGAAAGACAGAGCACAAGGAGGTTAAGTGACTTGCTCAGGGTCACACAATGAGTCAGTGGCTGAGCCGGGATTTGAACTGGGGATCTCCTGGTTACAAGCCCGTTTCTTTAACCACTAGACCACACAGCCTCCTGTGGTAGAGGGGTGATCAATGCCTCAATGCCTCCACTAGGTGATGTAAGCATACGACATGGTTTATTTAGATTTCCAGAAAGCTTTTGACAAAGTCACGCATAAAAGATTAATTCTCAAACAGAACGCAGTAGGGATTCAAGGAAATGCATGCACATGGATTAGGGAGTGGTTAACAGGTAGAAAACAGAAAGTACTGATTAGAGGAGAAACCTCAAAATGGAGCAAGGTAACCAGTGGTGTACCACAGGAATCACAGGAACATAAGAAAGTTTACAAACGAGAGGAAGCCACTCGGCCCATCTTGCTCGTTTGGTTGTTAGTAGCTTATTGATCCCAGAATCTCATCAAACAGCTTCTTGAAGGGTCCCAGGGTGTCAGTATTAGGTCCTCTGCTATTCCTAATCTACATTAATGATTTCGATTCTGGTATAACAAGCAAACTTGTTAAATTTGCAGACAACACAAAAATAGGAGGAGTGGCAAACACTGCTGAAGCAGCAAAGGTTATTCAAAATGATCTAGACAGCATTCAGAATTGGGTAAATGAAATTTACACATGGTAAATGAAATTTAATAGAGAAAAGTGTAAAGTATTGCATGCAGGCAATAAAAATGTGCATTATAAATATTATATGGGAGATACTGAAATTGAAGGAATCTATGAAAAAGACCTAGGAGCTTATGTTGACTCAGAAAATGTCTTCATCTAGACAAATGTGGGGAAGCTATAAAAAAGGCCAACAAGATGCTTGTATATATTGTGAAAAGCATTGAATTTAAATCAAGGGAAGTAATGTTAAAACTTTACAATGCATTAGAATATTGTGTTCAGTTCTGGTCACCTAGTTACAAAAAGGATATTGCTGCTCTAGAAAGAGTGCAAAGAAGAGCAACCAGAATTATCCTGGCTTTAAAAGGCAGGTCGTATGCAGACAGGCTCAAAGAACTGAATCTGTTCAGTCTTGAATAAAGAAAACTACGCGGTGATCTGATTCAAGCATTCAAAATTGTAAAAAGTATTGACAATGTCGACCCAGGGGACTTTTTTGACCTGAATAAAGAAACAAGGTCTAGGGGTCACAAATGGAGATTAGATAAAGGGGCATTCAGAACAGAAAATAGGAGGCACTTTTTTTTTTACACAGAGAATTGTGAGGGTCTGGAACCAGCTCCCCAGTAATGTTGTTGAAGCTGACACCTTGGGATCCTTCAAGAAGCTGCTTGATGAGATTCTGGGATCAATAAGCCACTAACAACCAAACGAGCAAGATGGGTCGAATGGCCTCCTCTCGTACTGTAACCTTTCTTATGCTCTTGTGTATAACCGGTGTTGTGAAGTATATGGAAAAGCTATAGACGGGAAGTAAATTGGGTCCCACATAACCCAAAGTCTGTACCCCATGGCTTAATGATGAAGGCAGTTTGGTCAAAAATTTTAAAATTAATAACAAATGGAAATTTGATCTACGATCTATTATGGTGTTGCACCTCTACATGCATTATTATTAACATATAAAAGCACTAAATGACTTGGCACCAGAGTACCTAAGAGAGATTCTGTCCCCATATAAACCTCTGCGCACTTTAAGGTCGGCTTAAAGACTTAAAAACTCATTTTTATAGATCAGCTTTTTTTTTAACCTAATCTAGATATAAAGTTTCTGTTATCTATTTTTATCTGCTAACTTTGTATTTTATTTGTTATTTTAGCTCAAAGAGCCAGCTATTTATTTTACTTTTTGTCCTATCTAGATATTTGCTATTTATTGTTATTAATATCATTGTATTTTGTTAATTGTGCGATTATATTCGGTCTAGTTCTTGATCATGATACATACATGTAAAGCGCTTTGAGATACCATGGTATGAAAGGCACTATGTAAATAAAATAAATAAATAATAAATGTGAACAATATTGGGATATTTGAGAGACCTGGAGGTAGCTCCCAAAAATGGAAATACAGGTCATTTTATAAAATAGTCAGTGTGCGATAATAACCTGCATGTTTTGGACTTAAATACTGTGATAATATGGTAGAAAAAAAGTAGTCCTACCATTTAAAAGTGTGAAAAAAATATTTAATTTCCTAGAATGCCTCAACAAAAGAGCTGATAGCTTAAGTTGTGGTTTTCAACCTTTTATTTTTTAAACTGTACCCCTTCTGTCTGGAGATTTCAGCTCAAGCACCCCTTTACAATTTCCACTACTGAATGGTACCACAGTTGCAATAAAACTAAAGGCAGAATAATCTGATTCACACAATAATTTGTTCCAGTTTATTTAATATATAATTTATGCCACAAAGGTTTGGGACTGACAAAGCGCTGGTTAAGTGTAGAATATCAAACAGTGATGCTTAAACTTTTAATAAGAAGTCTTTGGATGCACAGAATAAAAAGACAGTATTTGGGAATCTTGTTGGAAACACATGTATTTGCTTTCTATTCTGCAAAGTTATTATAAATAATCCATTGTAAATGGTAATCTTGTTATTAGGGATGTGCTTTTGGTACATTTTTATACATGTTTAAATGCTATGCAGGTGTCAGCATTTAAACCATATCTACATACACACACACAGGGTTTATATTATATTATGATGTACCAAAAAAAAAGAAAACACACAGCATTGAAATTAGCGCTGTCACTCGATTTAAATTTTTGATTGATTAATTTATGGGCATTAGTTGATTAACCTGTGTAATAATCGGGGCACATTTTTAATTAAGGTAACAATCTTATAGCGGCTGTCCTGCATGCAGTACTAAAAAATCAATGCCCAATGGGAATTTGATATTTTCAAAAGCATTTGTATTATTTTTTATCTTAATAAATGTCTCTCTGTATTTGTACTGCACTATTGAGATGTACCTGTGCTGTACCTGTGCTGGCCCTGTGAGCACAAAAGAGAATAAAATAAACTAAACTTTTTTTTCATTATATTATATCAAAGAACAAAACTACCACCACCACTGCTTCTACTAATTATTATTACAACAACAACAGCTGCATGTGTTATAGAATCTATCAAATGCACAGATTCCAATACATTGTTATATTAACGCTACTGTTCAGGGATCAGTGCCACAAACAGGTAATCTTATAGTCACACACTGCTGTGCAAAATTCTTGGATTCATTCAGGAGTTACAATATATATCGATGTTATGAGCATCAACAATTTACTCAAAGCCTCCACTAGTGTTTTCCACTATTATAACAACTTTGACTTATTAATACAGCTTAGTTTGGGTGAGAAGAAACCAAGTCTGTCATTTATTATTATTATTATTTATTTCTTAGCAGACGCCCTTATCCAGGGCGACTTACAATCGCAAGCAAATACATTTCAAGTGTTACAATACAAGTAATACAATAAGAGCAAGAAATACAATAATTTTTGTTCAAGTGTGACAAACCACAATTCAATAATACAGCAGATAATAGTGATAGTTACATCAGGATATGATTAAATACAAAATACTACAGGTTAAACACTTGGCAGATTACAGTATTCTGAAGTACAGGATTAAATGCAGTAAAATAGGGGGCAGATAAGAGCAAAATAAAACACATTTAAATGACGTTGATCAGAATCAAAAACTCAAAGTAAACTATACATGAGCAGCTAATATGAAGTGTTGTAGTAGCTAATCCATCCACATTTACCAAGTGGTTCTCAACAGGGGGGGCACAAAGCAGTCCAAATGGGGGCGCAAGAAGCATCCAAAAAAAAAAGTGTAAAATGTGTTTTTTTTTAAATAAATGTATACATGCCATGATGTTCTGTAGATGGCATGGGTTGATTCTATGGTAGTATAACCCGCCCCCCCCCTCAAAATGTAAGACTTTTGCACAGCAGTGTGTGTGTGTATGTGTGTGTATATATATAAAATATCCCATAGCATAGACAGAGGACATTTTTTCAAACAAGTGATCTGCGTAAAAGTGTACTGGTAAATTAAAGCCTATACATAATTTATTTACACACATGCGTTCTTTTAATTAATATTGAAAAAAAAACGTCCTTATAAAATCATGTTATGCGTACTCACAGGGATGTAAGGGCTAAATGAATGTCAGTCGCCATCTGGTGTGTTCTGTTTGTTATGGAGGTTTGCTTTTTACAGCTAACAGTAACTCCATCCGCAGTAATTTCTTTTTTGTGATCAAATATTTATTGGGGACGTCCACAGTAATTTCTGAATGTTTTCATTTCAAATGGTGAAGCACTGAACGTGTTTTTCTGGTATGTCGATTTTGTCTGGCATAATTTACATACCACGGTTTTTCTTGTCTGGTTTCTCAAAATACTTCCAAACGTGGCTTCGCATCGTTCCTTTGTTTAGAGATGCCATTTTATTAAAAATATATAACAAACTTCAGAAAAAATATGCTTGTCATTAACTTTTACTCCGTGCAGTTGAAACCATACCACGGCCACTGCACCAATGAAGCGCCAGTGTCAATCTTCCTGTTGCACCAATTAGAAAAGCTACTGGGAGGCAATTGCCAAACCCCTTCCTTTTTATAATATCCTCCCTTACTGTGGCACCACAGCAGTAGTATATGCGACGGACTACTGATGATAAATTACTAAAATTAATACATTTAAATATGCGTTTGGTGAAATTTGTCACGTGACTGATTATACGTTTGAGCATATTATTCACCGTTTGACCACTTCTTTGGAGTTCATACGTTTAAAATTCCCATTCCTACTTGTTACCATTTACTTCCCATCTCAGCATAATTGTGTGTCAATTAAAATGTTTACAACATCAATAAAATAAAACTTAAGGTTGGGGCGATGCCTAATTTTTCACTGTCGATATATCATTCTCCAAAAAAGCAGATGTATCAATTTATCGATGTTATGAAAGGGTAAAAAAATACATGTAATACATGTGGAGCTGTGAATTACTGTGTAACATTGCTATTAACGCTTGTAAAACTATTCTGCATATTAAGTTGATTACATCTGTTTATGCATATAGTAATTAAATATATATATATATATTTTTTAACTTATTCGTGTTGATTCGTATCAGTGGGGTGGGGGTCAAAACAAAATAAAAAAGTTGTTTAAATCCATAACAAATCAAGAGAAAAAAATATTTTAAAAAGTTATCACTGTCCACAGCAGTGTAGTAAAAAGAGCGTTGTCCATGGCTTATATTTGAATTGTGTTAAGGAAAATAGTCCACATTTTGTTTTAATTTAAGAAATAACTGGCACTTGCTTACAATCTGCCCAGCATTACTGAATACCTGCTCACTGGGGACTGACGTTGCCAGGATGCTTTAATACTTCTGACCAAAGACACAACGTTTGGAACGATCTTGGTTGTTTTTCTTCATTTTTACTCCGGGGTAGTTCAGATGAATAACTGCAGATTTTGTTTGAAGTTTTGTAGGGTGCCATCTCATTAAATGGTTACGCAGATTAGTTGTTTTACCGAAGTATCCCAAACATTACTTCCTTTACCTTACTTGTTTTCCATCTTACTTTTAGAAAACGATTGCCCAACACTGGAAGGCATTGTATTTGTAGCTCGCTCGATACAGTATTTGTTCTATCACAACGCTCTTAACTTGCTCTGTTACTTTGAAGACTCCTGCACAGATGCAATCCCATCAGTAAACAAACACTCACAGGGGGCGGGGCAGGGGGGAGAAGGTGAGCTCAAATCGCATGCAGATTCAGAGAGTCAGACCTGAGGGGAGCAGAGAAGCTCTGCGCTTAATGCAATAACTGATTCCAATTTCAATCAAAACTGTCCTTTGCTTAAACCCTTTACACAAAAATGCCGCACAGGCTTGATTATCGATAGTTGTCAAACGATAGAATGCATCGATGCATCGCCTCAGCCTTAATAAAACTAACAAAGTTTGTATTAATGGTAAACAAGCCTGTGGGGCTGTGCGAGGGTGAAGACCTGGGCTGCTTCGCTCTATGACCAGGTCGTCAGGTCGTCTGGTTGTGTGTTTTCGCGATGCGGTCACTTGACCTAGCGGTCATGGGTCCACTGAACCAGTGAACTGGGTTTGTAGCACGGTTCATGGTTGTAACCAGAGGTATTAGTCTCACTAAAAGAAATGTCCCGCTCCAGGAACCGACTACATTATAAAAGCCCTCTCTGTACACTGGGATCAACACCCCCTAAACTAACCTACTTCTGAACTCCGCGCAGCATTCCCGGGCACGGCCCCCAACCAATCCAGACCTCCCGATCAGCTCAGAGAATAACTGCTCAACTGGTTGCCCAGCAACGCGCCTCAGCTGCACACACATGCACAGGAACCTGCAACAGAACTCCTCCCTGCCACAGACCTCAAGGCACAAAGTGCAGTGTTTCACAAATAAACACACAGGGTTTAAAAACACACGAGTATTGTTGCACTGTGTGTGTCCATCAGCAACCCACAAATATATGATTAAGTCGCCCAGACTTAAAGTCAATCATTTATCAACAAATATATTTGCAGGCAAATAGTTTATTATTATTATTATTATTATTTATTTCTTAGCAGACGCCCTTATCCAAGGTGACTTACAATTGTTACAAGATATCACATTATTTTTACATACAATTACCTATTTATACAGTTGTTTTTTTTTTGACTGGAGCAATCTAGGTAAAAGTACCTCGCTCAAGGGAACAGCAGCAGTGTGCCCCACCTGGGATTGAACCCACGGCCCTAACCACTACTCCACACTGCTGCCCTAATCAAACATGAAAACTTAATTCGCTGCTGTATTTTGATATCAAAGCTCACATATCATTACCCTAACCCTCTGCAATATGGTTTGTTAAAGTCTCAATGGGACTATAGGCTTGTTTAATTTGCTACTCACAGTTTACTCCATACAAGATATCCCTGTAACTGAAGGACAGCCATTGATCTCTTAATTAAACTGGTTAATATTTACCAATATAGACTAGTACTTTCTTATAGTTAATAGAATACTCATTTAAATCTCAATAATCTCGGTGAGATATACAAACACAAGCAGTACTTTCTTATAAGAACATAGAAAGTTTACAAACGAGAGGAGGCCATTCAGCCCATCTTGCTCGTTTGGTTGTTAGTAGCTTATTGATCCCAGAATCTCATCAAACAGCTTCTTGAAGGATCCCAGGGTGTCAGCTTCAACAACATTACTGGGGAGTTGGTTCCAGATCCTCACAATTCTCTGTGTAGAAAAGTGCCTCCTATAGTCTTCATAATTAATTAGAATGGTATACTATTAGGACAGTGGAGTTGAGTTATTACTGTTAATAACAACACTCACAATTAGCACTTTAAAGTGTCTGAAGAGAAAATTCTGACCAATACCTCACCAATAAAATCGACTAATAAGTTAGCTGAAATGACCAAGCAATACCATAAAAATAAATAAATAAAAACAGTAAAACAATTTTACCTTGAAATAATCCCTGGTTCTCGTTCCTCTGAAAGTCTTGTTCATTGCAGTCGGGGTTCATGTTTCTGAGAGGTTGTTTAATATCTGCATCTGCAGCGTTCATGCATTCTCGCACTGCTTTCAACTCGCTCTCTGATATTTCCAATCTCAGCTTCAGACTTGCATTCTCTTTCTCCTTTCCAGCCATTTCCATTTGGAATTCAGTGAATTTACTGCCAAAAACGTGTGTAATTTCACACAAGACGATGTCTAC
Organism: Huso huso; assembly: GCA_036884735.1. Lineage (NCBI taxonomy): Eukaryota > Metazoa > Chordata > Actinopteri > Acipenseriformes > Acipenseridae > Huso > Huso huso. Next base: position 5,223,460 of record CM072714.1, on the reverse strand, counting down.
AGCCGTTTTCACTGCGTGCTCGATGGTAGAGGCGAGCTCGTCTTGAAGGAACGAAACGGAGATACTGACGTCCATCTTCGCTTATTTTAGTTTAATAATCCTCTAATTTTAATGTATTCTTCTTTATTTTACTGGAGAATTAACATTAATATAAAATTCGTACTTCTTCTGGTGTGATAAAAAAAGAAAAGAAACAAGACTCGTTTTACTTCTGCGAGCAATAACTTTCACCCCGCACTCTGCCTGAGTTCTTAAATAAAACAGAAAATGGACTCTGTTTCTGAACTCAACGTTTCAATTTCCTGTAACGAAACGATAGCGTCACTGGAAATGAAAGCGTCAGTAGGAGTGGGCGTGGCTTTTTGAAATCGTCGCGTGTTATTGGCTAAAGAAATACTGGCTGCGTTCGCGTTACTCCTAAAAAGTCTGCGTTGCAGACGGGAGTCTGCGCCTGACGTCACGGTCTGCGTAAACGGAGCGAGGACAGCTTTGGTAGGTTTCCCAGCACAGTCGACTGACCGATTAGATTGATTTTCTGATTGCAGAAGACACATATATATATATATATATTTATATATATTGTCACTGTTCCCATACAGCTCCATCATAACTAGACTGGTAAATAAATTACGCAAAGACTTATTTCAGCAACTCCAAAACCATCTTTTGTTAGGAATCTGTTTAAGCAATTACAGTTATGAACATCAGTTTTATATGCAGGATATTCCATGCCAAAATTATAATAAACAAATACATACATGAAGATGTAAATACATGTCGAAATAAATAAATAAATAAATAAATACATGTTGAAATAAATAAATACATGGACAATTATTTATTTATTTATTCATTATTGCATTTATTTATTTTTAATTTTGGCATGGAATATCCTCCATAGTTTCACTAGTCTTGTTTGAAAATTAAATGCAAATCCATAATAGATGTACCCTCGAGGGTGAACGCAGGTGGACGCTGTCCACTCTAACTTTTTTTCAAGGGTGGATGCTGTCCATCCACTTTTTTTGGGGGATTTTTCATTACGATTTTCTTTTAACAAAAATCAATTACTAAAATATAAAATACTATACGAAGTGCATCCCCCACCATAAATAACTTCAAATAGCACGGATTTTCGGTGCTGACTTCTGTATGAGTCCTGACAAAGTGAACACGCCCCCACCCGTCACACACACACCCACACCAATAAGAAATAGAACAGTCCATTGTTTTTATCTTCGTCAACAACCGTAAAACCGCCATCGTGTATTTTATGAACGTTAGAATATTTAACTGTTACGACCATTAATATACGATGAAGAGGAGGAGTAGGCCTATAGAAGTTTTTTTTGTTCCTGTCGGTAAGACGATAGTGACACAAGAGCAGTTTTAAATAATCATTGTGTAATCCTAACATTTTTTTAAAAACATTGTCAGACATTTCGTTATAAATGTTTAAACACTTTTCTTTGGGACCAGATTGTTTTCCAAATGATTTCATGATGTGGGCAAACAGACATTAACATTTTTGAAAGTCCAGTATTGGACCGAATATAGCTGAAAAAAATATTTCTCAAGAACAGGCAAGGATAGGCCTCCTAGTTTAGAGAGTGAGAGTCTCCTTTTCTTTATTCTGGGCTGGGAACCTTCCATAGACAATCTACCCAACAGTGAGATTGCAGCATTTTCCAGTTTAGCATGTGCTACCATTAGTTCTAATTATTATACAGATTATTGGTAGCCTAAAACCGTCTTCACATAGTATAATTCTTTACATGCGTATTTACATTTCCCCATCCAGTTAACAGTGCGATTTTTCATGAACCCGGCTCCCCTATTATTAATACTATCATCATTTTAGGTGTAAAATTGACTGCAGTGACGCTGGAAATGCCCTGGACCCCGCTGGGGGCCTATAGGTCACAGACCCCTTGCACAAAGGAAAATGAGCACCATTGGTCCACATTGCGTAACCCTACAGAGTCCACTCACTATTTTCTGCAGGAGTCTAACCCTGGGTATTTGTCATTCACAATACAATATTTGTAATTTATACAAGCTCTTTTCGGTGTTCTTCACTAATCCTGCACCCTTTCGTCCATTGTTTTGAAGATGGCGCTCCAGCGCAGCACCTTTAAAATCACTAATCCTGCGCCCAGAGGATGCTTGACCTCTGTTGTCAGTTCCGGCTGCGGTCAAGCAGTTTGCCTTACTCGGACAGAGGGGGTGCGTTCACAAGAGCCAGACTTTGCTAAGTCTGCGCAGATTCTGTAAAGATTCTGCAAATTCATTGGCTACTTGCTCTGATTCTGTGCAGAATGACGAAAGTCTGCGTGTCGTGAACGCACCCAGTATTATTATGATGATGATGATGATGATTATTTATTGCAGCAGAACGCGAACTCGCACAGCGTAGCTCTCACAGGGTAGTTTATTTCATAACAGTAACTTAACTCTAAACCTAAGGTTCGTGGGGTATTGGCCGTGGATCACCAATTAATTCTCACAGGGTGCTCACAATGTTCAGTGTTCTCCCCCTCCCACAGCCTGTTTGTGGTCACGTGGCAGGGGTGTTGCGTATGAATGAAGCGGACGTAGATTACGGGTTGTGTGTCTTGTGTCTTCTAAAAGTAGTGTCAGTTGGTTTTTTTAATGCATGCCAAAATGCGTGTCTTCAAAAAGGCAGTGTGTGTGTTTAACACGCTTTTTTTTTTTTTTTTTTTTTAAAGCGCGCGCATCTTAACAAAAACAAAACAAAACAAAAAAAAAAAAACGTGTATCTTCAAAACGCATATTCGTTTAAAATGAATGCCAAAAAAAAATGAATGCCAAAAAATGTGTGCCGGAAATGAGATTTTGAAAACGGATGTGAAGCAGTCCTTTCGACCAAACTGTTGCAATGGTCAAAATTACGTTGTCACGAGCAAATTCAGGTTCAAGTTTTGAAAACTGGTACTTTCAGTTAAACCCAGCACCTTATTTATCACAAAAAAGTATTGACTTTTGGAAACAGGTGAGCGACAAAAATTAATAGATTGTAAAGCCTCGTGATACATTGTGGCTGTGTAAAATTAACCTTTACATGAAGTTCTAACACTAGCGTGTAGTTGTGCTTTGTTTCAGAAATGTTTTGACAAGAATGCCGTGGCATTTTTTAGAGGTTAGTTGTGAAGGGGATGAAGTCATAAACAGTGTATTGTTACGTTGATTTACAGGAATGCTGTGAATGAAGGTCGAAATTTCAATTAGGAAGGGACTCATTGAAACTTTTAAAACTTGCAAGCCGTAAGGGCTGTACTAGCGAAATATCTTTTTATTAGTTTTGATTTGCACTAAAGGAAGGATGCCAGTGTTTCTGTGACTGTATGTTTCAAGATATATATATATATATATATTTTATATATAATTACCCATTTATATGATGGTTGGGTACTTTTCAGAAGTGTGGATCTTAATATTGTTGTGGTACTTTGGCTTTTTTGTTGATTTATTGGGCACAGCAGCATTTCCTTCACCACCTGGGATTGAACGCACACCCCCGGTGGGAGTCCAGAGCCTAACCGCTAATATATTTGAGAAACATTTCTAACTAAATTATTTAGAAATAACATGTTTATGGTAATATGTTAACTTTAAAGATGACTTTTTTTTTTTGTCAGGAACTACACTGCGGTATTTGCAGCTAGCATTGTGAGTGATGACAGCAGTGCTTCATTAGAAGAAGAAAATGTGATTTATGAAAGGCCATATGTTTTTATTTGTATTAACAAAGCCGTTCAGCTTTTGCAAAAAGGGCGATGCTCCCAGGTGGGGGTGTTAATGAAGTCTTATAGATTGCTAAGTCCCCCTGGATAAATGGGCGTCTGTAATAATAATGTGATATAATAAATAATAAAAATAATAATAATAATAATAATAATAATAATAATAATAATAATGAAATCAATATAGCCGACAGTTTAGTTTGGTCTTTGTAATAAAATCAAAGTCATTGTGAAATAATGTATTATAATCCTGTTGAGTGCTTGAAACACTGATGAAAGTCATTCTACACATCATATATTATTATTATTTACACTACATTTCTCAGGCAGAACGACTGTGCCACCCTGAGTGTGACGGTGAAAAAAATAAAACGTGCATATTCTAAGCTCTGCACAGATCAGCGACCATCGGGACTGATGCTAAATGAAAGCCAGAGACTGTTGCATTTTACAACACAACGAAGTACGGTGTGGATGTACTGGATCAAATGGCAAGGCTGTATTCTGTCAAAGGTGGTACTCGCAGGTGATCTGTGGCTGTTTTTTTATAATGCTTTTGGTTTTGTACAAGGAGTGCACCGGCAACACAATCGCTCTGAGGGATTTCATTTTGCAGCTAGCGCTGGAGCGACGGCAGAAACATTTTGATAAGAGACACGAAAGCTGGCTGGCAAATGCCCCTCAACCTTCAGCCAGTGCTGCGCCCCCTGGCACACAGAATGAAAGACAATGCCAGGTTGCTAAATGCAATAAAAACAGAACTTTTGATGTCTGCGCCCGTTGTGAAAAGGCAGTCGATGCATTTTCCACAGGTACAGTTGAAAAGCATGTTTTCTGTGTAGATTGTACTTAGAAAGCTGTAATAGAACTCTAAACAGACAGGCAGAGCCTTTGAACTCTCACTCAAAGTGCTTTCACATTACATAAGTTCTGTTTTATGCTATTTTTATAACTAGTTATTTATGTTTTATAATGTTATATGTGTATACGGCTTTCTACACCTGTTTACAAAAGTTTATTGCGTAAAGTTTATTTTATTTCAGTTTTTCATGTTTATGTATATGCGCTCTTTGAAAAAAAAGAAAAAAGTTTAATCTTTAATGTAAATACGGTGTTTCTGCTCTCAAAATGTTATGTATGATGTTCATAAATAAAATAATAAGTTGTATTAGATTGTTTGTTTTTCATATCGAAGCCGTTTTAAAATGGAGCCACACATTTCGCGGCGGTTGTATGCAGTCTGAAATCTCGGCGGCTCTAGTGTTAACTGCTTTCACAATGTATTTAATCTGGATAACCATCAGTGTTAACAGGACAGGCACTTGGTAGGTGTAAGGGACAGTAGTCAGGAACTTGCAGTTTCCCGTTCCTGTGGAGACGTTCAGGGTATATAGTCCATGCGTTTATGATTAATTATAACATTATACCATTGCAGAGTGGTGCTAACACTACGGCCAAACATTTCTTTAACATTAGAACTGCTGGGTTTATGCTGCTCCCTAGAACTAGGGATGTCACGGTATACCGGTTTAACGGTAAACCGCGGTATAAACTGCCATGGTTTTGAAACAGCAACCATTTTTCTATACCATGATTACCGGGTTTAAGGTGATATGGACACGTTTTTTTATTCACCGTTTGTACATCGGTGAGGCACTGTGTTCATTAGAACTAACTAATGAACACAGACATCTCAAGTTCTGAAAACTGCCATGCATGAGATTATCCGAGTAGGCTATTAAATAAGTGACATCATATATAATATAAACAGCCTTGCTAAGCAATGATCGCTAGCCAATGTGATTGTCGGTAAATGAAAAACACACTCAAATATCAGTAAGAACAAGGCACTGTAATGTTTCATCACTGCCTTCCTATTAATTTACCTAACCAAAGAAGTAACAGCAGCTATTATCTATCGTATCAGTCAAGAGAAACGCAGTAAGCACACACCAATGCAGAGAAGCAAAAAGTCTATTTCCTACTATATAAACTAAGTCTAAGATGCTACAGGCATTTGTATAATTTTTATTTTAAACGGTATTGTAAAGATGTTGTCTCCTCGAGTTGATAGTGTTGTAGGGATTTTGGTTTTTATGTATTCAAAATTTAGTACAATTTTATTCCCATTTAAGAAAAAAAAAACCCCTAGATGCCGCTTAACTTTGCAACAGTGTTACACCCACCTTAACCTTTCTTCTTTCCTTTGCTGTTAACATGCAATCCAAAAAAATAATAAAATAAATTTGCAGGCACCGTCTTCTCATCATTAAGTTTTGCACTCTGCTGCAAGATCAGTGGGCGGGCGCTGCATGTCTTAAAACACTCTTGATTGGCTATTGCTAGGTAACACTATGCTTCTCTTAACTCAGGGGTTTCAACTAAAGTACCTGTGACAGGATGACAGAGGTTGAGACACAAAAATACAAAAAATAAACAGGCACGAGGGCCAAACAAAAGGTTTCTAAAACACAAAATAAACACAAAATGAAACTTACAAGAATAAGGCTTCCAGGCTGAGCGTTACCTTCACTGGATTGCAAACAAATGAACAAAAACCCAGCACACAAAGAAAACCACCTTTGCTTCCTCAGCTACTCTCCTCTGAATGGGAGGCTGAGGCCTCCTTTTATGCCAGGTGGCTGGGTGTTAATTGAATAATTGATTGCTCCACACCTGATGCAATAAACCTGGGCAGGGAGAATTTAACCCCATCCCTGCCAGTTTACAAGGGCAGAGCCCTGCTCTGCCACAGTACCCTTTACCATTTTCGCTCAATGAATGGTATTTTCCAAAATGGAAAATTACCTATATGGTAACAGTATTCTGGGAGACAGTCAGCATGGTTTTAGGAAAGGGAGATCGTGTCTAACTAACCTGCTTGATTTATTTGAGGATGCAACATCGACAATGGATAATTGCAAAGCATACAACATGGTTTATTTAGATTTCCAGAAAGCTTTTGACAAAGTCCCGCATAAAAGATTAATTTTCAAACTGAACGCAGTAGGGATTCAAGGAAATGCATGCACATGGATTAGGGAGTGGTTAACAGGTAGAAAACAGAAAGTACTGATTAGAGGAGAAACCTCAAAATGGAGCGAGGTAAGCAGTGGTGTACCACAGGGATCAGTATTAATGATTTAGATTCTGGTATAGTAAGCAAACTTGTTAAATTTGCAGGCGACACAAAAATAGGAGGAGTGGCAAACACTGTTGCAGCAGCAAAGGTCATTCAAAATGATCCAGACAGCATTCAGAACTGGGCAGACACATGGCAAATGACATTTAATAGAGAAAAGTGTAAGGTACTGCACGCAGGCAATAAAAATGTGCATTATAAATATCACATGGGAGATACTGAAATTGAAGAAGAAATCTATGAAAAAGACCTAGACTCAGAAATGTCTTCATCTAGACAATGTGGGGAAGCTATAAAAAAGGCCAACAAGATGCTCGGATATATTGTGAGAATTGTTGAATTTAAATAAAGGGAAGTAATGTTAAAACTTTACAATGTATTACTGAGACCTCACCTAGAATATTGTGTTCAGTTCTGGTCACCCTGTTACAAAAAGGATATTGCTGCTCTAGATAGTGTAAAGAAGAGCGACCAGAATTATCCCGGGATTAAAAGGCATGGCGTATGCACACAGGCTAAAAGAATTGAATCTATTCAGTCTTGAACAAAGAAGATTACGTGGTGATCTGATTCAAGCATTCAAAATTTCTAAAACGTATTGACAATGTCGACCTGAAAAAAGAAACAAGGACCAGGGGTCACAAATGGAGATTAGATAAAGGGGCATTCAGAACAGAAAATAAGAGGCACTTTTACAGAGAATTGTGAGGGTCTGGTACCAACTCCCCAGTAATGTTGTTGAAGCTGACACCCTGGGATCCTTCCAGAAGCTGCTTGATGAGATTCTGGGATCAATAAGCTACTAACAACCATACGACCAAGATGGGCCGAATGGCCTCCTCTCGTTTGTAAACTCTCTTATCTTCTTATGTGTAAAACGACTGAAATGGGTACATTTTTCCGTCAACAAATATTTGCGCTTATGCAGTGCTAGATTACACTATCACAGTTCTGTGACCTGCCCCTAGATTGAAACAAGGGCAATTAAGTCCTGGCATGGACCCATGTGTCCTATAAATAGATGCTTATTGCTGAATTAATGATTGCAGTCTCAGTCAGTGGGATATCTGAAAGCAACACCTCCCATGAGTTTAACATCTCTGCAGGTCTCTCTCTTACCAGCAATGGTGTGAAATAGTGTCTCACACTGTGTCTGTTTTGTTGAAGCTCTGATATCTCCAACCGGAATGTTATCCTCTTGTCTGTAAATGCAGCCTGTGCAATACACACTTCTGAGATGTCTTTGTGAAGTTATATTATATACAGACGTGCTCAAATTTGTTGGTACCCCTCCACAAAAAACAAAGAATGCACAATTTTCTCTGAAATAACTTGAAACTGACAAAAGTAATTGGCATCCACCATTGTTTATTCCATATTTAATAGAAATCAGACTTTGCTTTTGATTTTTTATTCAACATAATATTGTAAATAATAAAACAAATGAAAATGGCATGGACAAAAATGATGGGACCGCTAACCTAATATTTTGTTGCACAACCTTTAGAGGCAATCACTGCAATCAAACGTTTTCTGTAGCTCTCAATGAGACTTCTGCACCTGTTAACAGGTAGTTTGGCCCCTCTTCCTGAGCAAACTGCTCCAGCTGTCTCAGGTTTGATGGGTGCCTTCTCCAGACTGCAAGTTTCAGCTCTTTCCATAGATGTTCGATAGGATTCAGATCAGGACTCATAGAAGGCCACTTCAGAATAGTCCAATGTTTTGTTCTTATCCATTCTTGGGTGCTTTTAGCTGTGTGTTTTGGGTCATTATCCTGTTGGAGGACCCATGACCTGCGACTGAGACAGAGCTTTCCGACACTGGGCAGTATGTTTCGCTCCAGAATGCCTTGATAGTCTTGAGATTTCATTGTGCCCTGCACAGATTCAAGGCACCCTGTGCCAGGTGCAGCAAAGCAGCCCCAAAACATAACCGAGCCTCCTCCATGTTTTACTGTAGGTATGGTGTTCTTTTCTTTGAAAGCTTCATTTTTTCGTCTGTGAACATAGAGCTGATGTGACTTGCCAAAAAGCTCCAGTTTTGACTCATCTGTCCAAAGGACATTCTCCCAGAAGGATTGTGGCTTGTCAATATGCATTTTAGCAAATTCCAGTCTGGCTTTTTTATGTTTTTCTTTCAAAAGTGGAGTCCTCCTGGGTCTTCTTCCATGGAGCCCACTTTCGCTCAAAAAGCGATGGATGGTGCGATCAGAAACTGACGTACCTTCACCTTGGAGTTCAGCTTGTATCTCTTTGGCAGTTATCCTTGGTTTTTTTTTTCTACCATTCGCACTATCCTACTGTTCAATCTGGGGTCGATTTTCCTCTTTGGCCGCGCCCAGGGGAGGTTGGCTACAGTTCCATGGACCTTAAACTTCTTAATAATATTTGCAACTGTTGTCACAGGAACATCAAGCTGCTTGGAGATGATCTTGTAGCTTTTACCTTTACCATGCTTGTCCATTATTTTCTTTCTGATCTCCTCAGACAACTCTCTCCTTTGCTTTCTCTGGTCCATGTTCAGTGTGGTGCACACAATGATACCAAACAGCACAGTGACTACTTTTCTCCATTTAAATAGGCTGAATGACTGATTACAAGATTGGAGACATGTGTGATACTAATTAAAGAAACTAATTAGTTTGAAATATCACTATAATCCAATTATTTATTATCTTTTCTAAGGGGTACTAACAAATGTGTCCAGGCCATTTTAGAATATCTTTGTAGAATAAGCAATAATTCATCTCTTTTCACAGCTTCTTTGCTTTATTCTATGACATACCAAAGGCATGCAAGTATACATGATAAAATAGCTTTTAATTTCATCACTTTTCAGGAGGAATGAAGCATTATTTCAATGAGCTGTAAGGGTACCAACAAATCTGAGCACGTCTGTATATACAGACTTTTTGGTTTTTTATTTTTAATTACTTTTTGAATATTTCTATAATTCTCTCACGTTGAAAGTGTAGATGATGTTGTATAGATCAGTGAAACAAACTCCTACTTTAATGCATTTTGAATTGTATTTTTTAGGCAGTAGAATGTGAAAAATGTTCAAGGGTGTGAAGACTTTTTCAAGGCACTGTGTATGTGTATGTATATATATATATATATGTATATATGTATGTATGTATATATATATATATATATATATATATATATATATATATATATATATATGTATATATGTATGTATGTATGAGAGGTTTGTCAGAAATTATTTTTAAATCACATTACTCTTCAGTGACAGGGTTTTTGTCTTGCTAAGATGTTCCGGTTTTTAATGTGCTCCACCAGATGAAACCTTTCCCAGCATTCAGCATTTCAGGGTTTCACTGCTGTGTGAATTTGGAGGTGTTTTCTGAGATTTTGTAACTGACTGAAATTCTTCTCACATTCATTACAGTGGTATGGCTTCTCTCCTGTGTGAATTCGTTGGTGTTTTTTAAGATCTCCTAATTCACGGAAGCATTTCTCACAGTCATTGCAGTGATAAGGTTTCTCTCCTGTGTGAATGCGCTGGTGTGCTTTTAAATGTGGCAACTGAGTGAAACTCTTCTCACAATCATTACAGTGGTATGGCTTCTCTCCTGTGTGAATTCGTTGGTGTTTTTTAAGACTTCCTAATTCACTGAAGCACTTCTCACAGTAATTGCAGTGATAAGGTTTCTCTCCTGTGTGAATGCGCTGGTGTGATTGAAGATGTCCCAACTGTGTGAATCTCTTCCCACACTGAGTGCAGTAATGAGGTTTCTTTCCTGTGTGAACACGCTTGTGTGTTTTCAGATGTGATAAACAACTGAAATTCTTCCCACAATCAGCACAGAGAAATGGAGTCCCTCCAGTGTGATTTATCTTGTCAGTTTTAGGAGATCCTAGCTTGTTGTTCTCCTCAAGTGTACAGACATTATTTTCAGTAGGAACTTCCTCTGCGATGGGGACACATTCCTGTTCTATGAATTCCTCTTTAATAGGAACACATTCCAGTCGAGGGACCTCTTCATCTTTAACACATGTCAGCTCTGTAACCTGCTTTAGACTTGCACACCACTCCTGGTCAAAGGACTCCTCTTGTGGGTAAAGAGCTTCTATCCTTGGCCCCTGTGCTTCAGATTTAGGCATAACATGGCTCTCTGTGGGATCTGTGTGAAAGAAAATTGTACACAATTAGAACTCTTACATACTATCCAGGTTCCTCTACAAAGCCAGACCCTTGTCAATACTCTACTGAGAGATGTCATTGGATCATTCCGGTGGAAGAATTTATGAGAAGGGGTTTATTTTATTTTATTTTATTTTTAAATGGATATAGTGGACCCGGTTACATTCCCTTGAGCTGGGAACGAGGCTGGATCAATGCATCAATGCCTCCACTAGGCAGCATAACCGGTGTGGTAAAGTATATGGAAAGGCTATAGAGGGGAAGTATATTGGGCCCCACATAACCCAAAGTTTGTACCCCATGGCTTAATGATGAAGGCAGTTAGGCTGAAACATTTCTGTTTTTAACTTTGTTCTTTTAAAATAATAATTAATAAAATAATGGAAATTTGACCTACAATCTATTATTATGGTGTTGCACCTTGTGACAGAGATCGAATGATTCTTGGTGTTAGATCCCCCCCGACCTGTGAGGCAGCTGCATAAAGGGAACAGAGTACCCTGGACTAAATGGCACGACAGTTTATTCCCAGGGTTAGATGGAAGAAGTCGGCCATCTAGAAAGGGGGCAAAGCTACAGTATACAAACTCAATTACCTGGAAGGGAAACGCTGTGGCATCCACGGATTGGAGGAGCGGATGCGCTTGTTGACCAAGGGGTCATGGTTATATTAAAGGACCAGAAGGAGAACCTGTATGGTGAAACGTGAGTGTTTTGTTTTTGTTTGTCGTTAATAATACTGTTTGTAATTATGTGGGCGGCTAACACAATCCGGAGCTTTCGCAAAAGGCCAGCATTAAACCCGAATCAACAACACTGCACTTTTGTTTAACACTAAAGTACTGTGTTCACCACGAGCACTAGAGCACGCACTGTGGACTGGTGTTTGTGTTTGCGTATGTGTTATGTGTGGGTGAACTAAAAACGGGACTGTTATTATTTCAGGGCCAACCCGTGGATTACAAATAAGCAAAACACGCCACTGTATTGCTTCATTACCATTGTTATTATTTACTGTTGTTTTGCCATCAGGCCATTGGATTTAAAAACCATTAAACAACATTGCACCTGGATTATACTTGCCTGTCTGTTTATTGATCACCTGCACACTGCTAACCACTTTGCCACAACCTCCACTTGCATTAACCCTTTGCTGCCGACGCGCTCTAATTTCATAGCTTTTGTTACGATGATGAAACGTGATATATCTCAGCCGTCCAATCAACTATCTTGTTTGTTTTTTTTCATTAGGCCATAGCCATGGCTGCGCTGAATATCCCCATGTAATTGGTTTAGGGCTGCAATGGGTGTGGCTTTTTTTAAATTTGTGTTTCATTTTTGACTTCAATGGAAAATTGTATTGACACTCACCCGTTTGAAACGTCTATCTCCCATTCTACAAGCCCAAAAGTGCTGATCTATAACTCATCCAAAAGCTAAGAACTGGGACTAACTAGTTGCCATTTTATTTTTTCCTGTTACTATGCTTTTTAAAAAATTACTTCTGGAATGTGTGTCTGTGTGCGTATGCGTATGCGTGCAGCTGCAGGGCACACCAGACAAAAAACTGAGACAAAAAACTAATTACTGAAAAGACATCTAAGATAGCCCTCTTATAAATGTTTTACTGATATTTTTAATTCTATACATTTTATTTTATTTCGTGTCCTGTTTTGAAAATGTTATTCTGGACGGAGGCGAAAGTAAATATGACATCTGCCTGATCTCTAGCTAGCTAACTTAGTATATTTGCCGTGTAAATGTTGTTTTTATCATTATTTTGTTGCTTATCAGTGTACTTCATTTCTCTGTGTGTAAACGATGGATACGTATTTAGCTGTAGTCATTACTTTTATTATTATTTAGCTGTTTATTATTGGTAGTTTTTTTTACCCTATACATACAGTATTCGCAAGTTTCTTCTTTTAAAAAAACAAATAAATAAATAATAATAATCATACTCAACATCTTGTGTGGCATACACATTGAGAACTCTACACAAATAATTTACTTTAATCACATAGTGGATTATATTATATTTCCAGGTTTCTTCAGTTTCACTTTCAGTCTACATCCGCCATTTCGGCTCTATTAGGCACATTGTTTTGCATTCGAAAAACTGTAAAAGCAAATCCAGTTCTGATTACATATTGGAAATCCTCAAAATTCCACATCTCCCATGTACTCTGATTTTTTTACTAGAGTTTGGAAAAATATGAATTTGCTCATTTTTGAAATATTAATATTTCATATTTCAATATTTTTGGAGTAATCTTATAGACACACTGCTGTGCATAAGTCTTGGAATCATTCAGTAGTTACAATATATACTGATGTTATGAGCATCAACAATTTACTCAAAGCCTCCACTAGTGTTTTCCACTATTATAACAACTTTGACTTATTAACAGAGCTTATTTGGGGTGAGAAGAAACCAAGCTTGTCATTTAGCAATCTTTAATTCACGTTGATCAGAATCTTCAAAAACTCATAAAGTAAACTATTCATGAGCAGCTAATATGAAGTGTTGTAGTAGCGAATCCATCACATTTACCCAGTGGTTCAGTCCAAGGGCGGGGCGGGGTGGGGCTGCGAGATTCTTATTGCTTCGCAGATCGCGTAACCACACCCCCTTTTGTACCATCAGTCACGCCCCCTTGGTTAGCGAGTGCAGCCGTTTCTCTTCCAATCCACGGTTGCCAGCACTTCCCTTCTGGGGCAATGACATGGTGTACCGTGGCTCCGCCCCCTTTCCACCTTCCCCTGGAATGAATTGTCAGACCATCCAGGTAGGGAGATTTATAATTAAGAATCATTCTTTCTCTCTCACACCACCCCCTTGTCAATCTTACTGTTGCACCAATTAGAAAAGCTACTTGGAGGCAATTGCCAACCCCCTATCTTTTTATAATATAATACATCTGACTGCTGTGGCACCACAGCAGTCGGATATGTGACGGACTACTGAAGATAAATTACTAAAATGAATACATTTAAAAAATACATTGTGTGGTTAAAGCAGATCATTTTGTTCCCCCTCTCCCCTTCTTTAGTCCTCTTGCAGGATGCTATGCCTGGTTAGGCTGTGCTCAGTGTAACACGCTGTGTAAACAGGTAGTTTCACACATCCTTTAATAGGTAAACGTTTTTCCATCAAACAAAGGATTACTTGTATTACAGCTAACGTAGTCTATCTATTAATTTTCCATGTGGCCGTGGATATGTTGGCAAAACCCTTAGACCTCTCAAAACCAGACTAAGCAAACATAAAAGTGCAGTAAGGCGCAATGACCCTACATCCCCGATAGCCAGGCATTTCAGCGAGTTTGCGCATAATGCAATTCATTGAAATGCATAGGAATAGAAACCGTTTCTGTATGTAGAAGAGGAGGTGATGTTGCTGTTAAATTATTGAGAAGATAAACTTTTTGGATTTTTAAACTAAACACATTATTGCCCAAGGGACTCAATGAAGACTTTGAATTCTCAATCTCTATAGTTTGTTTATTTGACTTATTGTTTCGTTTTGGTATGAATGAGTGTCTTTACTGTTTAATATTCAATAATGACTACTATTAATTGTTTAATTGTATACATTCAGCTCCAATCTATATTCTCTGGGTTATTAGTATAACTCTTTTTAACCTTTGTTAGCCTAAATATGATATTGATATATTGTTTGATAAACAGACATTGTATAATATGCCATTCATTTTTTGTTCATGTAACAAATGACAAGGATTATTCAAATGTAAAGCATGTCGTGTTATATTGAATATAAGATGTTATTTATTGACTGTAAAATGATTAACATCTCTGCTAACTGAGTAATTATACATACTCAAAAGATCTCAGTATCACAGGCACCTGTGAACACTGATGAAGCCTACAGGTGAAACACAGTCATGACTGAGAACTGCACATTTTGCTAAAAATGTTTTTAATTTAAAATAAAAGGAAATACTTTAATTTTTGAGTGTGCACCTTTTTTTGGATTTCTTTATCGTTATAAAATTGTATGATGCTTGTTACTTACATGAGAACCCTCTTATGTTACTGTCGATTTTATAAATCTATTTATACTAATATTATTCATACATTTAAACAGCTATCCCCAGCAACCTTCATTTCGTGTAATAAAGCTTCTCACGATGAATTTCGGTTGCATGTTATGTAGGAGAAATATGACCATCAGGGTATTTGATTTTATTTTTGCCTATTTGCATACCAGTAATTCTGATGCATTATCTGTTAATGTGTACAAAGCATTGCTCTTAACAATAGCAGATATATTCATGAGAAAATAAAAGCTTACGATCAGATACGTGCATTGAGATTGAGGTGTGTTCAATGTATGAAAAATAAATAAAACACATGGTCAGCTTTATGATAAAACATTATGTTTTAGTTTATAACGCTTTCATTCAAACAGCACCTGTAGAACTCCTCTGTTTGTATCCTGGGACACTATCACCCTTCATTTAAATGTGCTTTATTTTGCTCTTATCTGCCCCCTATTTTACTGCATTTAATTCTGTACTTCATAATACTGTAATCTGCCAAGTGTTTAATCTGTAGTATTTTGTATTTAATCACATCCTGATGTAACTATCACTATTTAATCATATCCTGATGTAACTATCACTATTATCTGCTGTATTATTGAATTGTGGTTTGTCACACTTGTACTTTGCTTGAACAAAAGTTATTGTATTTATCTTGCTCTTATTATATTATTACTTGTACTGTAACACTTGAAATGTATTTGCTTACGATTGTAAGTCGCCCTGGATAAGGGCGTCTGCTAAGAAATAAATAAATAATAATAATAATAATAATAATAATAATAATAATAATAATAATAATAATAATTTAATAGCATAATATATAATACATGTATCTTATCATTTACTGTATTATCCGTTGGAATGATCAAGCAATACCATAAAAATAAATAAATAAATAAATAAATAAAAACCTTACCTTGAAATAATCCCTGGTTCTCGTTCCTCTGAAAGTCTTGTTCATTGCAGTCGGGGTTCATGTTTCTGAGAGGTTGTTTAATGTCTGCATCTGCAGCGTTCATGCATTCTCGCATTGCTTTCAACTCGCTCTCTGATATTTCCAATCTGAGCTTCAGACTTTCATTCTCTTTCTCCTTTCCAGCCATTTCCATTTGGAATTCAGTGAATTTGATGCCGACAACTTTTGTGATTTCGCACAAGACGGTGTCTACAGCCGCTTTCACTGCGTGCTCGATGGTAGAGGCGAGCTCGTCTTGAAAGAACGACACGGAGACACTGACGTCCATCTTCACTGATTTTAGTTTGAGACTCGCGTAGCAGAATCCTCTGGTTTTGAAGTATTTTATTTTTTTTACTGGTGAATTAACATTAATATAAAATCCGCACTTCTGGTGTGATAAAAAAAACAGACTCGTTTTACTTTTGCGAGGAATAACTTTCACGCTGCACGCTGTCTGACTTCTTAAATAAAACAGGAAAGGTACTATTGAAAAAAAAGTCGGTAATAGTGGGCGTGGCTTTTTGGAAAGCGTGTTAATGGCTACAGAACCACTGTAAACCCCTACGGTGGCCCCGAAGGGGAGAGGGGAATTCATCCACAACGCGGACTCGAACAGCGCAACTCTCACAGGTAGCTTAAATGCATGCCAAAAAAAAAAAAAAACGCGTGTCTTCTGAAACTTCTTCATTAACGTGTATGCCAAGAAATTTACTAACTTTTTCGACAAGACGACATGATTTATTTGTGATGTGTACAATCAGTTATAGTTTTTTTTTATTATTATTAAAAACGTCTTTGACATGCGCGGCTAAAATAACCTTTAACTACGCGATCTACCTGTTTATAAATGATTGTGCCAGTTTCAAAGTAGCCTATTTTTTATACATTTTTTTTGGATTTCAAAACTTGAAAGTCGAAAGTAAATGCTCACGAAAGTTTTCAGGAATGTTGTTGCTGTGTGGTTTGTGTTTGAATTATTTGAATCGGACCACTCACAAAAATAAACAGTCAAAACGTTATTGTCAACAGATATTTTGTTTATATATTTATTTTATATACAGTACACACATAAGAAAGTTTACAAACGAGGGGAGGCCATTCAGTCCATCTTGCTTGTTTGGTTGTTAGTAGCTTATTGATCCCAGAATCTCATCAAGCAGCTTCTTGAAGGATCCCAGGGTGTCAGCTTCAACAACATTACTGGGGAGTTGGTTCCAGACCCTCACAATTCTCTGTGTAAAAAAGTGCCTCCTATTTTCTGTTCTGAATGCCCCTTTATCTAATCTCCATTTGTGACCCCTGGTCCTTGTTTCTTTTTTTCAGGTGAAAAAAGTCCCCTGGGATTCGACATTGTCTATACCTTTTAGGATTTTGAATGTTTGAATCAGATAAACCGGATAGTCTTCTTTGTTCAAGACTGAATAGATTAAATTATTTTAGCCTGTCTGCAGGCCTTGACATGCCTTTTAAACCCGGGATAATTCTGGATGCTCTTCTTTGCACTCTTTCTAGAGCAGCAATATCCTTTTTGTAACGAGGTGACCAGAACTGAACACAATATTCTAGGTGAGGTCTTACTAATGCATTGTAAAGTTTTACCATTACTTCCCTTGACTTAAATTCAACATTTTTCAGCTTTGCCACATTGTCTAGATGAAGACATTTCTGAGTCAACATAAACATGATATTTATAATGCACATTTTTATTGCCTGCCTGCGTGCAATACTTTACACTTTTCTCTATTAAATGTCATTTGCCATGTGTCTGCCCAGTTCTGAATGCTGTCTAGATCATTTTGAATGACCTTTGCTGCTGCAATAGTGTTTGCCACTCCTCCTATTTTTGTGTCATCTGAATTTTTAACAAGTTTGCTTACTATACCAGAATCTAAATCATTAATGTAGATTAGGAATAGCAGAGGACCTAATACTGATCCCTGTGGTACACCACTGGTTACCTCGCTCCATTTTCACACGATCTCCCTTTCCTAAAACCATGCTGGCTGTCTCCCAGGATATTTTTATCATATAGGTAATTTTCCATTTTGGATCTTATTATAGTTTCCATAAGTTTACATATAATAGAAGTCAGTCTTATTGTTCTGTAGTTACCTGGTTCAGTTTTGTCTCCCTTTTTGTGGATCGGTATTACATTTTCAATTCTCCAGTCTGTCAGTACAACCCCTGTGTCAAGAGACTGTTGCATGATCTTGGTTAGCGGTTTGTTAATAACTTTGAGTACTATTGGGAGGACCTCATCCTGCCCAGGGGATTTGTTTATTTTAAGAGCTCCTAGTCCCTTTAACACTTCTGCCTCTGTTATGCTAGAGTTATTTAAAACTGGATAGGAACATGTCGACATGTGGGGCATGTTGCCCGTATCCTTCTTTATAAAAACTTGTGAAAAGTAATCATTTAATATATTTGCTATTTTTTCTATGATTTTGCCATTTGTGTCTCTTAGACATTTAACCTCCTCTTTGAATGTTCTCTTGCTGTTATAATATTGGAAAAACATTTTGGAATTGGTTTTAGCCCCCTTAGCAATGTTCATTTCTATCTCTCTCTTGGCCTTTCTAACTTCCTTTTTGACTTACGTTTGCAGTTCCAAGTACTCTTTCTGTGTACTTTGTTTTTGGTCCCTTTTAAACTCTCTGTAAAGTGCCTTTTTTTTGCTGAATTTTTTTTTAAATTAATCTGTTAAAACATTTTGGCCAGTTTGTTTTAGATTTGTCTACTTTTGCAATGTAATTGTTTTGCGCCTCTGGTACTACATTTTTTAAAAAAAACAGCCATCCTTTTTATGTGGGTGTTTTCTCTATTTTGCTCCAATCTACTTCTGTTAGTCTCTGTTTCATACCTTCATAGTTTGCTTTTCTAAAATTGTAAACCTTAGCTTTAGTCATTACTTTTCAGGTTTTAAAAATTACTTCAAATGAGTCCATGTTGTGGTCTGAGTTTGCCAATGGTTCTCTGACCTCTGTTTTAGTTATTCTGTCTTCGTTATTTGAAAAGACTAAATCAAGGCATGCCTCCCCTCTAGTCAGTGCCTTGATAAATTGCATTAGGAAGCAGTCATTTGTCATTTCCACCATTTCAATTTCGTCCTTCGTGCCCCCCATCGGGTTTTCCCATTTTATATGGGGGAAGTTGAAATCCCCCATTAGTATGGCTTCTCCTTTTCTACACACATTTCGAATGCCATTGTACAACAGATTTTTTTGCTCAGCGTCTGAACTTGGTGGTCTATAGCATGCTCCTATTATTATGCCCTTTGAATTTTTGTCCATTATTCTGACCCATATTGATTTGGTGTTGTTTTCTTTGTCCAGATTTAACACCTGGGCTTCAAGGCTATTTCTTATGTATAGCGCTAACCCTCCACCTCTTCTGTCCCGCCTGTCTTTCCTATACAGTGTGTACCCACTAATATTATATTCGTCTCCATCACTGTCAGACAACCAAGTTTCTGTAACACCTATCACATTGTAGTTACTTGTTAGTGCAGTAGCTTCAAGTTCTAACATTTTGTTTCTGAGACTTCTAGCATTTAGATAAATACATTTAATGGCTCTTACCTGAGTTGTTGCCCTTGTTTTGATGTGGTCTCATGTGGGTAATATATTAATACTATGTTTGAGAAACATTCCTAACTAAATTAATTGTAACATGTTTATGGTAATACGTTAACTTTAAAGATGACTTTTTTCTTCTTTTTTTTGTCAGGAACTACACTGCGGTATTTGCAGCTAGCATTGTGAGTGATGACATCAGTGCTTCATTAGAAGAAGAAAATGTGATTTATGAAAGGCTGTATGTTTTTATGTGTATTACACAAACAATCCACAACATTATTATTATTATTTAGTATAATATATATGACTTCATTAACTGCTTTCACAATGTATTTAATCTGGATAACCATCAGTGTTAACAGGACAGGCACTTGGTAGGTGTAAGGGACAGTCAGGAACTTGCAGTTTCCCGTTGCTGTGGAGACGTTCAGGGTATATAGCCCATGCGTTTATGATTAATTATAACATTATACCATTGAAGAGTGGTGCTAACACTACGGCCTAACATTTCATTAACACTAGAACTGCCGGGTTTATGCTGCTCCCTAGAACTAGGGATGTCACGGTATACCGGTTTAACGGTAAACCGCGGTATAAATTGCCACGGTTTTGAAACCACAACCATTTTTCTATACGATGATGTGACAGGTTGGCTGAGCGTATGGTGTAAATAACTGACAGACCAGTCCAGTTTCAATGCACAAGTCCAGGGTTTAATTTCACCCAAACACAATAATAATGACACCGGGATACACAGCGATGTGTAACCCGACAAACAAAAATGTAACGAGGGAAATCAGTCCCAAACAAAGAGAAACGGAAACAAAAAAACCAATAGAACACAGTCCGTCTTTCCTTAATCCAGGACGGGAAACAACGGGCAACAATTACGGCGTATTCCCGGAGTGTCCCGTTAGTGCTCTACAAATAGACAAAAGGCGCAGGGGTTAGCAGGTATGAAGAATACAAAACAAAACGACCTCCTCTTATTCCCCTGTCCCTGTTTAATGTCCTGCTCGTCTCTGTCGTTCTCTCTCACACAGTGTACCTTACCAGAAGGAACAGAACCCCGGGCCACGCCCCCTTTTGTACGCTCCGTCCCGTCCCCATTGGTCAGCGAGGGCAACCGCCGTCAACCAATACGCGACTGCCACCGCGCTTCCCGTCTGGGTTGATGACGTTGCGCACCGTGGTCCCGCCCCCTTTCCAGGTGGTCGACTTCCACCTTTCCTGGGGATGTCTGCTCCTCCTCCCTAGCGCCCTCACCGGTCGGGAGGGGAGATCTAAAACAAGAGTTCATTCTCTCTTTGTCACACATGATTACCGGGTTCACACGGTTTAAGGTGATCTGGACACGGTTTTTATTCACCATTTGTCCATCGGTGAGGCACTGTGTTCAGAACTAACTAATGAACACAGACATCAAGTTCTGAAAACTGCCATGCATGAGATGATCCGAGTAAGATATTAAATAAGCAACGTCATATTCAATATAAACCGCCCTGCTAAACAATGATCACTAGCAAACGTGATTGTCAGAAAATGAAAAACACACATACTTGAAAATATCAGTAAGAACAAGGCACTGTAATGTTTCATCACTGCCTTCCTGTTCATTTATCAAACCAAAGAAGTAACAGCACCTATTATCTATCGTATGGGTCAAGAGAAACTCAGTAAGCACACACCAATGCAGAGAATCAAAAAGTCTATTTACTACTATATAACTAAGTCTAAGATGCTACAGGCATTTGTATTATTTTTATTTTAAACGGTACTGTTAAGATGTTGCACTCGTCAAGCCCCCTAGATGCCTGTGGCAGTGTGATCCCGCCTTGTGCGTGTTGTTTGTTTATATGTTGTATGTAGTGTGTTAAATGTTGGTGTATAGTCATTGGTACACGGGATATAAATGGGTCTGTGTAACACGTGTGATTAAATGTATATTTGTATTTAGCCACGAGGGTTGCACATCACTTCACGTGCTGATTAAAATGGAATACTATGTGAGCACGGGGAAGGACACGTAATTAATCCATGTGCAGTTGTACCGAGATTCTAATTGAATGATTGATTAGCAGTCGAGTCTCGGTACAACTGCATAAAAGACGCACATTGTCACTCAGTCGGGGTTGGGTGTACAGAGAGGAGGTACGGGGAGATAGAGAGGAGACTCAAGCTAAAAAATAACAATTGCTATTCGTTCAGCACGTACTTGTTTGTCCGTTTCACCCCGTTTGTGTTTGTTTACTGTTTTGTTTGGCCCTTGTGCCAATTTGTTTTGTGTGTGTGTGTTTTGTTCAACTCTTTTATTTTCATTATTATTTAATAAAAAAACCGAGCGCTTCCGTGTCTCGGTTTTAACCTGAAGCTGCTGTGTGTCTGTACTTCCTGGTCCGTGATGTCACCACACCTCACCACTGCAAGCCATCCTGCCACAATGCTGCTTAACTTTTCTTCACTGTTAAGATGCAGTTGGGTGCTGCATGTCTTAAAACACACTCGATTGGCTAATGCTCAGTAACACTTTGCTTCTCTTAAATAATAGGATGCCGTCCAAACTGAAAGATGAAGAGGGTGTTCAGTTACAGTGTTCACATCCTTACCCCCTATCGTTCCAGACTGAGACCAATATTTTGGTGTTTCTCCACAGTAATTATTTTGCTGAGCCTGTGTGAGCTGGAGTGAACACTATTTCCAGTTAGGTAGTAGCCTGACAGAACTGTAGTACCAATGTGTTGTATTTGTTTTAAAATTTAAATTAAAGCAATTTTCTTGTTCACTTGACTTGAGTGTATTTCTTTAAATAGCCATTTAAAAATGGATCATGGCGATAACTGTGGTATATTTTTTGACAGTTACCATATCGTCAAAATTTGATACTGTGACGTCCCTACTTAGAACCGCCAGCAGCAGTCATTTTGACGGAAACATTTTAAACAGCTCAAGACGTGCCTCCGCGCTTCAGCAGGTACATTTCAAACAGTAGCAGGTGCAATGATTTAGAATAGGCTGCTTACCACTGAGGACTTCGCTAAATGGACTCCAGGAAAAGCATGAAAGGTGAGAGCACACTGGTAGTTTTGCAGTGTAACTTTAATTAGTCCATGTATGCGAGACAGAAGTGCTAACCTTTTAACACTATTAGCGTCTTCCTCAGAGCAATCTTCGCTACGCTATGAAAATGAAAGACAAACTTTCAAATACAACTCAGAAGATGTATTCATGAACATCATATCTAACATAGCAGAAACACTATTTAACTGAGGCATTATTTTCAAAATTAGCACATAACACATGACAACAAAAAAAATAAAACTATAATAAAATAAACATTTGAAAAGATAATTGTGTAAATATCTGTAAACTGGTATATATATACATACAAAATTGTAAAAACAAAGGAATTATTTCTAAAAAATAACAAAGAAAATAACTCCCATTGTGTAACTTGACTGCGCATTCAGGGAAACATACTTCAAAGTAGCCCCCATATTAGCACAATCCACACAGATGTAACGCTTATCAACTTCTTGTGTGCATTTACCACATACTGCTCTTTCACATTGGGCACAGATATCAGAAGTTTTATTTTTATTGCATTTAGTTACCTGGCATTGTATTCTGTTTCGTGTGTCACTTGGTGCGCACTGTATCCAGGTTGAACTGCACTTCCCTGCCCTTTGCAGTTTTCTGATTGAAATGTTTCTGCCAAAGCTCCATGACTAGCATCAAGGTGAAATCTCTCCTACTGATATTTTCCCCGGTGCATTCCTTGTACAAAATGAAGGAATTGATGGCTGCCATGTCCAGTACATTTTAAGAATACAGCAACTGGACATAAGTGATTGCTTTTACTGAGTATTAAGTTTTGCAGATGGACATGTATTGTGTCCATTGACACCGTGCTTTTGTCAGAAACAGCTGCGTGTCCATGTAATGTTTTATGTTTAGCTTGAAACACGCAGTGCTGTTTTCAATTAAGTTGTTCCAAATTTCTGATGCCAAGGCAAATATCTGTATTTGCTCTCAAATCAAAACACAAAAATCTCAAGATTTCTCAAAAAATTACTATAATAGTAATATTATAAGACTGCAGACTATATATGCTCATGTAGACAGCCAAACGGCAGTTCAGTCATATTTGTTTTGTTCTGAAACCCGCCCCTAGATTGAAACAAAGGCAATGAAGTCCTGGCACGGTCCCATGTGTCCCCATCAATAGATGTTTATTGCTGAATTAATGATTGCAGTCTCAGTCAGTGGGATATCTGAAAGCAACACCTCCCATGAGTTAAACATCTCAGCAGGTCTCTCTCTTACCAGCGATGGTGTGAAATAGTGTCTAACACTGTGTCTGTTTTGTTGAAGCTCTGATATCTCCAACCGGAATGTTATCCTCTTGTCTGTAAATGCAGCCTGTGCAATAAACACTTCTGAGGTGTCTTTGTGAAGGAATGTTTATATATAATATATATTTAAATCACATTACTCTTCAGTGACAGGGTTTTTGTCTTGCTAAGATGTTCCGGTTTTTAATGTGCTCCACCAGATGAAACCTTTCCCAGCATTCAGCATTTCAGGGTTTCACTGCTGGGTGAATTCTGAGGTGTTTTTTAAGACTTACTAATTCTCTGAAGCGCTTCTCACATTCATTACAGTGATAAGGTTTCTCTCCTGTGTGAATTCGTTGGTGTTTTTTTAAATGTTGTAACTGAGTGAAACTCTTCTCACAATCATTACAGTGGTATGGCTTCTCTCCTGTGTGAATTCGTTGGTGTTTTTTTAAATGTTGTAACTGAGTGAAACTCTTCTCACAGTCATTACAGTGGTATGGCTTCTCTCCTGTGTGAATTCGTTGGTGTTTTTTAAGATCTCCTAATTCACGGAAGCATTTCTCACAATCATTGCAGTGATAAGGTTTCTCTCCTGTGTGAATGCGCTGGTGTGCTTTTAAATGTTGTAACCGAGTGAATCTCTTCTCACAGTAATTGCAGAGATAAGGTTTCTCTCCTGTGTGAATGCGCTGGTGTGATTGAAGATGTCCTAACTGTGTGAATCTCTTCCCACACTGAGTGCAGTAATGAGGTTTCTCTCCTGTGTGAACGCGCTTGTGTGTTTTCAGATGGAATGAACAACTGAAACTCTTACCACAATCAGCACAGAGAAATGGAGTCCCTCCAGTGTGATTTCTCTTGTCAGTTTTAGAAGATCCTATTTGACAGGAACTCTTCCCACCTTTAGTAGAGCAAGGCAAGGTCTTCAAGTTGCCCTGAGTTTCAGAATTGTTTACACACACAGGCGGTGCAGTCTCTGTACTCTGCAGAGTAAGTGGTGGTCTGTCTTGCTCGGTTAAAATGAATTCTTTACAAGTTTTGAATTTCTTTATATGTTCTTCATGGATCATCTCTCTGTGTTTCTTGCACTGCAGTTTGCCACTGGAAGAGTTTTTGCAGTGGGGTGATGGAGTGGAGTCGTGTTCTCCTTCATCTACTATAGAAGCTAAAGAAAGAAAGAAAGAAAGAAAGAGACAAAGGTTATTGTACAGCATTCGTAAACATTTATTCTTATGCAGGTCTTCCCCTCATAACCATGAACAACTCCTAGAGTGAACTCTGATGAGAATACAGTCAAACCTGCTTAATATCACTCCTGTTAATACCAGCCTCCTTTTATTATCATCACATTGAAATTTGCCAGGCAGAATATAATGGGTGTCAATAAGGACAAATGCTTGAGAATATCACTTTGATTATTAACAATATCACCTAGAGGGATACAAGTATAAGATCAGATTTACATGCAAGTGCTGTATTGAAATGTTTCTTCTGGTGACACTTAGCAACCCGACTGGATTTGGCATCACCCAGTGATGAGACATGTGATCCCAGCACCACTATAAAGCTGTGGGAGCAGCACAACTGCAAACAGCCTACCAGAAACAGGGAAAGGCAAAAATCTAACAGCATTCAAAACAGGCATGATAGTGGGTGCACATCTAGCACATGTCACAGTAGCAAGGACAGTTATGTTGCAACTTGCAAGCCAATATCATAGTGGTTAAGTTAAATTGAGCTAGCATGACTAAAGTATAATTACCTCTAAATCCCAGTTCACATTCAGGTGGACAATCATCACACAGGCTGGATCCTAGCTGGTTGTTCTCCTCAAGTGTACAGACATTATTTTCAGTAGGAACTTCCTCTGCGATGGGGACACATTCCTGTTCTATGAATTCCTCTTTAATAGGATCACAGTCCAGTCGAAGGACCTCTTCATCTTTAACACATGTCAGCTCTGTAACCTGCTTTAGACTTGCACACCACTCCTGGTCAAAGGGCTCCTCTAGTGTGTAAACTGATTCTATCCTTGGCCTCTGTGCTTCAGATTCAGGGACAGCATGGCTCTCTGTGGGATCTGTGTGAAAGACAATTGTACACAATTATAACTCTCAATTACTAGCCAGGTTTCTCTACAAAGCCAGGCCCTTGTCAGAATTCTACTGAGCGATGTCATTGGATCATTCCGGTGGAACAATTTATGAGGAGGCCGCGGGAAAAAAAGTCTGAATTGAATTATACTCTGATGCCTGATAAATATATAAAAATGTGTTACAAAACTGTATGGGAATGACCCAACTCCCCAGTAATGTTGTTCAAGCTGACACCCTGGGATCCTTCAAGAAGCTGCTTGATGAGATTCTGGGATCAATAAGCTACTAACAACCAAACGAGCAATATGGCCTGAATGGCCTCCTCTCGTTTGTAAACTTTATGTTCTTATGTTGTTTTTATTTTTTAACACTGTCATTTTGTATGAGTGCAATGCCTTCCATGTGAGTCATTCCAAAAACAACCAACAAGTATTCAGATCTGCTCAGAGTCGTTCGTTTCCTTCTCTAACAGAAACTGTTTTCTTTTTTTCCCTGAATGTATACTTTGAAATCTAAAAAACTGAGTTCAACTTTCAACATGTCACATGGAAGACGGCGATTGTCAAAGGCGGAATACCTCAAAAGAAAATAAAAAAGAGGCTTTTGTAACGAGCCAAAAGGGGTCTCTTTTTAAATAGCTGCATAAACAAGTCAGTCAGTGCCAGAGAGGGACGTTAACCAGCATGGAAAAAATGAGGCAAATCGAACAATCTGGAGATATTTCATCTTCACCGACTCAAATGGCATCAGGTATGGAAACGGAGAATCACCAGGATCTAGATATAGATCATTTGCATAGTAATGTGGATGAAAGCACAGCACTGAGTTACAGGTGTTTCTTAATATATAGGAGGCTGTGTGGTGCAGTGGTTAAAGAAAAGGGCTTGTAACCAAAAGGTCCCCAGTTCAAATCCCACCTCAGCCACTGACTCATTGTGTGACCCTGAGCAAGTCAATTAACCTCCTTGTGCTCCATCCTTTGGGTGAGACGTAGTTGTAAGTGACTCTGTAAGTCGCCTTGGATAAAGGCGTCTGCTAAATAAACAAATAATAATAGTAAGTGCACAGACTGGCTTCAGTCTTTCAGTTACCATCACATACTCTGGAAATGTATGATAAACCAGATTTTGAAAATAACGGTGGTTTCATGGCTTCCCCCAAAGGCGTGACACTTTACTTTTTTGTGTGTTCATTTTCTTAAACATTTCTAAACAGCTTACGGCAGCTAAGTATGCATTTCAGATGGTTGACTATGATAAGGAGAAGGGAGGGCTTCAAATGTAAGAGATGAGAGGGGCTGGGCAGGAGTTCAAGTGTCTGTCATCACTGCAGTTTGTTTGATCACTTCCACTGGTGTTCACAGGCCACGCCCTCCTAACACACGGTCTGCAAGTTGCCATCTTGAAGAGTTATCAGAGCACTGAAAATTATTTATATATATATATATATATATATATATATATATATATATATATATATATATATATATATATATATATATATATATATATATACACACACACACACACACACACACACACACCAAAACTCAATGTATTCATGTTTGACAATACAGATGATATAAAAAAAATGTTACTCTGGACCCTTATGAAACTATGTACACTGTAAACATAAACTATGTACAAAAATTGCATTCATTTATTTTATATACATTTTTATTAGAAAAAAGTGCAAAAATGTTGTGTTAAAACATGTGATAACAATCAACACTAAAAAAATAATTAATATTCTCTATTGTTTATTTTTCATGTTTATAAAAAGAATAGAAAGAACTGCACACTCAATTGCACTCCAAAAATGTATATCTTTATTAATAAATCACCAACGTTACGACACAGAAATGCCTGTCAGAGTGTAACTCAAGTGTAGGATTACAGAGTTCAATACTATTAAGGCTGTATAAACAGCATATGAATATAAAATCACACATTAGTAAAGTACGTTCATGTGTTAATTGATCAATAGTTATCTAATGTCGCAAAAATAGAGTTTCAGTATTAGAATTTCCACAAAAATGAAATAGTTCATTGTAAATAGCAATCAATACGAAAGGCTTGTATAAAGTTTATGAACACTAGATTCAACATAACTCCCAATTGAAGAGAAAATAACAAGTTATAAAACCTTGTACATATAATGAATACAGCAATGCACAAGAGGGACAATGTGAAACCACATAATCAGATATATAAATTCATATATCTTAATGGAAGTACTTAAGTCAAATTACACATTCATTTTATTAGGAACCATAGTTTATAAATAAGGCCCTATGAAAATTGTGGAATTTCTTTAAAATTCACGGCAGTGTCACGGGTTAAGTATTGTATTTCGCGGAATGTGCACAGAACTATTTTATAAATTATGTGTAGAGATGATTTTTTTTTTAAATCAAATATAGAGAAATGCACTGACATCATCAAAATCAACGTCAAAGTTAGTCAAGCACTTTACAGTAGCTTGTAAAACGGTGTTGTAATTAACAGCCTGTAGGTAAAGTGTATCTGCAAGGACAGCTTTCAGTTCTAGTACGTCAGGTGCACGTTCACCATTTAGGTCTTGCAAAACAAATACAATGTGTAACCCATACTGATCTTGGGCATCAGTCGACTCGTCAGTGTGACCACTGACAAGCAACCAGACTGGTTTTACCAGTTCCATAATCTGCTTGTGATACTCGGCAACTTTAGGTAAGTATTCATGTCTCAGCTGGGCTGATGAAGGAATCACTCCACCATTTGCTACACTTTGGTTGTCCAATTTTTCAAGAGGGATATTTGCACAAACAAACGCCTCTGTCAGGTCAAAATGTAATGTGTTTCATGCTTCACGGTTTGAAGTGAACTTTTGGGACATGGAAGTCACTGTTTTTTTGTTTCCTTGGAAGTAAAGCAGTCGGAGTACTGCTCTGGATTTCCACCTTTCTCTTTCGGTAAATACTTGAATCTAAATGCCTGTCAACAGACGATTCTAGGTAGCGATCTGCAGTAACGTTGCAGGACGTACAGAAGAGCTTACCTCCATCGCTGTGTAAAACTCCTGCTGGATACTGCTTTACCTGATCTGCTGCAGACACATTTTTAGTCTTTTTAGAGACATCCACTTTGTTTACAGTGTGTAGTATTTTAATTTCCCGTCTAGACTGCATAGTCACATGACAATCACTGCACAGCACTGTGCATGGTTAATAGTACACACAGGCACACAGTAGAGCTCTACAGTTTTGTTAATGTGATTTTTTAAATATGAAATACAAATAATTATGAAAATGTATTTTTATTTCTTAATATTGTAAAAATCACGGTATTGGGCTAATTTCACGATTGTCGCGCAGCCCGTGAAATCGCGACATATACAGGGCCTTATTTATAAATACTAAATCCAAAAAGCTTCTCTTTGTAAAATAAAGTCTAAATCGCCTCCTCTCCTAGGAAATTGAACCTTCTCTATTCCTAAATACTGAAGAGAAGAAACTGGATGTCGGACAAAAATGAGCACCTACAGGATAGACTAAATTTCTACACCTAATTGTACTGCGATGTTCAGCTATTCTCGATTTAAAGATCGTGTTCTTTTAGTCCGCATTTCTTTATTGGTTTGCATGCATACCAGTTATGTGAACCCATGAGTATAACTAATAAAAATAAACGATACAACGCTATAACAAAAAAAAACTGCAGATGACTCAGGTTTTATGAGACTTGTACAATGTCTCTGGGTTTCACTGTATTCTGTATTTCTCTCCCTCTGTTGAGTGCCACGCCTTGAAGCAGTTTCTTGTTTTATTGAGACAGAAGGACTTCCCATCACATCCTGCTCCAGTCAGTGAATCTCCTCTTGGCTTTTGGTACGGTACGGCTTTTGGTGCGGTGCTCTTGTGACACAACCCGGTCACTGCTGCCGCTGTGCAGACCCCCTCTCTCTCTGGGGCTTCTTCATCTGAAGAACACAAGTCAGACTCCCAGCCAAGCAAAGCTTCGTCCAACTCATCTTCTTCTTGTGGGTTTAAACCACCAGTTTCTTCAAAGAAAATGTCTAAAACATCTTCATCTTCTTCAAAAGGTCGCCCTGCAGAATCAAGTCTTCCTTTAGCTGCAGCTCAACACTACCTTTCCGGCTCTCACTTTACTCAACTTCAGAAACTTGCTCTATTGGCTACAACTAAATAAAACCCTCCCTGATTGGTTGCTGAAGCCATTGGAGATGCCAGTTGTTTGTTAAGCAGCCAATGGACGATTTCTAGCGGCCCCGTAGCAGAAGGGTTAAAAGCAATACAAAAAGCAATACTACTTCAACAGAAGTTATTTCGATGTTGTTTTAAATTTACATTACTGTTAACATTTTATGTCAAAGCAAAGCTTTTAATTATTCTCACAACGCCAGATAGGCTAACTTAACTACTAAATGTAGCTTGTTTTTCTAGAATACGGACATGTAAACTAAACATAACATGCTTAGAAACAAATACTTAAAGAAACCAATCTTTTAAAATGATTACACAAAACATGTATGCTGTGTTCTGGTCACTTTATACAATTCAATAAAATTGCCAAACAGCTTTTCCATCCTCCCTTTTCTTCACCCCAAAAAGTTCCAAATTTTGTGTCTCATTCTTCCATTTCTAATTGTGTAGCTTTAATGTTTAAATCAGGAAAATGTAAATAAAACATTAGTAAAGGATGTGATTTGTCCAATGCGAATCCAAAGGCTGAAAGGTTTGTATCCTAGCAACGTGCCGACGTTCGCTATCTACTGCACTAGCACTATGATCAGTGTATAACTACATAATACTTTAATGCAAACTGACACTGGGGAGCCTTCAAACTGGAATCTAATTGGATGCATCGATTAACAAAAGAACTGCCACGCGGGTCAATTTGACCCATTTTGGATTTAAAATGTTAATTACTCTCCCAGTGTGAATCGCATGCGTGTGTCCGTTTTTGACTTTTCCTAAATATATGAATTAAATATCCTGACGGCGTTTGAAAGACAGAAGCACAAATATGAGGAAGTTATAAACAGTTCTACCTAGAACCGCCACATGGGTCAATTTGACCCATGCATTACAATATATATATATATATATATATATTAACCCTTTGCAGTCCATTTATTAAGTGCGTGTCAGACGCGTCAGGTCCAATTAACTGCAGTTAATTTTAGACACACTGTTTAAAAGTATTTTTTTCCACAGTCAAACGGGTTTAAAAGGCCCTGCATATCAACAAAGCACTCACTAGGCATCTCCAGCCCCGCCCCACCCTTTTGTTCGCTATAGCTTCCTCATATGCTAAGAAATAATAATAATAATAGTCGTACATACCGATCGATCATCTCCTGATCACTCGTTTTATCACCAAACTCCTCAATAATGCGATCCAAGTCATTATTTTATTACTATAACATCTTAAAAAAGCTCTGCAAATGTCCATGTTATTCTCTGTGCGCTGATTCAGTAACAGGCAGCTTGTTTCTTTATGGCCGCCCCTATCTGATGCCAGGGGCAAGTATGACTATTCATGAGATACGCCCTTTTTTTTTCTTTCGGCTTGTCTCGGCTCCTGTCGCTCCCACTCGGCCATTGAATGGTTTTCTCAGCTTTTTCCGGAGAAAAAACGACTAGAAACCCGTTTTTTGCATCTTTTTGATGATGTTGGACAGGGTCCGATAGGAATAATTGCAATGTCGGACCAGGTCCGACAATGGACCGCAAAGGGTTAAATATACCGTAAGATTTTTTGGGGGGAAATGCAGCAAACAAGACACGCCCCCTCCTCCTCCTAGCACACATGTTTTTTTTTTATTTCAAGTCTTTCTTTCTTTGTAGATTATCAGAGAGCAATGAGACAGAGATTTGCTATGATTGTGGATTTGTACAATTGCACCAAGGTGCCAACTCAGTGAAAGCCTACCTTTATTAATGTACCTGGGAGACATCAATCCTTCGTTCTGTTCAAGGAAAATATCAGAAGGAAATATTTCATCTTGAAAGTAGCCATTTCGATTGGAATCCTGCAAGCTGCACGCATATACACCCAGCAAAGGGAAATGGCATGCAGGATAACAACTTCTGTGCCTAATATGAAACAAATATTGTATATCTTTTTTTATATTACTTTTAGAAAAAAATATTGGTTTTACAGTTTTATATGTATATAGGCCTACCCAGTTACATCTTTTTGCACATTTTTTGTAGTCCGCTGTATGCGCTAACTTTGAACAGGAATTTAGTTATTTTCTTTTTTGCTTTACATCTGTGAGGATTGTGCTTTTTTGGGTGGTGTTTGTGATGTAATTTGTGTTACATACACCGGTCTTTGAATGATCAAGTAGGACCGAATAGCCACAGGTGTGCCTCGTTTGCCCCCAACTGCACATTACTATTATTACTGTATTTAGCTGATGTCTTTATGCAAAGCAACTTACAAGTGTATGAGAAGTGCAATTTATGAATAAATACAACAAATAAACAGAGAGTAATAAAGGAAGAAGAAACGCAGTAGAATACAGGCTACAGTGCAATAGGCAAACGCTGCTGAGGTACAGAGGCGTATTCAGCATAGGCTTACATGCCTGTAAGTATTGTAATATATCAATTTTTATGTTACTGATTCATGTTTATGTTCACTTTTTCATTTAAATACTGTGTTTCTGCGGTCCAAATGTTTGATATGATGTTTATGAATAAAACTTTCCCTGTAGTTTGTCTTTCATTTTCATATCAAAGCAGTTTAAAAATGTATGGGTCAAAATGACCCACGTGGCGATTCTAGGTAGTTTGAAAATCCGGTGGTTCTAGTTTTAATTGTTGCATCTCTACTCATTGTCTAATTAAAAGAAAAGAAAATTCAGTTATGATAAAAAAAGAAGTACTGGCTTCAGAAGCACTGGATTTTAATAAGGACACAGGTAAAGTATGCAGAACCAACACCAGACACTCATGAGAGAGCCAGGGAACTGCCACAGGACACAAGACTCAGCACAGCACAGGACACAAGACTCAGCACAGCCAGGACAGCACAGGACACAAGACTCAGCACAGTCAGGACAGCACAGGACACAAGACTCAGCACAGCCAGGACAGCACAGGACACAAGACTCAGCACAGCCAGGACAGCACAGGACACAAGACTCAGCACAGCCAGGACAGCACAGGACACAAGACTCAGCACAGCCAGGACAGCACAGGACACAAGACTCAGCCCAGCCAGGACAGCATAGGACACAAGACTCAGCACAGCACAGGACACAAGACTCACTGACCTGTGCTATCCTGTACTGTCCTCAGGACAGCGCTCTGCATGCCTCGGGTCACAGGTTACAGAACACAGTAAACCCTACTGTAAACACTGCCGATTATATAATTGTGAAGTTGTACCCTGAAGACCTATTATATAATTGTGTCTCAATTCAGTCAGTTGTACCCTGAAGACCTATTCAAACAAGACATTTAACTAATGAAAAACTTAACTGAACATTTAATTTGTCTGAAGATTTTTTTAAGCAAGAAAGCACGTTTCAAGATACTGACATGTCCTATAAACATTAAAACCTATGTTGGTCTGATCATGAAAACAATACGGTTTCATGTGTTCAACAGTTCCAGTTTAGACTAGCTTAGAGAAAGAAATATTGTTTCCATGTAAATTAGATCAATAGTATTGTCATACAGTGACATGGTGTTGCCACAAGCAGAGTCTTTGCTCCAGGACTTGCAGACTGAAGGTCAATGTGGCCCCCACTCTAAATTTTAGGGGGACATTCTCTTCAGTGAGGGGGTCAATATGTTTGATAATTCAGAACCAACCGCCATTTCTTATTTTTGTTTGTTTTTAAATATGTCAGCAGAGTTTACTGATCTTTTGTTTCTGAAGAACAAAAAATAAAACTGTAAAGCTGTAGATACAACCAAGGTGTCTCTACAATACTCACTGTCACTGTTGGGGAAAATATTGGGAAATGTGTCACAGTGATGCTGGTGTATCACTGAGTAGAGGATATTCATTGTACCAAATCACATTAGAACAGGGGTTTTCAATCTTTTTAAGCTGGATACTCCTTTCCAAAAAAAGTAGTCCACCGCGTACCCCCATAATAAAATTAAAACAGAAAAAAGGTTTGTACAATAACATGATACAACAAAACGCACAAGCCTTGGAGTGTGTGATGGATAAAATTATAAAAGTTACAGTATTATAATGGAAAAAATATATTATATTTACTTTTGGATAAAAATAGTCCCTCAAACAGGTTTCTAGTTGTTGGAAACATCAACATCATTTTATTGTAATTACAAATTAATTGAAAACAATGAAGCCTCCGTGCTAAACTCAGTCACTCAGAAAGGACATAGGACTATTTGATGATAGCAAATGGCAAACATGTATTTTTATTGATAATAAAATTACAGAAAAGGCGGCAAACTATCCACGGCTCTCTACAGCTGACCTCATTACGAAAACATACTGGCATTTTTTAATTCTTGGTGACTAAAACGTACTGATCCTAATTAAAAAACAATAATAAAACGCTTACCTAGTATCAGTGTGATGGATGTCCCTGCTTGTTACCACACAAATCACTGATGATGACAGGGAAATTGGAGAGAGCTTCAGTCGCAAGACATTTTTGGCGTTTTTAATCTCTGACGGTATTTCGTCTTGATCGCCCTTTGCTAGTAATGTACTAGTATTGAGCCAACAATCCATATTTGTTCACTGGATTGAAAGCTAAAAACTCTTACTCTCACACCAGACGTAACGGCTTGTCAAATTAGATTGCATGACAATACTTCGGTTTCTGATTGGCCATACATTATGTATTTTGAAATGAACCAATAGTACTTAAGTTACAATAAACTTTAATCGTGTCATTGAAAAAATATATATATATCGACTTGCAGGCATGAACACACACAGGAAATAAAATTAGTTAAAGACTAGGCTTTTAGTTTTTTAAAATATGTATATAATATTTTTTTTTAATCCCAAAGACAGACTGCAATAACCGCCCAACTCTTTATATGACATTTAAACAACAAGGTTTATTTATAACGTACATATTTAATATGTAAATTAGCCACGTGTGCACTGAACGCTCTGTCACAGCACATCAGTCTGGTGTTAGCGATTAAACGTTGATTACATGATAAAAGTTTGCAATAGATTGGGAAGTCGTACCAAGTAAAATGCGTTGTCTGCCATTTCAGAATTTTTCTCAAGTACCCCAGTTTGAAAACTACTGCATTAGAAGAAACCACATTACCAACATATACAGTTTAACAGTCGTATTTAAATGCCATTGTCCTGACTGGTAAATTCTTACCTTCCATCTGCCCATATCAAAAATGGCTTTTTTTCACATTTTTCATTCTTAGCCCCCAAGTAAATATTTTGAACAGTTTTCGAAGCAATTTTTGCAACACACGTTGGTGTTGTTGATATGATAAACGCGTATCTAATTCTTTTTAAGGTTAAACGATGGCCCGTGTTACACAGAACACTAAAAATAAAATGTCAAATATACAGTATGTATTTTGATGGTTTTGTGGATGTGCACATAATGATATGGTTTTGAAAATGCTACTTACCAAAACCGTGACTGCACGTGAACTGTATTACATCATTTCCTTTATTCCGATTCCAGTGGTGTTATCTCAATGCATGATGTATTACATACAGTGCTATGCAGTGTATAATATCACATACACTGTATATATATTTATCATGCCATTATAGGTCTACTGGCAAAATGGCTAAGAGACAGTTAGTGCTTAACACATAGTGAATTATTTTTAGCATTTTGTGTCATAGAAAAGACACATTTCACATATTTGATAACGTTACCGTAGGCTACTTTTTTTTTTAAA
Organism: Huso huso; assembly: GCA_036884735.1. Classification (NCBI taxonomy): domain Eukaryota; kingdom Metazoa; phylum Chordata; class Actinopteri; order Acipenseriformes; family Acipenseridae; genus Huso; species Huso huso. The sequence continues at coordinate 5,187,462 of CM072714.1, read as the reverse complement.
TCGATGAGGTTTTTGTTTCACAGATCTACTGCACTTAGTCTATAAACTGTATTGCAGTACACACAAGTTAAAATTTCTCCCATTCACTTGCTAGATCACTCCATATCGCCAAACATCAGACAGATTTTGTCTAGCAAATAGATAAGTTAACAGCTGGTGAATTTCACAGTATTTAAAGCACAAATAATAGCCTACATTTCAGCAGTCACTGCCGAAGCTGATTACTTATTCTTCCAGAAGTAATGGTCGGGTGTAAAAGGGATACGAGGTTATATTTGCACCGGGCCATGTTGTTAAGCCTGATGTTGTCGTCCAGGATTTACTGTGAATCTCACTGTAACCAGAGCGGGTGCGAGCGCATTCTACTGGACTGGAGAATAATGGCATGGGAGTTTAATTATGAAAACGCAAGTGTAAACAAACAAGTAAAAAAGATTAGCCTGTCATCAGACATGTCACGGTAATACAAAATGCATTCATTTACTGCGTATTGTTATTGAATCTGGTCTCGGAAGGGGGACACACGGGCGCGTTAAGAGAAATTCAGCGGGACATTTTTTATTTCAGGGGGGCATTGGCACAATGACGCGCTCTAGCGCGAACACTGCAAGCAGGTTCCATTAAATTATTGATGGGGAATGTAAACAAACTGGACTGTCAACAGCTTTCTGGTGAAGTACAGTGAAGACACCAAACTAAACAGAATGACTCCCTTATATAATGTATTCCACAGGCTTTCTTCCCCTCTTTCAATAAAGCTCACCTCTCTCAGTGATGCTAGAAGGTGGCGTTTCCTCCTGCAGGATCTGCTCATTGGCCTGGTCACACCCCAGCTCAGTCACTTCCTCCTTAATCTCAACAGTCCTGTCTGCAGAAACAACCCATCGAATAGGAAGCTCAGGGCTGATGTGAGCTGCTTCCATCTCAGAAACTTCCTTTGAGTGAGGCTGATCCGTTCTCACTGAGGAAAAGGAGACAAGACTTTTAGTTTGTCATTTCAGATTGCATATAAGGTGCTTTTATTTGAATCTCCACAGAATTCACACACATAGCAAGCATCATTTTTAACGTCTTGATATGTACTGCACTTTTCTGATGTGATTTCCCTGTGGTTAATGCTACAGACCGACGGACTCACAAAAGGAATGCACTTGAGGCTAATCTACTATGGAAACTTACTATCTATGAGAAGACCTCACCTAGAATATTGTGTTCAGTTCTGGTCACCTCTCTACAAAAAGGATATTGCTGCTCTAGAAAGAGTGCAAAGAGCGACCAGAATTATTCCAGGTTTAAAAGGCATGTCATATCCAGACAGGCTAAAATAATTGAATCTATTCAGTCTTGAACAAAGAAGACTAAGCGGCGATCTGATTCAAGCATTCAAAATTCTAAAAGTTATTGACAATGTCGACCCAAGAGACTTTTTCGACCTGAAAAAAGAAACAAGGACCAAGGGTCACAAATGGAGATTAGATAAAAGGGGCATTCAGAACAGAAAATAGGAGGCACATTTTTACACAGAGAATTGTGAGGGTCTGAAACCAACTCCCCAGTAATGTTGTTGAAGCTGAGACCCTGGGATCCTTCAAGAAACTGCTGATGAGATTCTGGGATCAATAAGCCACTAACAACCAAACGAGCAAGATGGGCTGAATGGCATCCTCTCGTTTGTAAACTTTATGTTCTAACTCGTCGGACGACAGTGAAATAAGTCTGGTTTTATCTGTGTGTGAGAGCTTGTATGAGTGTGATGTTTCTGACACGAAGGTGCTGCAATACAAGATGATCATGATTGTCTTCTTTATTAGATATGAGCCATACATTTCAGACGCACAAAGCTCAGACAGCAGCGAAGATGACAGCAATGGCGGACTTGCCACCTCGAAAAGAGATCGACAACGCCTGAACACTGAATGGTTCGTAAATGTATTTCCAGTTACATACTTTATCAAATAATATATGTAGTGTAGATCAACTGACTGAGAAAATCTATTTGAAAACGACTGTAAAACAGTATTAGTCCAAAGTTTATCCCCCACCCATTGGCAGTGAATCTGAATGAGCTTTTGAGAGCTTCAGGCAGCTGAAGGGAGTACAATGAGAAACAGAGAATTACGAAACAAAACAAGAACAGTCAACAAAAACATTGACTATGGCTTGATGTGCCAGGGGAATAAACATATCTGCAAAGCAGAGTAAACATACAACCCAAACGTGTTCGTAATGATTGAACTCACCATGGCAATGCAGACCATGTACTTCCCAGTATATTTTGCATTGCCATTACTGTGTGCTGAGAGAGAAACTGCATCATGTGCATCACAGAAAGAAAGACTAGTGTGTTATTGTACACACACACACACATACATATATATATATACTGTATATATACACACACACACATAAAGTGGTTTGCAGAAGTATTCACCCCCTGCAAAGGTTTCACATTTTGTTGGCACCTGACCGTACTCCACGACGCTTTCAAATTAGAATTTACAAATTTCAAATTAGACTGCATATAGAATATAATAGAATCTACACAAACTACTCCACATTGATAAAGTTAAAAATGGCATATAGAATATAAACAAAGCAACCATGAAGACCAAGATTTACAGGGAAAACAGAACATTCATCTCAGCACAGTTCCATCATTAAGTGGAAGATTCAACCCAGACCCACAGATCAGGTCACCCTCCCAAGCTGCAGCCTAAATCAGGACCTCAGGTGCAAATGATTTGTTTGAAAGGTCACAAAATGAAAAAATGTAGATGAAATGGTTTTTCAGCCTTTTCAGTCTAAATTGTGTTACTCAAAGTGGTTTAACTTGTACATAATTTCCCTCAGGTATATAAAGACTTTGAATCCTTGAGGAAAAAGAATAAAACCTGTTTGAGTCAGCCAAGACTCTGAAACAACTCACATAGTGATCCAACAAAGTGAAAGCCCAGTGGAAGACCTTTAAAGTGGCCCTGTCAAACAAGTCGAGACTTGATTATTGGATAAAAAGAACTGGCAAAGAAGAGAGGCACAGAACAGGAGAAGGGTACAAGAACATTTGTACTAACTAAGGGGCTGAATACTTATGCAACCAGTAAATTTCATTTTGTACATTTTCTTTGCAAGTTTTGCTGACATTTAACCTCCTCCTCATATAACAGTGTTCAGTTTAACCACTACAGCTTTGAATAACTGTGCACACATTATTTGTAATTCAACAATATGTGACATTGTTGGGGGGTGAATACTTCTGCAAACCACTGTATAAATTACACTTATTATACAGACCTTTATCTTTTCCACAAAACCTTGTCTGTGTCCGTTTACTTATTCTGGAGGGTCCATGGGGCTTTGCTGTCTGACAGCCAGCATCCTGTGTCACCAACAGAAGCAACGAGAACAGAGATGAGGCAACAAAGTATGTCTGTTACTAAATATTACTGTCATCATGTCAAGAAGGAGAACATGACTGGCATAGTAACTTATCATACATTGAAAAAAACAATTCTGACTACAGTGTACTGTGGGTTAGTTGTGGAACTGCGTCACACCCCAGCAGTGGAAGGATGTCATCCCTTATAACGGCATTGCCTTGTGCAGATGGTACTGTCGAGCCGTATCTTTCCTGATCCTGAGGGAATGACCAGAAGCCTTCCATTTCCAAAAGTGTCTTAAATGTTTAATGTCCCTCCACTACATTTCATGTCAATGTTAAGCATCATCTATGACCATCCTAAGCTATATGCTTTGAACCTGTTTATGTCAGGTATATTCTAAGACTTGGTTTGTTGTATAGATGTTAATTAACTAAAAAAAAAATGTCCCAAGACGATCCATAGAAATGACAAACCTATGGACTATTCATATACAGCACTTTTTGAAAAATAATAATAATAATAATAATAATAATAATAATAATAATAATAATAATAATAGGGCTATATATTTAAGTTATATATGGATAACCCAGGGCTAAAGTAAGTGCCAATTTGCATTTAAACGTTACTCTTAAAGTTGTTTGACACCGACAGGTATTACTTAGAAACAGAAGCAAAAATAATCAAATGTCATTGCAAAACGAGAGCTGCTGCATTCTGGTTTATTTTCAAATTTACGGAGTTTTGAAAATATATCAGATTAAATAGTACATCTACTGTTAGTTTTAAGAGTTTAAAAGTAAAAGTAAACGAACAATACCATTTGTGGAATTATCCAGATGCTGCTGTATAAAATGAAATTCCCCTCCTCTAGAAAGCTGACACCCTGGGATCCTTCAAGAAGCTGCTTGATGAGATTCTGGGATCAATAAGCTACTAACAACCAAACGAGCAAGATGGGCCGAATGGGGCCTCCTCTCGTTTGGAAACTTTCTTATGTATACACAGCAACCTTTGTGGTATAACTCCATGATGAGATTCCAATTAATGATCAGGTTTACTGTTAATTAAGTAAACGACAGCATGTATTACTAGCAAAACAAAATGTAGATTTAAGCTTCCTTATTAGAACCACAACATTATCATCTTCAGCCCTGATCGCAGAAATTAGACTACAATCCTCAGAGTAGTAATCTATTCAGACTGAAGAAGACTTTTCATTATCACTGAAATAACTGCGCAAAAAACACAGTACCTCTCATATTGCAACGAACACCTTTGATTCCGCTGGTTTCTGTTTTCGTTACACCAGTCCTCGGAATCACATTCAGCTCAAGCTCATATATTAGAAAACTATTCACGTTACACTCCCGGGTTCAAAGCTATTTGAGGCGCTAGCATTGCTTACAAAAATATGCTATAGATTTTACACACTTTTCTTTCATCATAATCCAGTACTAACATTACTTACCCCTGCATGCTCCCTCTTTTCAAACGCAACTCCGCCCCTCTTTCTTTTGGGGGTGCATGATGTAGTCGGCTCATCATCCTTCGTGGAGCGCTCAGAATTCCCTGCTGTCTGTCCACACCCTGGGGTGACAGACGGAGGCCGCACAAAAATAGACGGTATTGCTCCTTTTTTTAATCTTAGAGGACATTTAAGACTGACACCCAATTGCAGCATAAAAAATGGTTTAACTTCGAAACAGTCCAACTCGAAGTGGTCGCTGCACAAATCCGACAATGGCTTTGCGTGCCAATTGGCTCTCGTCTGCTGCACCCGTTGCTCCCATTTGCGAAAGCAGACCAAGTCCTTTGGGAATTTAAATACAGTCACGTTGTCTTTAGGTGACTTAGAACATCCATACGCCACACACATGTTTGGCATTTTGCCTTATTTTTGCAGAGATTTTTTTTTTTTTTTTTTTTAATAAAAAAAACACGAGATTTCAATGTTAGTTAATTCGCGCCTTGACCGTCCTTCGATGACGTCACATCCGCCTTTACCGGAACTAAGCGTAGTCCACTCGAGCACGGAGCTGAAAAGCTGTTTTATTTACAAATTATGTGAAAAATATTGAGCGCAGTGATGTGTCAATATATGCGTTGGTTTACTGGAGTTTAGGTCTATTTATTTTGTACAAGTTGTGGCTGAGGTGTCATAGCCAATTTATTCTGCTTCCAGTCGTGTTCATGAAGTGTTGTAAACTCCCTGCTATTACAATCATTACGGTACAGTTGAACTCACTACACGCAGCTCATCTCCAAGGCGGAAAGACAGCAAACAAACTGGTAAATAACTCTTATTTTATATCAAGTACATTTATAATCCCGACATATACATACAGTTAAACCATTTTTCTCTGACACTGAAATTATATTGTATCTGTTTTTTAAGAATCTCCGATCCCCGCTTCTGGATTAATTCCCAATTGCTAGGTTCTAGTTAACTTGCAGTCTCTTAACTCTACACTGCTTTCCTATGAGAATACCGTAGTTCTGTCACGTGGATATCAGTGTAATTAAAAATAAAACGTATTTTTGTGTTCAATTTCTATTTTGAAAATATGTTGGGTTTTTTTTTAAGTTTTGTTGACCTCTCTCTCTGCAGTCAGTCTAAGTTGCTGTCTCTTTAAAGTGTTGCGTTTTATAGCTAAAGCGCCTCTTAACTAAAACAATTGCGTTAAAAAAAGCAAACAAACCGTCCACCGTTAGAAAGCAACCAATTACACAGAATCATCCAGGTACAACAACCCGCAGACACGGAGCAGCAGCCTGTGGAATAACAAACCGAGAGCACGCGTCACTGAGCAGAGCAAGTCAAAACTGTCGCCATTTCGGATCCAACACAGTGTAAACGTGCATAGTAAAACATAGCGCTTTAAGAGCCAACATGGCGAACTGTTATCCAGTTTCATAACCTCCCCTTCACGATCCCGCCTTGCTTCGACAGGGAGGCAGCCAATCCCTCTCGCAAGCTGTGTTTCTACAGCCATGGGTGCGTTCTTGTAGCACAGGTTTCCGCAGTTCTGCACGCCGTGACGTCATGAAAAAACACCCTGCAGATCCAGCACAGCCCAGCCCTGCTTTGAAAAGTTGCTGCGGGAGGCTGGCTGCGCTGTGACACACCTACTGTACTGTATTAATACATTGAATATTGTTTATATTGGGGTTTACTCTTAACGGTTAATTTAATGTGAAAATGATTCACAACACAGACAGACAAACAGGCAGACAGACACACAATTTAATGAGATGTATAATAATAATAATAATAATAATAATAATAATAATAATAATAATAATAATAAATCCCTAGACACTTGTGTTTATGTATTACTTTAAAATAAGTACTACATAAATAAGTGTGTTGTCATGGCAGTTGGTGATGAAATAAATAATAAAGTCAACTAAAACAAAATAAAATCAATACATAATAATGTCATATCCTTAATGTCATAACTTTGAAATCCTAATGCATTGCAAGTGTTATTAGGTTATGTTGCGTTGTGTTTTCAACCTCTTCTCTGTGCTGCGCTAAGGTTTTGGAGACGGCATTTCTGTAGAAGCAGCGTGTGACGTCAGACAGACAGGCAGCCACGAGCAGCCGGCGCAAGCTCTGGGATACGAGAACGCAACCTATGATGAAACCGAATACTGGCAACTTCTGCGTTGTGTGTTGCTATGCAACGCCCTGTTCTGGAGCCCAAATGGCGCCAGTTTCGTCTCTCGGCGTTGTGCTGCGCGTGCTCAGTAAGCTTTGTCTTCCAAAGCTGCTGTTCGTCCTGTGAGAGCGTGGCTCGTTGTATTGTGTTTGATTTATTAAGAGCTTGGACATTATTAAGAGCTTTTTCTTGTTTTTTATCTGAACGGTTTTAGTTAAAGTGACGGTTTAGACGTGAAACGGAAATATTGAGAACGAGTAAAGAAAGAAACAACAACTCACGCCGACTGCAGAGAGCGAGGGATATAGGAGAGAGGTAAACAACATATAATTTAGCGCAGTGTAATTCACATAGATGATTTAGACATGTGCACTACATAACCATTTCGAAACGGAATCTGAAAACTGAACTGCGCAACAAGTTGTAATCTGAATTACATTTCTGCAGGAGAGCACTTTGACGCGGGTGTGCTAGTACCTTAGGGTTGCAGTGTTGGGTGTTAAACCGTAATTTTAGATTTCAACAAACAAAATCCGAAGTAGATTATTACGTTTCTTAGCTACAGCTCTGGACACAAGTTTAGCAACAACTAGAATTGTTATTTGACGTCCTGCAGTCAAAGAAACTACAGCAATAGGCCTATATCGCAATACCTGTGTAGGGCCAGAAAGTGGTATGCATACCAAAACGTGACCCGTGTAAGGTCAGAAAATGGTACGTTTGTATTTCAAGTATTTTAATGCGTGTGCTAGTTTATGTACTTGTTGGTATTATTTTATTGTTAATGTTTTTAAATATATGCACTGATAGCGGTATCGTCTACAGTACAATGTGAAAGTATTGAATATGCTTGCTTTAAATATATACATTTCACAAGCATTAGTCCTGTTGATAAGTTGCTACAGACCTTAACATTGCGTTAAAACAATATGCAGATTTAAGGTCGTGGAATCTACATTATTTTTACATGCGATTGTGTTGCCTCGTTTAAACAGATGGATAGAATATAGACTCATTGTATTAAATGAGGTGTCTATGCATGCTGCCTGTGTGTCTGTATACCATGCACTCAACATTGGATGTGTTATGTTGGCTATAGCTAGATAATAAAGTGGAGATAAAGTAGTGTTTGTAGTATACATGTCAACTCTATATAGGAATGTACAGATGTAAATATAAGCACATATACACAGTTGACCCTGGCTTTACGAGTAGCGCTCCCTCAAAGCTTTTTAGATACTGAGAAACTTGCCGTTTTGACTGAGAAAGGGTCAATTATCAGTGAGAAACCTTCAGCCACGCATTAACCCTTTTAATATATTTTTGTTGCATTATACAATTTTGAAACAATATTCCAACACAAGTATCTCAACAGTTTGCTTTAAATTTAAACAAGATGTTTATTGTGGTCTGATTCTGAATCATCCTCTGATTATGAATCGGGGCACTTTTTAGCAGCGCTGCTTTAAGTGGCTATGCTGTTGTACCGCAGAGACGTATGATGTGGGCACAGAGTGAGGATGTGACGGATTCGAAGAGATCCTCAGATGTTTCCACCTTGCTGATAACAGCAGACTGCTTGCTGGAGGCAAGCTTGGCAAGATAAGGCCATTCATGAAATGATGAATGAGAGATTCCTCAAGGCCTTCCAAATCGAGCACAATCTGTGTGTGGATGAAGCCATGATTCCTTATGATGGGAAGCACTCTGCTAAACAAGTTTGGTTCTAAGCTGTGGTGTCTGAATCCTCACCTTGGTGTGACGGGGTATTCCTCGCCCCTGTGCATGTTATGTATTCATTTGTGTTTTTATTATGTTTTGAAGGACGGGCGAAAACTCGCCTGCCATTATATGTTATTATTTTTAAATACCTCTTGTGAGAATGCGTGACTGTCGGCTCAGTAATTATTGAGTTTGCTGACAGTCACGCAGACTTGTTAAACTCGAGGGGTTAATAAGATAATTAATAGCCAGTTAATCCCTCAGCCATAATATAAAAGACCTGCAGCTTTGGCTGCACGGGGTGAGCTGTCCAGAGAAGAAAAGAGACAAGTAAGAACAGATACTAAAAGTAAACAATTGCTACTCGTGCTGGCTGTAAAACCAGTACGATACTTGCTACCTTTTGTTTTGTTTAAACCTTGTATTTGTTTAATAAACGCGCCGCAGCGCTTTCATACCCCAGTCTGCTACTGTTGCCTGGTTTCAGTTCCTGGTCTGACGTCATCCACCAGCCATCCTGTTCACACTTGGATGCCTCTTTCAGTGCGAACCTTATGCTGGTAAAGGTGTTCCATTACCTGAACTTGGCCTGGGTGGCTCTGTGATGACAGGGCTGATCTCTACATTACCTAAGAATGTGACATTTCAAGCTGATGTTTGACAGTCTATTTACATCACTTCCACTGCTGCAGGACTTGGGTGACAAAGGAATGGGAGCTACTGGCACACCGAGAGCTAACAGAGCACAGGATTGTCCTGTTTTAGATACAAAGTCAATGTCTAAAAGTTCTAGGGGCAGTGCAGACTGCCACTACAGTGCTACCAATCCAGTGATAGTAACACGATGGAATGACAATCACGTGGTCACTATGGGGGGGGGGTTCTTGAAAACAGCTAAGGCTAACTGTTATGTTGAGGTAACATTATTCAGCAGGTTTCATTAGACTTTATGAAGCAAAATTAGTTAATGCTATAGGGTGATGCTAAACTTTTGGCCATAGCCTGTAGGGTTAAATGGGGGCTATTCAACCCCATCGATATGTTCCATAGTAACTTCTCATGCATGCAGATATGTGTCTGATATTAAAGGTTTACCTAATGTAACAAACATTACATAATAGAAGAATCCTCGTGTTTTAGGGGTGGAATAGCCCCACATGTATGCCTTTTGCAAGTTGCATTAGTCTTTTGCAGTACACAGGAGAATTCATATTACAAAGGTGCAGTAGATATCGGGAACATTTCAAATAAAGCTTGATATGTGAATTTAAATTATATTGGATTAATACATAACATAGTTTACTAAATTCAAATAAAAGCACTTTATATGCAGTCTGAAATGACAAACTAACAGTCTTGTCTCCTTTTCTTCAGTGAGAACGGATCAGCCTCACTCAAAGGAAGTTTCTGAGATGGAAGCAGCTCACATCAGCCCAGAGCTTCCTATTCGATGGGTTGTTTCTGCAGACAGGACTGTTGAGATCAAGGAGGAAGTGACTGAGCTGGGGTGTGACCAGGCCAATGAGCGGATCCTGCAGGAGGAAACGCCACCTTCTAGTATCACTGGGAGAGGTGAGTGACACTGGAATGCAGATCTATAGAGGGGGGCTATAGATCTGCGTTAGGGGGCAATTATTTCTGGTTGGCTTCTTCACTGTACTTCAGCAGAAAGCTCTTTACAGTTCAGTTTGTTTACATTCCCCAACACTCATTTTAGTGCCCCCTTCTTTGAAACCTGCTTGTTACACCATGTCACTATATGCCAATACTATTGATGCCCTAATTTACATGGAAACAGCATTTCTTTCTCTCAAATGGTTTAAACTGGAACGATTCTACACGAGAAACTGGATTGTTGTTTATGATCAGGCTGACAATGGGGTTAATGCAGGACCAAATGAACATGTACATATCTATTATTATTTGTTTATTTAGCAGACGCCTTTATCCAAGGCGACTTACAGAGACTAGGGTGTGTGAGCTATACATCAGCTGCAGAGTCACTTACAATTACGTCTCACCCGAAAGACGGAGCACAAGGAGGTTAAGTGACTTGCACAGGGTCACACAATGAGTCAGTGGCTGAGGTGGGATTTGAACCGGGGACCTCCTGATTACAAGCCCTTTTCTTTAACCACTGGACCACACAGCCTCCTCAAAAATCAATTAATTATTTATTTCTTAGCAGACGCCCTTATCCAGGGCGACTTACAATTGTTACAAGATATCACATTATTTTTACATACAATTACCCATTATACAGTTGAGTTTTTACTGGAGCAATCTAGGTAAAGTACCTTGCTCAAGGGTACAACAGCAGTGTCCCCCCACTTGGGATTGAACCCACGACCCTCCGGTCAAGAGTCCAGAGCCCTAACCACTACTCCACACTGCTGCCTCTGTGTATCTAGAAGTATACTTCCATGATTAAAGTTTACATATTTTAAATTTAAATTAATTTAGAAACATGGTAGAAATTATGCTCAGACTAGTTACTTTGAGGGTTTGGCGACTTTTTGTGCAAGAGAGGCAAACTGAATGGAAATTTAGAGGAAGTGGTCTACAAAGAGCCAGTCATAAACGCACAACTGATGAACTTTAAAGTGCAAAAAGAAAAAAATAAAGATTATTGTTCTTACAGTGCGCTTCTTTAATGTGGCTTCTGCTGCTGCATCATTTTGCTCATTTATTTGAAGTCCGGTTCATAGCTGATCAAGTTTACCTCCATGCAGGTCATTCAAAATGATCTAGACAGCATTCAGAACTGGGCAGACACATGGCAAATAACATTTAATAGAGAAAAGTGTAAGGTACTGCACGTAGGCAATAAAAATGTGCATTATAAATACATCTATGAAAAAGATCTAGGAGTTTATGTTGACTTCATCTAGACAATGTGGGGAAGCTATTAAAAAGGCCAACAAAATGCTCGGATATATTGTGAGAAGTGTTGAATTTAAATCAAGGGAAGTAATGTTAAAACTTTACAATGCATTAGTAAGACCTCATCTAGAATATTGTGTTCAGTTCTGGTCACCTCGTAACAAAAAGGGTATTGCTGCTCTATAAAGAGTGCAAAGAAGAGCAACCAGAATTATCCCGGGTTTAAAAGGCATGTTTTATGCAGACAGGCTAAAATCTGTTCAGTCTTGAACAAAGAAGACTACGCGGTGATCTCATTCAAACATTCAAAATCCTAAGAGGTATAGACAATGTTGACCCAGGGGACTTTTTTGACCTGAAAAAAGAAACAAGGACCAGGGATCACAAATTAAGATTAGATAAAGGGGCATTCAGAACAGAAAATAGGAGGCACTTTTTTACACAGGGAATTGTGAAGGTGTGGAACCAACTCCCCAGTAATGTTAGCTTATTGATCCCAGAATCTCATCAAGCAGCTTCTTGAAGGATCCCAGGGTGTCGGCTTCAACAACTTTACTGGGGAGTTGGTTCCAGACCCTCACAATTCTCTGTGTAAAAAAAGTGCCTCCTATTTACATCTAAAATATCATGATATATTTATTCATGTACATCATCCACCCCTATGCTCTGTAGCTGCAAACATTGTGCAGCAGCAGAGCCGCTTCTATCAGGGGCTCACTTCTATCTGAAGACTAATTACATACTCTCTGGTTTCAGGCTGTTTGTTTCCTTAACTCTTTAGGCCACTTCAGCAGCATTTCTGCAGTTTCTCTTCAGCTCTATTTAAAGCTTTATTCGGCTTTTCTTCTGTAATTGTTTAGTTTTTACTTTTAAGGAGTGCATGATAAACAGCAGTACATCTTGCTCTAGATGCCTGTTGCAATGAGCACACCAGGTTAGATTGCTAAAAAAAAATGCTTTGTGGTCAGTAGGAGGTGGTCGGCACTAATGTTTGAGGTGTGTACCACTAAATGCATCATATTTGAAATAAAAAAAAAAAAACACACTTTTATTCTGTTTTTCAGGTACTGATATGAAGCTTTCTGAACTGGAACCTGTCCCCATTAAAGATGAGGCCCAAGAAGAACTAGAAACTGTCCACATTAAAAAGGAGAGTCCTGTATTAGAATCAGTCCGTATTAAAAGGGTTATTCTCAATTCTAAACCCTTAAGCAGCTTGCAGGCCTCTCTTCCCTGTCCTGGGTGTGGGGAGAGTTTTAATCCTGAAGGAAACCTTGAAACATCTCCTGGAAAGACTCTGCATCGCTGTGCTGGATGTGTGCAGACTTTCAGGGAGTCAGGAATCCTAAAAGAAGAGCAAACAGACACTGGAAAGACTCCATATTACTGTCATGAATGCGGGGCAGATTTCAGACACCACAGCACCGTGAAACACCACCTGCGAGTTCTGAAGGTACAGCTGGGTTATCCTTGTGAAAGGCAGGATTCAGAGCCTGTCCACATTAAAGAGGAGCTTCCTGAACTAGAACCTGTCCACATTAAGAAAGAAGTCACAGTGCTGGAACCTGTCCATGTTAAAGAGGAGAGTCCTGTGCTAGAATCATCAGAATGTGAACACCTTTCAGGTAAAGTAAAACAATGACTGAAAGCACGCAGAGATGAATGGCAGGGTGTATTGCTCTATTGAAAGCATGCAGAGATGAATGGCGGGGTGTATTGCTCTATTGAAAGCACGCAGAGATGAATGGCGGGGTGTATCGCTCTATTGAAAGCATGCAGAGATGAATGGCGGGGGTGTATCGCTCTATTGAAAGCATACAGAGATGAATGGCGGGGTGTATTGCTCTATTGAAAGCATACAGAGATGAGTGGCAGGGTGTATTGCTCTATTGAAAGCATGCAGAGATGAATGGCGGGGTGTATTGCTCTATTGAAAGCATGCAGAGATGAATGGCGGGTCTATTGAAAGCATGCAGAGATGAATGGCGGGGGTGTATCGCTCTATTGAAAGCATACAGAGATGAATGGCGGGGTGTATCGCTCTATTGAAAGCATGCAGAGATGAATGGCGGGGGTGTATCGCTCTATTGAAAGCATACAGAGATGAATGGCGGGGTGTATCGCTCTATTGAAAGCATGCAGAGATGAATGGCGGGGTGTATTGCTCTATTGAAAGCATGCAGAGATGAATGGCGGGGTGTATTGGTCTATTGAAAGCATGCAGAGATGCGGGGTGTATTGCTCTATTGAAAGCATGCAGAGATGAATGGCAGGGTGTATTGCTCTATTGAAAGCATGCAGAGATGAATGGCAGGGTGTACTGCTCTATTGAAAGCATGCCAGATGAATGGCGGGGTGTATTGCTCTATTGAAAGCATGCAGAGATGAATGGTGGGGTGTATTGCTCATTGAAAGCATGCAGAGATGAATGGCAGGGTGTATTGCTCTATTGAAAGCATGCAGAGATGAATGGCAGGGTGTATTGCTCTATTGAAAGCATGCAGAGATGAATGGCAGGGGTGTAATTGAAAGCATGCAGAGATGAATGGCAGGGTGTATTGCTCTATTGAAAGCATGCAGAGATGAATGGCATTGGGTGTATTGCTCATGCAGAGATGACTATTGAAAGCATGCAGAGATGAATGGCAGGGTGTATTGCTCTATTGAAAGCATGCAGAGATGAATGGCGGGGTGTATTGCTCTATTGAAAGCATGCAGAGATGAATGGCGGGGTGTATTGCTCTATTGAAAGCATGCAGAGATGAATGGGGGTGTATTGTCATTCATGCAGAGATGAATGGCGGGGTGTATTGAAAGCATGCAGAGATGAATTTGGGGGTATTGTATTGAAAGCATGCAGAGATGAATTGAAAGCATGCAGAGATGTAGGGTGTATTGCTCTATTGAAAGCATGCAGAGATGATGAATGGCAGAGATGAATGGCGGGGTGTATTGCTCTATTGAAAGCATGCAGAGATGAATGGCGGGGTGTATTGCTCTATTGAAAGCATGCAGAGATGAATGGCAGGGTGTATTGCTCTATTGAAAGCATGCAGAGATGAATGGCGGGGTGTATTACTCTATTGAAAGCATGCAGAGATGAATGGCAGGGTGTATTGTTCTATTGAAAACGCAGAGATGCTATTGAAAGCATGCAGAGATGAATGTTCTATTGAAAGCATGCAGAGATGAATGGCGGGGTGTATTGTTCTATTGAAAGCATGCAGAGATGAATGGCAGGGTGTATTGCTCTATTGAAAGCATGCAGAGATGAATGGCAGGGTGTATTGCTCTATTGAAAGCATGCAGAGATGAATGGCGGGGTGTATTGCTCTATTGAATGGCGGGGTGTATTGCTCTATTGCATGCAGAGATGAATGGCGCAGAGATGGGTGTATTGCTCTATTGAAAGCATGCAGAGATGAATGGGCAGGGTGTATTGCTCTATTGAAAGCATGCAGAGATGAATGGCAGGGTGTATTGCTCTATTGAAAGCATGCAGAGATGAATGGCAGGGTGTATTGCTCTATTGAAAGCATGCAGAGATGAATGGCAGGGTGGATTGGTGTATTGAAAGCATGCAGAGATGAATGGCAGGGAATTGCATTGAAAGCATGCAGATGAATGGCAGGGTGTATTGCTCTATTGAAAGCATGCAGAGATGAATGGCAGGGTGTATTGTTCTATTGAAAGCATGCAGAGATGAATGGCAGGGTGTATTGCTCTATTGAAAGCATGCAGAGATGAATGGCGGGGTGTATTGCTCTATTGAAAGCATACAGAGATGAATGGCAGGGTGTATTGCGGGAGGGAGATCTAACACCAGGAATCATTCGATCTCTGTCACACTCACCCAACACAAAACTCTCCCCCCGCATCGCTTACTCACCCACATTTATACACAACGCTCACACAGCGTGGTCACGTTCACACACTCTCATGCAAATCAGTCCATTCATTCTCCAGCCACTCAGGACACAGTACGCAAATACCTACTGCCTTACTCACCATTTTATTGGTCTTTTATTACATTCCGCATAACAAACTAGGATCGCATCACAAAATGAAAAAAAATAAAACTTTGATCAATGACTGAGTGATATACCTGACCCGTATCATGTTGCAGACAGAAACGGACCTGAACACATTTGCTAGTAAATTTAAGTAACATACCAAGAGTACAACTATAATAAGGAATACAGTAGATGCAGCTTATTAACAACCTCCCGGTTCCCAGCAAAAAGTTGCCAATAAGCGAAAAGCCCTCGTTTTCACTTGTACTTATATGGAATTATATATACTGTAGATGTACAAATATGGCGCTGAAATACATGTTTTAAATGTTACTGTTAAAAAAATTAACACGAGAAACACGAAATACCCAGACATAGAACTGTTTACTTCACGCGTGTCTAACAAAAACAATAGTAGGCTTAAATAGTACTACACAGCGATGTACTACACAGCATCCTGACAATGAGTAAAGCAAACATAAAAAAAATGTGTTGTACTTACAATCGATTCTAAAGAAACACAATTTTAAAATAAGAAATTGTCCAACGTTCTCTCTCTGTCTCCATCTAAATTTTGCGTGCCGCTTCGTAGCCAGTTCCAAAGCCACGATTCTGCCTCGGTCCGCCAGAAATACGCAGTGTGTTATAAAAGCTGTTGAAGTATGTGCATAAATCATGCAACTCGCTCTGTAGCACTGGAAACTAGTAATAAAGCTGTCAATAAGCGGCATGCTTATAACCGAACGCTGTCTATCAGGGTTGCTATAACAGGCATCTACTGTACTTGGGAGTTGTTCAAATCTAAAAATAGCTTATGTCTGTTTTTTTTTGTTTTTGTTTAATCTTTCTCTATAAGCTGAATCCAGCTCCTGATGTGCAGGCGTTTTAGTTTGTTGCATCACAGATACAAAATCATTGCCAACTGTTACTGCTGCTTTGTGGAATTCTATTCAGAAAAACACTTCAGGTGGTAGATCTTTTAGTTTTGTATGGCACCTAAATTATGGAACAACTTGCCCATCACAATTCGAGAAGCCCCTTCAGTCAATGCCTTCAAGTATAGACTAAAAACCCATGTCTATAGCCTGGCATTTTCATCCAGATGAGCTGATATCCTCTTGCCCCCATATTGTTCCCACTGTTTATTTATTTTATTTTTTTTATTTAGATTAAAATCATGTTTTTATAATACAGCTTATGTATTCTGTTTTTTTTTAAATGTTTACTGTTCAGTAATATGTATTGTTTTTGTCTTTGTAAAGCGCTTTGTGGCGACCTGTTGTAAAAGGCGCTATATAAAAATTGAATTGAAAACCTTGGCAACAACACCTTTTTAACAAGGAAACGTTCCACTAAACAATAAGGGGAGCAGTGAAAATCCATTTTCAATTCCATTTTCACTGCTCCCCCATCACCTTCTGTTGAACGCATGTTTTGTTAAAGGTAGTTTTAAAATGTATGTTGCTTGTCCTCATTGACACCCATGCTATAAAAGGAGGCTGCCATTAACAGGAGTGATATTATTATTATTATTATTATTATTATTTATTTCTTAGCAGATGCCCTTATCCAGGGCGATTTACAGTTGTTACAAGATATCACATTATTTTTACATACAATTACCCATTTATACAGTTGGGTTTTTACTGGAACAATCTAGGTAAAGTACCTTGCTCAAGGGTACAGCAGCAGTGTCCCCCACCTGGGATTAAACCCACGACCCTCCGGTCAAGAGTCCAGAGCCCTAACCACTACTCCACACTGCTACCTCCACACTGCTATATTAAGTGGGTCTGACTGTTCTGTTAATATTAAGTAATCATTGTTCACTCTAGGAGTTGTTCATGGTTATGAGGGGAAACTCTATAGAAGAGTGAATGTGCTTTATAATAACCTTTGTCTCTCCTTTCTTTTTTCCTTAGCTTCTAAAGTAGATGAAGGAGAACACGACTCTAATCGATCATCCCACTGCAAAAACTCTAGTGGCAAACCACAGTGCAAGAAACACAGAGAGAAGATACCCCAAGAAAGAAATATGAAGAAATTGAGAACTCGCTCAGTTAAAATTCCTTCTTTAGAAGACAGACAACCACTTTCTCTGGAGAGTATAGAGACTGCACATTCTGTGTGTGTGAACAATTCTAAAACCCAGGGCAACTTGAAGACCTTGTCTTGTTCTACTAAACAAAGAAAGAGTTCACGTCAATTAGGCTCTCCTAAAACTCACAAGGGAAATTGTACAGAAGAGACTCCATTTCCCTGTGCTGATTGTGGGAAGAGTTTCAGTCATTTATCACAGCTTAAAATCCACCAGCGCAGTCACACAGGAGAGAAACCTCATCACTGCACTGAGTATGGGAGGAGTTTCAGTTTGGTAAAAACCCTTAAAAGACACCAGCGAGTTCACACAGGAGAGAAGTGTCACAGCTGTAATGATTGTGGGAAGAGCTTCACTGAATTAGGAAGTCTTAAAAAACACCAACGAATTCACACAGGAGAGAAACCTTACCACTGC
The DNA here is from genome assembly GCA_036884735.1 of Huso huso. NCBI lineage: Eukaryota > Metazoa > Chordata > Actinopteri > Acipenseriformes > Acipenseridae > Huso > Huso huso. Next base: position 5,169,284 of record CM072714.1, on the reverse strand, counting down.
ACAGAGTGTGGGAAGAGATTCAGTCATTTATCAGACCTTAGAAATCACCAGCGCATTCACAAAGGAGAGAAACCATACCACTGTAATGATTGTGGGAAGCGTTTTACTGAATTAGGAAGTCTTAAAAGACATAAACTAATTCACACAGGTGAGAAACCACACCTCTGTAATGAATGTGGAATGCGCTGCAATTATTTAGGAAATCTTAAAAAACACCTACAAATTCACGTAGGAGAGAAACCACACAACTGTAATGATTGTGGGAAGCGCTTTACTGAATTAGGAAATCTTAAAAGACACAAACGAGTTCACACGGGAGAGAAGCCATACCACTGTAATGATTGTGGGAAGAGCTTTACTGAATTACGAAGTCTTAAACGACACGAACGAATTCACACAGGAGAGAAATCCTGAATGTTGGGAAAGTTTTAATCTGGCGGGACAATTTAAAAACCAGGAAATTATTGGATCACTGAAGAGATTAATGTGATGAACAATTTATAATGCAATTGGAGTTAAAATCCTTTCTTGACAAACAAGCTTCTCATAACATTCCTTCACAAAGACACCTCAGAAGTGTTTATTGCACCGGCCTGCATTTACACTTTGAAACAGACAAGAGGATGACAGTCCGATCTGAGACATCGGAGCTTTAAACAAAACACTTAAGACATTGCAAAGAGGGAGACACTATTTCACCCCCTCGCTGGTAAGAGAGACACAAGCAGAGATGTTTATCTTATGGGACATGTTTTATTTTCTGATATGCCACTGACAGACTGCAAACATTAATTAAGCAATAGACATCTATTGATGGGGACACGTGGGTCCGTGCCGTTCTTAATTGCCTTTGTTTCAATCTAGGGGCGGGTCCCAGAACTAAAAAATACAGCCTCAATGTCCCCCAAAAAACAATAGAATGTTTATATGATTGGCTGTCACGTGTCATCCCATCTGCTGGTAATAAAGCTGTGCATCTTCCATAGAGGAGGGTGAATCTTGAAGTTCCACATACTTGGAAACTGCCAGGAAACTCTGCTGGTCGATTGCTAAAAACTTTTTGTTAAGACCAGGAACTCTGTTCATCAACCTGCTATTTTTTTTATTATTAAAACCAGGAATACAAGACTGTTGCAGCGGTACAAAGGCAGGACTGTGACTTGGCTTCTTCATAGCTAAACCCCTGGAGCAAGGTGTGAACGCTGGGCTTCTCTTTGCATCCCTCCAGGCTGGACCGCGGAGCAACGACCATCGCAGGATTGGTATTCTTCTTTCTCCTTCATAAGATTGCGTTATTACTTTGAGACTCTCACATCCCTCCTAGTCATAAAGGAAGGGAACTATGATTTATTGAATTAGCTTAGAATTATACTGTTTAAATGCTTGTTATGATATTTATTGTGGTAGACCAACTAAACCCCAGATGTACAACATAATTAATAACATTACCTCACGTTAACTTATTAAAATCAAGTGAACATTTGTGAATGCAGCATTTTAAATTAGAAGATTTTGTTAAAATATTATCACATGCTTCAATAATTGTGTGTATTGCAAACTAGTAAAATGTATGCATCCCAAGTTATTATGCAAGCTGAATTGTTTGATTGAATACATGTGGGAAAGGCTCAAAGATACCTATTGGATTTCAAAGTTTCTGTTTTAAATTAATTTTGTATCTTTTCTTGTTCTGATTTTACAAAATGGAACTTAAATTTAAAATCACAAATGTATGAAAATGAATAAAATATCTTTTGGTGGTAGAATATCAACAAGAAAACAGTAAATCAATATAAATTGCAAGTCATTATACATACACTATTTCGAACATGTTATTAAAACAGATATGAACATCTTATATAAATTGCAGAGCTCAACTCGTTTAGGAGGAAGAATATCTACACAAAAAACAAGTTCATAATGTAATTATAGTGGGGTGAGTGCCAGTAGGCCGTTTTAATGGTAACCCCCAATTTCTGTACTTTAATAACTTTGACCCCGTTCAATGGATTTGCACGACAATTTGGATGTGTGGTCCCATGAGTTAGATCTCTTGAGGTGGGCCACTTCGTTCTGCTCGGATATGTGGATTCCGAGATGGATTTTTACCCACATTTTTTCCCCAATTTGGAATCTCCAATTGTATGTATTGATCCCGGTCCACCGCTGCAACCCCCGCGCAGACTCGCAAAACTTCGGCAGACCTACGCGTCCTCAGAAACGCTCCTTGCCAAAGCTGTCTTTTTTTTTCGCACTGCAGGTCCACAGCGACACCACCAGTCCCATAGTGCCGGAGGACAGAACAGATCTGAATGGCTCCACTGCAGCCCCGCAGGCATGCTGCCGGCCAAAGGAGTCGCTGGTGCGCGGTCAACAGAGTATTACCCTGCTGACCTGAGCCCTCCCTACCCGGGCGGTGTTCAGGCAATCGTGTACCACCGCCTGGGAACTCCCGGTCACGGTCAGCAAATCACATAACCTGGATCCTGCACTTCACGCGGAGCACCTTTACTGGATGTGCGCCACTCGGGAGCCCCTGCAGTTAGATGTTTGATCCAGAAAAAAGAATTGGCCTCACGACAAAATAGACCCTTGCAAAAAAAAAATCTTTGCCTGAAAATCACGTTTAGTAAACCACACCATGTCTGTATATAACTGGCACTCCATAAGATTGACTGTAACATTGTCTTTTTCATTTTGTGAGGTTTGCCCGAGGCAGACAGCACTTCCCCGAGCAGTAGTGTGAGGTGCCTCCCTTGCATTTTAATTGCTAATGTCTTTAATTAATGCCTCGGCCTCTATTCGAGTTATTTGTTTTTTTCCAGTGGAAACCAAAAAACAACCATTGACCGCCGCCAGGTCCTTGGCTAATAATAAGAGGCGGGCATGAAGCTGGTGTTGTAGTGTAGTGGTCAGCAGTTGGCCTAGCACGCCAAAAATCAGTGGATAGAAAAATGGTGAAAACATTTTTTTATCTTAATTATACTTCTATACTAAAATAATTTATTTTTTGTTCCTGAGTGTGAACATGCTAATAGTGTATTACATTTTATATATAAAATATTTTAATGGTTACATTAACATTAAAAGTCCTCACTTGAAAACTATCAACTCTTTTTTTTACATTTTTTAAATTATTTTGCTGAGAGAGATGCTACAGCTATGGCCACAACTTTTGCATCTTTTATTTTTTATTTTATTTATTTTTTTTTTAGATTGAGACAATAATAAAAAATAAAAAAGACTAGATTAACATAATTTAGATGCTTTAGTTAACATCATGTAATCAAAGAAACTACAGAACGATATCGCAAAAGTCTACCGGAAGCCATAATAGTTGTACAGTAGTATTGAAGGCATGCTGGATTTTGAAATGTCACATGGAAAACTACAAAGTGGTATGTAATTCAGTATGTTAACATAGCATTATTCCACAGGCTTCATTCGACTCTGAAGCAAAATTAATTATAAAGGGAGATGCAAAACTTTTGGCCATAGCTGTACTGTTAATTCACTGTATTGTAATAGATAAATTACAAATGTACATGCAATACTGGCAACATACAATAAACACAGCCTCGATTTACAGTGGTCTGCACAGTATAGCAAGATGTGTTTGTATATTTGACCCATAATATTAATGTTGTAGTTTATTACATATCATGTAACTACTGCTTGGAACTTTTTGTCTAAACAAAATCTCCACGATGCACAAACAGCATCCCCACATTGCTGTCAGCCAAAAGGCTAAAATCTGTTCATGTTCCACATCGAACAAGCTGAACGTGTTGGAGTCTTCCTGTCTCACAAAATTCCATCAACTTTGAATATTACTACCGGCTGGTCAAAATTCAGTATTAAAAAAAAATAAAAAATAAAATACATGCTTTTGGGTGAAACAAAAGATAGCGCAGGGTTTATATCATGTAAGTGGATAATAGTTCAAAAGGTTTTCTTTATGTTGTGCTGCGGGGTCGGGGGTCTCCACAGTCTTGCTCCAGGGCCCAGTAAATCGTAGTGCCGGTGGGGGGTGGGGCTTAAATCGCTAAACACCTTGTGTGAATAGGTGAAGAAAAACTAATCATGTGGATTATATATAAACCTGTGTCAGTGTTTAACATATACACACCTGTGTTTAATCAAGTTTACAAATTCTGTGCTCTGTAATAGAATATACAGGCTTTTTAGCTATAAATATATTCTCAAAAAGGAAGGAAATTTTTTTACCAAAAACTTGCGTCAGTTAGGGTTGATATTAAAACAAGAGTAGGGAGATGTGATGGTAGGGTTTTTAACCCTGACCCTGCATTCCCTCCCACTCTCTTACAAGCAGTGGAAGGAGAAAGGCAACAAACAGCCACAGACAAGCGATTAAAAAAATAATCATGATTAATCTCACAATTAAAAAAATTAATCTGTTCATCTTGGTTTTAATCGCATATTAAATTGATACAATTACTACATCCATGTAATTTAAATTTGTATTATTACTGATGCTACTATTATTATTATTATTATTATTATCCTTAACTGTAAATAAAATCATTTAAAAGGTACTTATTTAATCAGGAAATTTACCCACCGAGACCGTGACCAAATTTTACTAGGGGCAATAATTCAGAAATTACAAATAGAACAAACATAATAAAACATGCAGTTCAAGCTTGATCAGCAGCAGGGAGATCAGAAAACAGAATAAATAGCATATCTATTTTTAAATGTGATTGTGGACTGAAATAATTTTTTTAAAACAAAATTTTAGGTATGTAGGAAATGAACTGTTAATTGTGAAGAGAACATGAAAGAACGTTGTCATCATATTCAAAAACTGCAAACTAACAAAATTGGTAGGCTTTACATACTATGCTTAAAAAAAAAAAAATGCAACCTACTCCAGTGACGTAACTAGGCTTCGAAATGTGGGTGGGCACCAATTTAGGTTGGACAGGCAATGAACAAAAGGTCTGACGGCACAGGAAATAGTTTACATTTCAAAAAAAACCTGAATACATCAAATATTTCCTCTGTAAATCCATTTAAAATGTTTGAAGTAAACAAAAAAATAAATGTACAAATATCTGCAGTGAATGCACTTTAAAAAGCCAGACCAGCAAGAACACAGTAATGTTACACTTTAAGCAATTTTTAAATCCAATGAAAGTTAGTCAGTGACTTGCCATTGCCAAGTTAGTATCCTCTCGTCTCTTCTCCACCATATAGGATAAGACATCGGGCTTGCTATTTAATATTGCAATTATATATAGTCATACTCCGGAAAATCAGTGTGGAGTAGTGGTTAGGGCTCTGGACACTTGACTGGAGGGTTGTAGGTTCAATCCCAGGTGGGGGACACTGCTGCTGTACCCTTGAGCAAAGTACTTTACCCAGATTGCTCCAGTAAAAACCCAACTGTATAAATGGGTAATTGTATGTAAAAATAATGTGATATCTTGTAACAATTTTAAGTCGCCCTGGTTAAGGGCGTTTGCTAAGAAATAAATAAATATTTACAAATTACAAAAAAAAGAGTACTTGGGGTGATTTACTAGACTTTTTTTATCTGTTATGTATTTAGTAGAGATGAACAAGCTGCTGGCATTGCATTAGTAAAAATGATTTTGCAAAGTCAATTCCTGTGGCTCTCCCATCTGTCAGTGGATACCCACCGCCCCCTTTTACAGGTTGTAACAAGGGTCTGAATTTAAGCACCAGCATATTCAGATACCATGTTAGTATGCTTATTTAAAATATGTAGATCACTTGCTGAGAAAAAACGTTTAATGTGATATCTTGTAACAATTGTAAGTCGCCCTGGATAAGGGCGTCTGCTAAGAAATAAATAATAAAAATCGCACAGGTCTCTTTCAAACCATAGGAGAGACAGCATGTTCTTCAGCGACTTGTCAGCATTGAGGCTTACAACAGCTGTTTTAATCCTGTTCACGGTGTACAGGTGGTTGTTTGGGATCAAAACTCTTAAACGTGCGTGAGTATTTGGAAAGATATGCAAGTGGCAATAATCTAAAACGTAAATTAGTGTTGGATATTTTTTTGCCACAGTCGATTTGTGTTTGGAATATTGAAACATCTGGGACTTTAAAAAGATCTGCGTCAGCTGCCTCACAAGCTGTCAATCAAACACAGCTTGCATGTGACTTGTTGTGTGAGAGAAAGATCCCACCTAAACACAGCATCACAATAACTACTTTGCTTTGATTGGCTAAAGCAGGTGTGTCCAAATCCTAGTCCTGGAGGGTCGGTGTCGCCCAGGTTTTTGTTCCAACTGTACCCTAAATTAGTTAATTGGGCAAATTAAGCTTCTAATAAGCACTTAATTGGTCCAATTAAGTAATTTAGAGTACAGTTGGAACAAAAACCAGGAGCGACACCGGCCCAGGACCAGGATTGGACACCCCTGGGCTAAAGCCTGCAACATTTTTAAAAATAGCATTTTTGTCCTAAACTTGACCTTTGGGCTGCACAGTTTAAAAAAAATAAAAAAAATTAAAATAATAATAAATATGTAAATTTACTTGGAATTCACATAGGCACAGATTTGGGTGGGACTGTGTGCTAACTGGGTACGCCCCTGGCCTACTCTTTTAGAAAATTTAAAAAATGAATAAAATAATAATAATAATAATAATAATAATAAAAACACTATCATACTTAGCTTGATTCGTGGGCTTGCAGAGATACTGAATTTCTGTCGAAACTGGTGTGTTTAATGTGTTGTGATATTGTTGTTGTCTGTAGCAGAAGAGCTGCTCGTGTATTTTGAGAAGTGAAGGGGCAGGTTCAACACACAGCAGACTAGATGTACTCGTGTGATACTGTGTGTGATTACTGGAACTCACTTTGACAGTATACAAGTAAGCGTCTTTCTGTCCAGTGAGCTGTCAGAACGTTTTTACAATAAATAAATAAACAAACTTCCCCTTACTTCCACTTTTTACATATTTCCTACAAAAACATTCTTACAGCACCATCTTATTACAGCTCAAAACAAAACAACAATACAATAATCCCTAAATACAGTAAACAAGTCATATTATAGAAATAACTACATAATTAGCTATTACAATGAAAATAAATCAACACCATTTCTTTTTAGACATGTTTTCTTTACAGATGACTTTTCATTTAAGCATAAATATTGTTAAGTTAGTCTTGGCTCGGCAATTTTAGCTTTGTAGTACAGGTACAATATCTTGACACAGAAAAATGATATGCTTTTATATTTTATTGCAAGAGCGTTACCTTTCCATTATACAGCAGACTGAAACGAAAGCAGCATTGGAGCTCTTGACCAGAACGTGATGCAGGGAAAGAGGTTTCTTTTACACTGTTGAAACAGAATCTTGAATAATTCTGACAAAATATTTTATTCAAAAGTGTTTCTATACAGAGCTCTATCTAGTCTTCAATACTTCACAAAGAACCACGTTCAGAAAAGCATTTCAAGTTTCCCCCCTTATCTGTGATTGAAAACATTTAATCTCCCACTCTAAGCTTACTGAAGAAATGAACCCTTTTATGCTGAATGACTACAATGCATTGCCAAGCATATATATATTACTTGTAGTTTTCAAAAGCTTGAACAAGTTTTAAACATTAATTAACACTTAATTAACATGACTAATAATGGAATAATCGGTGTTAATTGTACGTAATCCTCTAGGTATGGAATTGGCTCGTTTTGCATTTAGCTCTTGTTTTGAACTTTAATGTAATTCATTATTGTAAATAAAATATGAAAGCATGATTCCTAGTGTTTGGCATTTTGTTTTACATTTAACAACTATTTAAACATTAATCTTTATATTTACACAGGCAGAGTGCTCACTTGCTGTTTCCTATAGGAGGCGTGTCTGCATGTAACTGTCAGGGTGCTCTTTCACTATTGTGAGTCTGATTAGCCAGTCAGTAACACTTGGTATAGTGCTCTTAGAAAACAGCAAGTGGAGCATTCGGCTTCCCTGGTGGAGTCCATAGAAAGCACTGCTTCTATTCCAAATTGAATCACAGTGCAGGTGTATCACAGCTGTATTTGAATCATGAAATATATTTAAGATGTTTTTTCAAATTATGGTCATTAATGTTCAGAAGGCACCGCAGCAATGTTTTGTACCTTACACTTATTTATTAGACCAGCAATTTATCAATGCTTCATTCAGCAGCTACAAGATAGGATGTGTGTAAAATGAAAATTGATCAATACTGACAAAACCCCTGAAGTGAACCAAAAGGCAAAACCACTTGTGGAGGAAAGACAGTCCTTACGCCATCACACTACAGAAAGACAATGACAGCATTTTCTATCTCTTAGCTTTAAACATAGAACTGATTTCATGATGCTGCTCAATTGATCTGGTTTAAATAGCAGATCAGTTGAGCAGCATCATGAAATCAAGCAGGTACCCATCACCTATCCCAATGAACTGTGCATGTTAGCACCTAATCATAACATTACTACATTATTTATTTGTAAAATAATGTTACTGTTATTTGTCTTTGTTTTGTGTTTGCAATGATTCTACCTCATCTGAGGAAGGATACACATAACTCATCCAGTGTTCCTTCAAACAGAAAGGAGCCTCTTGTCTCAACACAAATACAAAACACACATGAGCAAACAGACTAAATCAAGTGTGTGGTACAGCAGAATGTAGCAGGTGTGAAATGGAAAGGAGTTTAAAAAAACCCAGCTGTAGTCTAACCTCGTTAATTGATTTGTGGTTCCAGGCATGAAAGAGATGAAGAGACAGAAAGCTGCAGTTTAAGCGCTGGGGCGCATGTTTATTAATAAAAATACACAAAGTGCATGACGGCCAAAATAAAACATTGAAACAAAAGAATACCGACATGTAGGCTGGGTATTAACAATGTTTTAAAAGCATACGAAGAGTCACAACCCAAACTCCATCAAACAAAGCATTTTGCTCCTTTTTTATATACATGTGGCCACTCCCCAGTTGGCATCAATTACCTAATTGAAGAATGGCCACACCTGTGATTGCTGGCAGGGACAGATTTAACCCCGTCCCTGCCAACCTTCCATTCACACACACACACACTATTTACAACAGCAGGGCTCTGCCTGCCACAGCATTATTGTAGAGCAGTGGTGGCCAATCACAGTCCGGAAGGATTATTCTACTCCTGGTCTTTGTTCCAACCCTGTTCTAAATTGTTTATCTAAGCCAATTCAACCTTCACCCAGACCTTGAAGCATGTCATTATTTCATTTTACCTATTAAACCTGGAGTGGAATGATGGCCCTCCAGGATCGTGATTGGCCACCCCTGTTGTAAAGCAACAAGACAAACAGAAGCACGCATATGGAACCTGCCAGGCTCCAACACGGACTGGCAAACATCTACACCTGGAGAATCCCCATTACCCATAACTGTATATACACCATTGGGATTGTTTCTATTTGTAACTTATATCAGTTCAGACAGCAAGGCAATGAATTAAATCCCCCCCCATCCTAACCTATCTTAAGCTCTCTCCCCATGGCCGGACTATGTGTGACAAGCTTCCACAGTGTTATCGACCACTGTGTCCCAAACAGTACAATATTTTAATATGAGGGAATGCAATCAACATTTATTTAATCAAAAAATATATATTTTAATAACACCACCCCACTCAATTCAGCCCCTCGTTATATTTATTAATCTGGTTCTTCAGAGTTTCTCTTGCAGCATTTTAATGAGAACGCATGAAGGGAACAGGCAACAGAGCCGTTCCTATATTTAAACAGGAAGGCTATATTGTGTGCAATGTATTTCAAAAAGTTTTTTTTCTGTTTTATTTTGAATTCATTTCACACAAAGAAAACACAACATTCAGTTTTTGGAGTAATTCTTTAAAATGATCTTTGTAAAGCAGAATATTGCCCAGTGAGTTGTACACCACAATTTAAGACATTGTCCCTTTTTGTATCCCCTAGATGTGATTTAAAATAAAACACTTAAAACTAAATGTATTATTTAAATTAAAATTCCAAAAGGGGAGGTTTTCAAGGTATGCACCTTTGTGGTTCATTCTCAGGTTAGAGTTTTTCCATTTCCATTGTGAAACTGTATTTTGGGAGGCATTATATTGTAGTCAGAGACTGTCAACAACAAAACTATATCTGAGGTGTGAAGCTCAGAATTGACCAAAGCTTAGCATTGATTTGAAAGAGCTGGAGACTTGGTCACTAGTGGGGAGTTACATATAATAATCCTAATGTTCAAACTAGGAGACTCAGCAATGCAGGAGACGAAAGTGGAATCTTGCAGACACAATTACAATCTATTTTACAGATTACTAACGTGACGTAACCAAATCAGAATGGCCAACACAATGATTAATGTTCCAAACCACATGTAGTTCATATTTTCCATCCAAGTTTTTTTTTTTTTTTTTTTTTTTTTTTGAAGTGATTAGGACTACCCTATTTATAAAACAAGTTTATTCTATTGTTTCAGTAAATATTTGTTTTCAAATTTACTCCTGGTGTTAATTTGTCCTCAACTGGCTGAAATTCTGTGAATTCACTTGTGTTCTTCAAGACCCTGTAACTGACTGAACTTCTTCACACATTCAAAGCAGTAACAGGGCTTCACTCTTGTGAATTTGATGGTGTCTTTTAAGGTTTGATAACTGACAGACACTCTTTAAACATTCACTATAGATTTCTCTTTTTTGTGAGTCCGCTGGTGGATTTTCAAGTAACTTAAATATGTGAAACTCTTGCCACATTCAACACAGTGATAAGGCTTATCACCTGTGTGAATGTGCTGGTGTGATTGAAGACTTCCTAATCGTGAGAAACGCTTCCCACACTCAGTGCATTGATGAGGTTTCTCACTTGTGTGAATGTGCTGGTGTGATCGAAGACTTCCTAATCGTGAGAAACGCTTCCCACACTCGGTACAGTGATAAGGTTTCTCTCCTGTGTGAATGTGCTGGTGTGATCGAAGACTTCCTAATCGTGTGAAACTCTTCTTACACTCAGCGCAGTGATAAGGTTTCTCTCTTGTGTGACTGTGCAGGTGTCTTTTGAGGTGTGATAAACGACTGAATCTCTTCCCACACTCTGTGCAGTGATGAGGTTTCTCACCTGTGTGAATGTGCTGGTGTCTTTTGAGGTGCGATAAACGACTGAATCTCCTCCCACACTCAGTGCAGTGATAAGGTTTCTCTCCTGTGTGGACACGCTGATGTCTTTTAAACTGCGATAAATGAATGAAATTCTTTCCACAATCAGCACAGGGAAATGGAGTCCCTCCTGTGATATTACTATTATCAACTAGAGAAAAAAAAAGAAGAGAGACAAAGGTTATTGTAAAGCATTCTTACACATTCACTCTTCTGCAGGGTTCCCTTCATAACCATGACCAACCCCTAGAGTGAACTCTGATGAGAATACAGTCAAACCCCAAATGCTTGAGAATATCACTTTGATTATTAATATCACGGATTTCCACCCCACTTAATATAGGAAGTATAAGATCTGGTTTACATGCAAGTGCTGTATTGAAATGTTTCTTCTGGTGACACTTAGCAACCTGAATGGATTTGGCATCACCCATTGATGAGACATGTGATCCCAGCACCACTATAAAGCTGTGGGAGCAGCACAACTGCAAACAGTCTACAAGAAACAGGGACATGCAAAGATCTAACAGCATTTGAAAGTGGCATGATAGCGGCTGCACATCTAGCAGATGCCACAGCAGCAAGGACAGTTATGTTGCAAGACATCTGAAATCATTCTCATCCATTCATCGTACTTGCTACGTGTTCTTACTGGATTTTACTCCATATAAGCAAATATTTACTTTAAGTTTGAACTGCTCTTAGTCGAACTCGCTCATACTTATAATTTACTGTATTCTTTATTTTGCTTGAATTTGATCTTATTGTACTTTCATAACTGCTCTTATCTGTATTATGATATTATGTAAGGTGATAACTTGTACTGTGATATTTTATAATGTGATACTTTGTACTGTGATATTTTGTAACAATTGTAAGTCAACCTGTAAGTTAAGGGTGTCTGCTAGGAAATAAATTAATAAATAAATAAATAAATAAATAATTAAAATGAGAGAATAAAAAAATGTTATGCTGCAAGCCATTGACATAGTGGTTGAGCCGCCTCCCTAGCTTAAATTGAGGTGGAATGACCAAAAATATGAATCTACAGCACTCTTCAGGAGTTTAGTAACCAGTTTCTGCAAGATTAACAATCAGTTCAATGTTTCTTGTTTTGTATGATTACCTCCAAATCCCAGTTCACATTCAGGTGGACAATCATCATACAGACTGGATCCCAGCTTGTTGTTCTCCTCAAGTGTACAGACATTATTTTCAGTAGGAACTTCCTCTGCAATGGTGACACATTCCTGTTCTAAGAATTCCTCTTTAATAGGAACACATTCCAGTTGAAGGACCTTTTCATCTTTAAAACATGTCAGCTCTGTAACCTGCTTTAGACTTGCACACCACTCCTGGTGAAAGGACTCCTCTAGTGTGTAAACTGCTTCTATCCTTGGCCCCTCCTGTGCTTCAGATTTAGGCACAGCATGGCTCTCTTTGGGATCTGTGAGAAAGAATTTTACAAAATGATAACTTACTTACTATCCAGGTTCCTCGACAAAGCCAGCCCCTTGTCAGAATTGTACTGAGATGTCATTGGGTCATTCCTGTTGAACAATGTATGAGGAGGGTTTTTTTTTAATTGTATTTATTTTTAAATGGATGTAGTGCACCCCGTTACATTACACTGTTTTTAATTAAAAATAATGTACCCTCACTGCACCAAACCTCACAACAGCTAAAGACAACAGTGAGTGTCCTCTAATAACACAACCAAGTCAATACACTCTTTACACCCAGGAGCTTGACAGTGGAAGTGGACAGCGAGCTACCAGGAAGACAAAGGCCAGCCCTGCAGGTGTCTGCTTGAGCTCACTGGGCTCCTGGACAATAGATACAAATCATGAATGATGACCTCTAGAGACTTCTACTTTTCCAGACACTACAGGATGGGGAGCTGGGAATGAAGTTCGATCCAACATTGCTTCTTAAGTACTTGTGGTAGAGGTTTCAGCTCAAGTACTTATCATTTTCAATCTGCAATACAAATAAAGGCAGAATAATCTGATTAACAAATTATAATCTGTTTCCCGTTTTTTTTAATATACTGTATAAATGTATGTCACAACAGTTTGGGACTGACAAACTGCTGGTTAATGATAGAATATCAAACAGCAATTCTTAAAACTTGTTAAAGTCTCTGGATGCACAGAATTGGCAAAATTATAATAAATAATCCAATATAGTCTGCACTGTAAATGTTTATCATGTTATCATGTACTTCCCATCTCAGCATAACTGTGTTTACAACAGCAATGAGATACAACTATAATAACTAACAGTGATAAACGTTTTATTTTTTTTTATTAAAGACAACATAAAAAGTATCCAAAGTGACTCTGTATACTTTGTTTCTTTTAACTTTCTGAAGTTGTGTTTTCTTCATTCATTTTTACTTTTGCAAGTAAGAAATTTATCAAAAACAAATTCAACCAGCCGCTATTTCTGTCACTGAAATGCAGCCACGCCTAATCAGAGAGGAAATTCACCCAATGGAAATCACTCAAGTGTAGAGGTGGATGATATATTTGAAATAGTCAGGCTGTATTATTATTATTTGTTTATTTAGCAGACGCCTTTATCCAAAGCGACTTACAGAGACTAGGGTGTGTGAACTATGCATCAGCTACAGAGTCACTTACAATTACGTCTCACCTGAAAGACGGAGCACAAGGAGGTTAAGTGACTTGCTCACGGTCACACAATGAGTCAGTGGATGAGGTGGGATTTGAACCGGGGACCTCCTGGTTACAAGCCCCTTTCGTTAACCACTGGACCACACAGCCTCCTAAGTGGTTTAGAGATTATATATATATATTTTTTTTTTAAATCAATTGAAGACCATTATTTTCTTTTACTTTCATTTTTGCATTCCCGAGTCATCCTGCATACCCCCTATGACCTTTGAACTACCACGAAGGGTATGCATCTTCTTCTTCTTCTGGTTAATCTATAGGGTGCATTCCATCTATTATTTTAGATGATTAGCGCCCTCTATCTGTAGTCCTTTGTCTGTCTTTGCTTTATTTTTCTGTCATCTTTATTTAACTTCCCTTCTTTTCCTGTTTCCTTTATATATTTCGTCGGTATCCTTTCTCTATTCAGTCTCCCTTCCTCTTTCCCTTTTCCCAGCAAATTCTTTATATTGACTTCATATACCTCCATTTCCCTCAGCCTCCTCTCAGGGTATGCATCTTCCTGGTTGAAAACCCCTGGTTTAAGTGATCAGCTAACCTGAGACAGCTGTGTGTAATTTACTGTGAGAAGGTTGGTATAAAAGCCCTGAGTAAACAAGCCTGTGTGGCTGTGCGAGGGTGTGGACCTTTTTAGAGCCGAGTCCTGACAAAGAGACTGTATTACTGAATCAGTGAACTTGAATCTGTGTGTTCTATAACTGTACTATTGTGAATGTTTTGGATTTTGTCAGTAAGCACATTAGTTAGAAAGGGAATCTGATTAATTTAGTTAGCACTCCCAGAAGGAGTTAGGTTTTGTTTGTGTGTTTTCAAACCTAAGGCACAAAGTGCAGTGTTTGACAAATAAACATACAGGTATTGCCCCGTTTAAATACACAAGAGTATTGTTGCAGTGTCTAAAAATATATTTGCAGACAAACAGTTTAATCAAGCATGAACACTCAATTTGCTGCTGTATACTGATATCAAAGCTCACAAATCATTATCCTAACCCTCTGCAATATGGTTTGTTAAAGTCTCAGTGGGACTATAGGTTTATTTAATTTACTAGCCACAGTTTACTCCATAGAAGACATCACTTTACCAGGAGTACAGCCATTTAAGTTTATTACTTAGACTGGTTAAAGTTTACCAGTATAGACTTATACTTTCTTATAGTTCCTAGAATACCAATTTAAATCTTAACTAGTCTAGGTGGGATTTACAAACACAGACCAGTGCTTTCTTATAGTCTGGAGAATGAATTAAACTGGTGTAATATTTGGACAGTGGAGTAGAGTTATTAACAGCACTATAAGCACTTTAAAAGTGTCTGAAGAGAACATTTTAACCAAGACCTTGCTAATCAAATTGAATAGTAAGTTATTTAAAATAGTTGGACTGACCAAGCAATACCATCAAAAAGATCAACCTTACCTTACCTTGAAATAATCCCTGGTTCTCGTTCCTCTGAAAGTCTTGTTCATTGCAGTCGGGGTTCATGTTTCTGAGAGGTTGTTTAATGTCTGCATCTGCAGCGTTCATGCATTCTCGCACTGCTTTCAACTCGCTCTCTGATATTTCCAATCTCAGCTTCAGACTTTCATTCTCTTTCTCCTTTCCAGCCATTTCCATTTGGAATTCAGTGAATTTGCTGCCGAAAACTTTTGTGATTTTGCACAAGACGGTGTCTACAGCCGCTTTCACTGCGTGCTCGATGGTAGAGGCGAGCTCGTCTTGAAAGAACGACACGGAGATACTGACGTCCATCCTCACTGATTTTTTTGAGACTCGTGTAGCAGAATCCTCTTATTTATTTATTTATTTATTTATTTAATGGAGAATTACCTTTAATATAAAATCAGCACTTCTGGCGTGATAAAGAAAGAAAACAACAGACTCGTTTTTACTTTTGCAAGGTGTAACTTTCTTAAATCAAACAGAAAAAATGACACTTGTTTCAGAACTCAATGCAGGTTAACAGTTTTACTCAACCTACACACTTTAAACAGCGTGTAATACAATGCTGTACCATCAGCACCGTCTTCACTCGTGTCTCTCACTCTCCAACAGCATAAACAAAGCTAACGTTTCAGGTTCCTGTGACGAAATAAAAGCGTCACTAGCAGGCGTGCCTGACTGGAATAGTCGGATATTATTGGCTGCAGAAACACTCTGGAAAACCCAGCTTGGGAGACTGATTGGCTGGCCTCCCTATCGAAGCAAGGGCGGGATCGCGTTGAGAAGAGGACGTTATGAAACTGGAGACTACAGTCCGCCATGTTGGCTCCGACTGCGTTGTGTTTTTACAATGCAATGTCCTGTTTGGAGCCGAAATGGCGCCAGATTCGTCACTCGGCTTTGCGCTGAGTGTGCTCTACGAGCTTTGTATCCCGTTGCTCGTGTGTGGGTCATTGTGTTACAGACAGATTAGAGTGGGGTTTTTGTTTGTTTTTAAATGTAAATGGTTTTAGTTTACATGTGAAACGGAAAGCTTGAGATCGACTAAATAAACAACAACAACAGCTTACGCCGACTGCAGAGAGAGAGATACACCGAGAGAGAGGTAAACACAACTGAATTTACCGCAATGTAAATTAATTCACGTTGATGTTTTAGACGTACTGCAGAATACTTCAGTACAGTGCACTACATATCAATTTCAAAACGCAATTTGAAAACTGAACTGCACCACAATGAAGTTTTAATTGTATTTACATGTATAGTTACAGGAGAGCTTTTTGATGTGGTTGTCCCATATGTATTGAATGTGTAGGAGGATGAGGTTCAAACGTAATTTTAGATTTCAACAAACAAAATCTGAAGTAGATTGTTACGTTTTTTAGCTATCTCTAATAGTTTTGCATCAGCCAGCATTTTAGGATTGAAAATAAAAAATAACACACACACACACACACACACACACACACATATATATATATATATATATATATATATATATATATATATATATAAACATAATTACGATATTTTATTTAACGTCACGTAATCAAAGAAACTACACAATGATAACATTTTTCAATTTGTTAGATTTTCATAAAGTATTTGGAAAACTACAAAGCGGTATTTAATTAAATATTTAACGTTACATTATTCGGCAGGTTTCATTAGACTTTATATGAAGCAAAAATTAATTCATTATATATTATTATCATTATTATTATTTATTTCTTAGCATATGCCCTTATCCAGGGCGACTTACAATTGTTACAAGATATCACATTATTTTTACATACAATTACCCATTTATACAGTTGGGTTTTTACTGGAGCAATCTAGGTAAAGTACCTTGCTCACGGGTACAGCAGCCGTGTCCCCACCTGGGATTGAACCCACGACCCTCCGGTCAAGAGTCCAGAGCCCTAACCACTACTCCACACTGCTCCACGGGTGATGCAAAACTTTTGGCCATAGCTGTATGGTTAGGTGGGACTATTCAACCTCGTTGATATGTTCCATAATAACTTCTCATGCATATTAAAGGTTTATCTAATGTAACAAACGTTACATAATAGAAGAATCCTCATGTTTTAGGGGTGGAATAGCCTTGCATGCCTTTTGCAAGTTGCTTCAGTCTGTTGCAGTACACAGAGGAATTTATATTACAAAGGTGCAGCAGATATCAAGAACCTTTCAAATTTTGGATTAATATAATATAGTTTTCTAAAGTGTGAGTTCTACAGAAATTCAAATAAAAGTACTTTATATGCATTCTTAAGTGACCAACTAAAAGTCTTGTCTCCTTTTCTTCAGTGAGAACGGATCAGTCTCACTCAGAGGAAGTTTCTGAGATGGAAGCAGCTCACATCAGCCCAGAGCTTCCTATTCGATGGGTTGTTTCTGCAGACAGGACTGTTGAGATCAAGGAGGAAGTGACTGAGCTGGGGTGTGACCAGGCCAATGAGCGGATCCTGCAGGAGGAAACCCCACCTTCTAGTATCACTGAGAGAGGTGAGTGAAACTGGAATGCAGATCTATAGAGGGGGGACTTTATTGAAACAGGGGAAGAAAGCCTGTGGAATACACTGCATTAGGGAAATGTATTTCTGTTTGGCTTCTACACTGGACTTCAGCAGAAAGCTATTTACAGTCCAGTTTGTTTACATTCCCCAACACTAATTTTAGTGCCTCCTTCTTTGAAACCTGCTTGTTACACCATGTCCCTATCTGACAATACTACTGATGACCTCATTTACATGGAAACAGCATTTCTGCCGCAGGACACAAGACTCGACACAGCCGGGACAGCACAGGACACAAGACTCACTGACCTGTGCTGTCCTGACTGTGCTTAGTCTTGTGTCCTGTGGTGTCCTGGCTGTGCTGAGTCTTGTGTCCTGTGCTGTCCTGGCTGTGCTGAGTCTTGTGTCCTGTGCTGTCCTGGCTGTGCTGAGTCTTGTGTCCTGTGCTGTCCTGGCTGTGCTGAGTCTTGTGTGTGCTGTCCTGGCTGTGCTGAGTCTTGTGTCCTGTGGTGTCCTGGCTGTGCTGAGTCTTGTGTCCTGTGCTGTCCTGACTGTGCTGAGTCTTGTGTCCTGTGCTGTCCTGACTGTGCTGAGTCCTTGTGTCCCTGTGAGCTGTCCTGTGTCCTGTGCTGAGTCTTGAGTCCTGTGGTGTGTGAGTCCTGTGCTGTCCTGACTGTGCTGAGTCCTTGTCCTCCTGTGCTGAGTTTTTGTGTCCTGTGCTGTCCTGGCTGTGCTGAGTTTTGTGTCCTGTGCTGTCCTGACTGTGCTGAGTCTTGTGTCCTGTGCTGTCCTGACTGTGCTGAGTCTTGTGTCCTGTGCTGTCCTGGCTGTGCTGAGTCTTGTGTCCTGTGCTGTCCTGGCTGTGCTGAGTCTTGTGTCCTGTGGCAGTGCCCTGGCTCTCTCGTGAGTGTCTGGTGTAGGTTCTGCGTACTTTGCCTGTGTTCTTATTAAAGCCAGATCTTAGAACATCATTTTATTACCATAACTGAATTACATTTTCTTTAAATTAGGCAATTGATAGATGAAACAATTATTTGCCAGTTTGTTAAAGCATTGATTATGTAGTTATACACTGATCATAGTGCTAGTTGATGAGATTCTGGGATCAATAAGCTACTAACAACCAAACAAGCAAGATGGGCTGAATGGCCTCCTCTCGTTTGGAAACTTTCTTATGTTCTTATGTTCTTAGTACGGTAGATAGCGAATGCCAGCGTGTTGCTAGGATACAAACCTTTTGGCCTTTATATTCACATTGGACAAGTCACATCCGTTACAAATGTTGTATTTATAGTTTCCTGATTTAAAAAATGAAAGCTACACAATTATTTTAAAAAGGTAAGAATATGACACAATGTTTGGTAATTTTTTGAGGAAAGGAAAGGGAAAAGTTTATTGAATTTTGTGTAGATGCCCTGAAAAGTGAACAGTACACAAGCATACCTGTTTGTTTTGTGTAATCATTTTAAAAGATTAGTTTCTTTAAGTATTTGTTTCAACGCAGGTTGTGTTTGGATTACATGTCAGATAAATACACTGTGTTTAGTAGTTAAATTAGCTTATCTGGCTTTGTGAGAATAATGAATGCTTTGCTTTTGACATGAAATGTTAAATGTAATGTGAATTAACAAGGAAATTTCATATTGAAATGACTTCTGTTAAAATAGTATTGATTTTTGTTATTGTTATTAAAGTGTTAGATGTGGTGTGGTGCGGACACATGCATGTTCTTTTCAGTTAATTAAATTTGAGCCCTTTTTAAATCAGTTGTCCTCATTTGAATGTAAGGTGTGTCTTGCTGTTTAACTTATATACACAACAGCTTTTTTAGTTATTGGATCTTCTGATAAACATACAAATGTTTGTTCTTTATTTTGAAAATAAAATGTCAATGCATCAATTGTTGACGATAATGTGTATGTGATAATTGATTGAGAAATTAGTTTGCAGATTGCAATTAATCATTGCTTGTCCTTTTTTTGTTGCTACAATAATAACAATGCAGCTATAAACAGTAATAACATTTGAAATGAAAGTGGGAAACATTAAATGCAATACTGAAAAGCAAACGTATGAGAAAGTGAAAATGCAGTGTTTAGAAATACAAAATTGGGAAACGTGACAAATAAATTAAAATGCTGAATTTAAAGTATATTATAACGGCATGATAGCGCCATTATAGGTAAGTGTGGCTGGCAGAGCCTTGTTTCAACTCAGTTTTGGGGGTGTGTTTTCTCGGCCGTTTCAAAACGGATCGGGATGGCATTTCATATGCTCCGTGTGTGACGGATGCTTTTTCTGTTTCATGAAAATCTGTGCGGAAGTTTTTAAGTTACAGAACCGTAAAAAAATTAGTTTTGATAAATTAGTCAGAGGTTTTTTTTTTTGCTCTAAAATAACGTCCGTGTGTTTAAACACCATATCCGGCAGGCGGCTAGTACTCGTTTACTAGGGGAGCCTTTTTTGGAACCGAAAAAATTGATAAAGTATTTAGCGTTATTTTAATCTGAAGCAAAAACACATTGGAAATGTGAAAAAACGCCAAGTTATCAAAAGTGCCCAGCCATTTAAAGTGGAGATATCAAAAACACAAGCCAAGGTTGCCCCAATTGTTTCTTCTAACTTGTATCAAAATCAGAAGCTAAGTACAACAATTGGGGCAACCTTGTAAAAGTGGTGGGCGGCAAGGTTGCCCACATTGTTTCTACTGACTTGGCTTGTGTTTTTCAGGCACAATAAAAGTGGATTGAACGTATGAAAAACACAAGCCAAGTTAGTAGAAACAACAACCTTGACCCCCACTGCTTGTACAGTTGTGCCTATTTGCTTGGTGCTGGCCAAGGTTGCCCCATTTCCAATGTGCTTTTATTTCAGATGATAACACACAAGACAGCCTCTCGGCTAGCCTTGTAGCATTCCAGTCGTTCTGCAGTATTGCCCTTGTGATGGCTTTGGTACACTCACCCATACGGTACTGGTTACATTTCGTACTTGATAGGGAACGTTAGGTTATTACCTGGTTAACCCTGGTTCCCTGAAATGGAAATGTAACCATTAACCATCAAGGTCGCTGCGTCCATGATTGCAGTAGGCTTGAAGGAAAAATTATACTGTTATCTGTGAGGGCAGTCCTTATAAGCCATCTTGGGTGGGCAAGACTGCATCACAGGCACTGCATGCAGCTTTGATATTCTATTAAAGTTCAGGGTCTTCAAGAGGTAAACACCCATGCGTTTTTATTTTTTTTTATTTAAGGAATGCATGGTAACCGCCAGTGCCTCTTGCATTAGATGCCATGTTGTAATGAGCTCACCAGGTTAGAATGCTAAAACTAAGGAAACGTGTTCTTCGTGGTCAGTAGGAGGCGGTCGGCACTAATGTTTGAGATGTGTACCACAACATGCATTATATGTGAAATAAAAAAAAATGTGTTCTATTTTTCAGGTACAGATATGAAGTGTCCTGAGGTGGAACCTGTCCCCATTAAAGAAGAGACTCCAGAAGATCTAGAGCCTGTCCACATTAAGAAAGAAGTCACAGCTCTGGAACCTGTCCACATGAACAAGGATAGTCCTGTACTAGAATCAGTTTATATTCAAAGAGTTATTCTCAATCCGAAAACCTTATACAACTTGCAGGGCTCACGTAATGAATGTGGAGAGAGCTTCTCTCAATTACAAAGTCTTAAAATACACCAGCAAAATCACAGAGGGGATAAACCACACCACTGTAATGAATGTGGAAAGAGCTTCACTCATTTGGGAAACTATAAGAGACATCAGCGAGTTCACACAGGAGAGAAACCTCACCACTGTACTGAATGTGGAAAGAGCTTCAATGATTTAGGAAACCTTAAACAACACCAACGAATTCACACAGGGGAGAAACCACACCACTGTAATGAATGTGGAAAGAGTTTTTCTGAATTAGGAAGTCTGAAAAAACACCAGCGAGTTCACACAGGAGAGAAACCATACCAGTGTAATGAATGCGGGAAAAGCTTCACTCAATCAGGAAAAGTTAAACAACACCAGCGAGTTCACACAGGAGAGAAACCATACCAGTGCAATGAATGTGGAAAGTGCTTTACTGAATTAGGAAGTCTTAAAACACACCAACGAATTCACACAGGAGAGAAACCACACCAGTGTAGTGAATGTGGGAAGCGCTTTAATGAATTAGGAAGTCTTAAAACACACCAACGAATTCACACAGGAGAGAAACCGTACCACTGTAATGAATGCAAGAAGAGCTTCAGTCAATTAGGAAAACTTAAACAACACCAGCGAGTTCACACAGGAGAGAAACCATACCAGTGTAATAAATGCAGGAAGCAGTTTGCTGTGTTAGGAAGCCTTAAAAGGCACCAGCGAGTTCACACAGGAGAGAAACCATACCACTGTAATGAATGTGGGAAGCTCTTTGCTTTATTAGGAAGCCTTAAAGCACACCAGCAAATTCACACAGGAGATAAACCGTACCAGTGTAATCTATGTGGGAAGAGCTTTGCTCGATTAGGAAAACTTAAACAACACAAGCGAGTTCACACAGGAGATAAACCACATCACTGTAATAAATGTGGGAAGGGCTTCACTCAATTAGGAAATCTTAAAAGACACCAGCAAGCTCACACAAGAGAGAAACCACAATGAATTCTGAAATCTTCAAAGACACCAACAATCACACAAGAGAAAATCCACAGCATTGTAATGCATGTGAGAAGAGCTTTTCTCGATTAGACATGACTTAAATCGCACCAGCAAAGTCACAGAGTGAAACTTACTGGGTTTTTTTTGGTAATATCTTTTTAAAGAGACCAGCTAAAATATGATATAAATTAGCTTTGGAGACCACAAAATTCTTTTCTTTAGGTGAGAATTGGAAATTGAAGACATGGAGATAAATTAAACTTTCTCAGCAAGTGATCTACATATTTGAACTAAGCATACTAACATGGTATCTGAATATGCTGGTGCTTAAATTCAGACCCTTGTTACAACCTGTAAAAAGGGGCGGTGGGTATCCACTGACAGAAGGGAGAGACACAGGAATTGACTTTGCAACGCTGCACAGTTTTTGATCAACTTGCACCTCGTCAATTCATTACAAAATCATTTTTACTAATGCAATGCCAGCAGCTTGTTCATCTCTACTAAATACATAACAGATAAAAAAAGTCTAGTATATTCCCCCCCCTCCCCCCCCAGTACTCTTTTATAATTTGTAAATATTCTACAGTAGGTTTTAATACTGGCAATATCATGTTGCAAAAAATGAAAAGTAAAATTGTGTGTCATTATTTAATAGGAGGCTGTGTGGTCCAGTGGTTAAAGAAACAGGCTTGGTTCAAATCCCACCTCAGCCACTGACTCATTGTGTGACCCTGAGCAAGTCACTTAACCTCCTTGTGCTCCGTCTTTCGGGTGAGGCGTAGTTGTAAGTGACTCTGCAGCTGATGCATAGTTCACACACCCTAGTCTCTGTAAGTCGCCTTGGATAAAGGCGTCTGCTAAATAAACTAATAATAAAAAAATAATAATACATTTGCATAAACCACCACAACCTACCAGTTGTCTTTATCAAGTCAATATTATTAATTCTCAAGGTTTCTGCTACCTAGGGACAATGAAGAATGAACTGGTGTTGGAGCTTTCCTTTCTTCATGGGGTTGTATCTGGGAGGAAGGTACCTGGTGTAGTAACATAGGCCCTTAAATATCCTGTCAAGACAAATGAACATGGCTTTATGAAACTAACCTGTCATTGGGACAAGCTGGTCCACAATATTGTGTGCTGTGTGTGTGAAACTGGAAAGTTTTAGGGAGTTCGTGTCTGAAGGATGCATGGCCTTGAGGTTACAACGGTTTTCAGTTGATTATAAAGGATAGCATGGTATGAAGTAGCAATTCTTATGTGAAAGTAATACTTGATGGGACATGTGAGGCAATAAGACCTGTGGTGAGCAGGGGTATTGGTGTAATTAGGTTTTAATGAAAAAGTAATAGAAAGTTATTTCTTTTCCATCACCCTTCGTCTGGAAGCTGCAGTGCTGCGGACTCTCATTTGTTCCTTCTAGGACTTCATCTCTGCTGCTTGTTTGATGTTCAGACACTGGATCCCATAGCGGTTACCAGTCTGTTTGTGAAATTGAATACAGATACAAAGGGGGGAAGTTATCATACCTGTTAATTCTTATAAGGAATCTTACAGCAAGACTTTTAATTAATAAATCTATCAGAAGATTTGATGACAGCCCTCACATTGTACAGAATATTGGAAACATCTTTGCACACTTCAGTTAAGTTTCTTGGCCAAAACTGAAGACCATCAATTAAAGTAGAAGGCAGATACTGAAATTGAAGAAGGGAACTATGAAAAAGACCTAGGAGTTTATGTTGACTCAGAAATGTCTTCATCTAGACAATGTGGGGAATGCTATAAAAAAAGGCCAACAAGATGTTCGGATATATTGTGAGAAGTGTAGAATTTAAATCAAGGGAAGTAATGTTAAAACTTTACAATGCATTAGTAAGACCTCACCTAGAATATTGTGTTCCGTTCTGGTCACCTCGTTACAAAAAGGATATTGCTGCTCTAGAAAGAGTGCAAAGAAGAGCAGCCAGAATTATCCCGGGTTTAAAAGGCATGTTGTATGCAGACAGGCTAAAAGAATTGAATCTATTCAGTCTTGAACAAAGAAGACTATGCGGTGATCTGATTCAAACATTCAAAATCCTAAAAGGTATAGACAATGTCGACCCAGGGGACTTTTTTGACCTGAATTTTATTCGGGTCTAAAATTCCAACTGCGAAAAAGTAAGCAGCAGGTTGAAGCGAGGTGGCTGTGCTAGATCGTTTTAGTACTGATTTAACTTGCAGACAGGAATACTTTTCATCTGGGCTGACTTTCCAGTTTGGTTTCTGAAAGCTGTTTATTTTACTTCTGTTCAGCAGCCTGTGTAGTAGCCTTTTGTTTAATGTGTGATTCTGAAGCTAAATAGCGATCAATCCTATTTTCTCCAAAGACACATTAAGATATGCAAAACAATTATCTCAGTCTGCTTGTACAGATTTTTTGGGAAATATCTTGAAACGATCATCAGCCAAAATATACTTTGCTTTTTTTGTCATCCATTTCTGGTATTTTACCTCCAATGCTGAAAACTATATTTTAGCAAACTAAATCAAAACAATGCAGCACCAACCTTGTCCTACCCCCTACTGCACAGTACGGCAAAGGAATAAAAAAAGAGCTATCTACAGAAGGAAGATACATAGTTTGCGCCGCTTGCGTTGTGCAGTAGTTCATTTAAACAAGGTTTCTTTTTTTCTCCTCTCTGTACTTGTTTGTACATGCATTGGCCCCTAAGAGGGGAATTTTGCGGTGACCCCTCAATTTCACGGTTTCCGCAAAAACTCGATTTAGGTAGACCCCTAGGTATAACGTATTATCTTCTCCATAAGTTTCTGCAACCCTGGGTCTACTGATGCTTTGAGATGTTTAATACATTGTAACAGGAGATCTGTGCTGACTGTCTGGTGCATGCATGGTTCTGCAGGAAGAGGACAGCAACCTCGTAAGACCCACCTGTCAGTCATGGCGATGACACGGAGAGGTGGGGAAGAGGGTGTGTTGGCTTTCCCTCTCTCTGATTGGTTGAGAGGCGGGCCTTCGGGGATTGCTCTGCCCATAAGTACTGTGCTTGGTTATGCATTCGGGTGGCCTAACGGGATACCCCGTGACGCTTGCGAAAGACGCCGGTGTAAATAAAGACCAGGTAGGAATGCCAGCAGTTGAAGCGAGGACGAAACAGGCAAGCACGGCTGAGGAAGACAGCCCGCCTTAAACAAGAATTAAAATAAATTATTACGTACCCGAGGGGACGTGTGTAGATATACGGGGAACTCTGGTCACCCCAGTGTATAGAGAACAGCCAGGCATAGGACGGAGACCCGAGTTGACCAGCATAGTGGCAGTGGGGCACTAAGCAGCACTTTTGTTTTATAGTTTTATTACTGTGTTTTGTTTCCCCTTTTCATTTCGCCTTTGGTTTTTATTATTATTATTGAGCACCTGTGATTGCGCCTGTGTATACCTGTGTTGGTAACCCTTTGGTCCTGATTACCATTGCCGGTATACAGGCCACAGACAACAGCACCCTCTGCAGGCTAAAATAAATAAAAAATAAAATAAATAAATAAAACTAGGCACCTGTGCGGTGTTCTCAAATACCAGCTTCTGTCTCCCGTGTCAGTGAATACCCCCACCCTTCCACAAACATGTATTTAGGAAAGGTCAAAAAAGCACAGATGCCTAGCTGCCAAATCAGTGGAGAGAAATGCATCTAAAAATTGCGATCAGTCAAAAAGACCACTCCGGTATTTCTAGTGTTAAAGGGTATTAATGCCCCTCCCCTAGTCATTCTGCATTTGTAAAAGTGTCGTTACTGTAACAGTTCCTTCATTACCGAAAAAAATAAGTTGTCACAGTAATGACTGTTACGGTAATGACAATTTTAAGCATTTTTATGAATTGGTAAAAATATGAAGCCTGCACATTCTGACCTTACCTAACTTTGAACATATAAATCACGAAATAATTCTAACCTATAATCATGTGTTTAGTAAAACATATAATCATAACAGAATAGGATGTTACGGCAATGACATAATAATAAACCCAATCAATGATTTTCAGACACTTGAAGTGTGGCCACGTTAGAAATGATACAATCTCTTTTCATGATCACTAATCAAAGAAATATTTTCACTAGAGGGCAATGCTGTTACGGTAATGACATTGAAAACTAATGGCTTTTTATTCAAAAATGGAAAACATTTTAAAATAATAGTTCAACATTATACTAGGAAACGACATTGCTTTTTAAAAACATGTTTTAAAAGGATTCCATAAAATACATTTGTTCTGATGAGAAAGTAAAATCACCCTTAAAGGTTAATATTGCATACAAATAATTATGCATATTTCTTAAATTTTGATGAAGAGAGAGAGAGAGAGAGAGAGAGAGAGAGAGAGAGAGAGAGAGAGAGAGAGAGAGAGAGAGAGAGAGAGAGTAATTAACTATATTTTGTGGGGTTTTTTTTTTACTGTGAAGGTTATGTATTTAATCATGTAAAGCATCCAGAGATGATAAAGAACAAACGTATCAACATTAAGATTAAATACACATACAAAACGCAAGAAAAAATACAAGGGTGGCAATTTCTGGGAAGGTGGCACATTTTGGCAATTATATCTGCCACAAATTACTGGCAGGGAGGCATATTGTGGCGGTACACCGGCGACAAAAATTGTCCCGTGAAACTAAAACAGTCCAATCCATTAATAAAACAAACAAAATACAATAACCCGCACATTCGCAGCACGAGCAAGAGCTTTTGGAATACAAAGATCATAGAGCACCCGCAGTACAAAGCAGAGAAGACCAAACTGGCGCCATTTCGAGTCCGCAATAGGACATTACAATGTAAAACACATCGCAGTCAGAGCCAACATGGCAAACAATGGTGTCCAGTTTCATAACCGCCTCTTCTCATTGCGATCGCGCCCTTGTTCGACAGGGAGGTCAGCCAATCACTTTCACAAGCTGGGGTCAGAGACTTTCTGCAGCCAATAATATGCGAAGATTACAACCAGACACGCCCACTACTGTTGACGCTTTTATTTCGTTCCAGGAAATTGAAGCGTTGGTTTGTTTATGCTGGGAGATAGAGGTGGCTGCAGACAGTGCTGACATTACAACAGTGTATTATCTGCTGTTTAAAGGATTTAGGTTGAGTACAACTGTTTCCTAATGAGTTATGTTTATTTTTGTTCGTTTATTACCTGTATTGAGTTCTGAAACAAAGAGTCCCTTTTTCTGTTTTATTTAAGAACTCAGACACACTAGAGCGCGAAAGTTACTCCTTGGAAAAGTAAAGAGTCTGCTGTTTGTTTTCTTTCATTATCGCATCGGAAGTGCTGATTTTATATGAACGGGAATTCTTAAACAAATAGTAAATTAAAAGTAAAGAGGATTCCGCTACTCGAGCCTCAAACTAAAACCAGTGAAGATGGACGTCAGTGTCTCCGTGTCGTTCTTTCAAGACGAGCTCGCCTCTACCATCGAGCACGCAGTGAAAGCGGCTGTAGACACCGTCTTGTGCGAAATCACAAAAGTTGTCGGCGGCAAATTCACTGAATTCCAAATGGAAATGGCTGGAAAGGAGAAAGAGAATGAAAGTCTGAAGCTGAGATTGGAAATATCAGAGAGCGAGTTGAAAGAAGTGCGGGAATGCATGAACGCTGCAGATGCAGACATTAAACAACCTCTCAGAAACATGAACCCCGACTGCAATGAACAAGACTTTCAGAGGAACGAGAACCAGGGATTATTTCAAGGTAAGGTTGATCTTTTTGGTCCGTCCAACTCTTTAAATAACTTTTTAGTCAATTTTATTGGTGATGTCTTGGTTAGAATTTGTCTTTTAAGACACTTTTTAAAGTGCCTTTATGGGTAATAACTCCACTCTACTGTCCTAATAGTATGCCAGTCTAATTAATTCTCCGTACTATAAGAAAGTACGAGTTTATGTTTGTAAATCTCACCTAGACTAATTGGGTCAATTGCAACGAACTTGCAGCGTTAATACGGAGCTGCGTAGTAGCTAGTACGGTGCTATCTCGGGATCACCCCCAGCTGTGCACTAAGTTAGTACCAATTGCATCGAAAAAACAAGCGGAACAAAGTTGGTGACTAGCTGATCCCCAGCTTTAGTACGGTACTAAGGATCAAGCACTGTTGTTGTTGTTACCAAACAGGAACTGAAGGGGGCTCTGAATCATTCTTTCATTCATTCTTTCATTATCAGAACCGCTTCATCCTTTTACAGGGAGCCAGACCTGGCGCAAGGCGGGATGGCTCTGAAGCAGAACATTTGAAATATTTGTACCAGTAATGTATGTATTTTATGATATTATGAGCTAATAATCATTTTTACAATGTTACAAATAGGCCGACATTTATTCATAAATATTAATTCGTCTCTAACATATATTTATATGTGTGCACATAATCATTTTTTTTAATCATTTTTTTATTTAATATATATATATATATATATAAAATATGCATGGTAAAATACTCCATATCAGGGCACACGGACTGCCTGTAAAATACTCAACCAAGTGCAACGCCATGAAATAAACTAGCAAAGCTGGTTTAATTTTGAATTCTGTTTTTGATTACAACATTAGCTTTATACATGATACAGACAGCTGCAGCTCGTGCGGTGCGGCTCAGGCTGTTTTAAAGGGAGTAAAGGATAACTAACCGTGGTCAACACATTGGACCACAACGAGTACAAAACAGGGAAGGGGTGGTATTCCGAAGAAGTATCATAGATAATCACTTCTAGAAACACCCTGAGAAGAGTACTGGTTTATTTTATTTGTCAATGTGCCCCCAGGTCCTACTACGTAAAATAACACTTAACTCACATTCTACCCACTGTGTCCCTACTCCTCAATATCCCTGCTCGCCCCTAAGAACCACCCGTGTCGAGTCCCCTCAAATTAAAGGGAATGAAAAGACTTGCTGCCCCCCAAAAATAAATAAAAATATATATAAAATAAAAACGTCTCTCAAATGTGAAAGCTACTATCGCACACTACAGGCTCTACATGCATGACTGTAATGCTGCCGACATTTTCCTTCATTATTAGGTGTTAACAGTATTGTAGTCGTAATGTAATTTTATTTTACTGTTACAATATCCGTACAGACAGCAGATGCTTCAAATATAGTGACGACATGTGTATATTATATGCACACATTATTATTTAAGCAAAATTAAACTGCCAGTACATTCTGGGACTTTCACATGTCTTCCACTATTCCACTTAGTACGATACTAAAATTCTTAGGCCATAGCAAGAGTTAGACTAAGTTAGCCCCGTACTTAGTATCCTCTAGAGGGCAGCAGCAGTTATTTTTGGGTTTGTTGCAATTGAGACCTTTTTTAGTACACAGCTGGGGACTAACTTCAGCCGCCAAGTTCGTTGCAATTGATATTTAACTTGCGCACTAGTTTAGTACGGAGCTGCGTACTAACCACGGGATCATCCCCAGTTAGTATGCTGCTTTCAGTTCAGTGCAGTTGACCCATTAAGATTTAAATGCGTATTCTACAAACTACAAGAAAGTACTTGTCTATATTGGTAAACCTTGCCCAGTCTAAATTAAGAGACTTGAATGGCTGTCATTCTGGTAAAGTGATATATTGTATTGAGTAAACTGTGGCTAGTAAATAACCGATGGTGGTGGAGACAACACACTGCAACAATACTCTTGTATTTTTAAACAAGGCAATACCTATGTGTTTATTTGTCACTTTGTGCCTTAAGGTGTGATACTTTTTTCACTAGATATCCTGTGCATTTATCATGTTTTAATATGCTGTACCATACCTCACTGCTTCAATATGCAGCATTAAGTTTTCAATGCATTTCTCTATGGTAACGTTTATAAGAGCTGTACCAACTGTTATTGTGATTGGGGTTCAGTAAATATTCATTCAGCAGGAGTGAGCAGCACTGCAGATGAAACGTGATTCTATTTCTTTTGCATGCATGTTTGTTTTAAATCCACGATAACAATAAGCTAATTTGATTGGCATACAATACGTGTAATACATAAAAAAATAAATAAATAAATAAAATGGATGGTTTTCCACTAGCAAGATACCCGACCTGAGCTGAGCCGACCTGTACCGTGAAACTCCGAAGCAGGCTGTGGGCGGGGTTATTGCATTTCGTCATCACACTCGAGCGTCATTCTAAGAAAAAGTGAGAAGAAATGGCTGACTTGATGTAGACTAGAGGAAAGTGAAGGCTTGGGATGCAAGCACTGGAGTCAAGCATTCGAAACGAGAAAATGTATTCACAAACTGCAGATATAAATATTTAAAGCAGTCTGTACGTCTTCATTGTTGAAAGTTGTCTTACCTTTTGACAAGTAGTCTTTTGAAAATGAATATTTTCTCCAAAACTGCAAACTGTAGATGAGAGAGGTTTATCTGTTTTTCAGTCTTTTTTTCTGAGCTTTCTGATAACCCATTTTATGGACACTGTAGAGGTGTGTGCTGTGACCTTTCAGCTCTTGCTGAATATGGTAAAATCATCCAACCCACGCTGATTTTTTAAGACCCAGCACGTTCCTTATGCGTGACGCCTCTCAGCTCGACTTGCCTTTCTCTAGTATAAAAGCAACTCGAGCTATACGTTTCTTTTAATTGGCACATTAAACAACCAATGATAGCAGGGATGTCTATGAAGTCGTCCATTCAGAGAAGAGGGATGCAGTTACGGGTGGTGGCATTAAGGAAGCTCACTGACACTTCGCTTCCCCAAACTGAGCGGGGGGTGAGGAGGTGTCGATGTCACAGTTTAAAAAAAAAAAAAATTACTTAACCATTTTACTTAAGTAATATCCTTATATAAACACTGTTGTGCCGTTAAGCTAACATGTTCAATAACATTTAATAAAGGCACAGAGTGTTTGGGTTTTTGCTTTTGAATCCCCAGGGTATGGTGGTAGGAGTGTCGAAATAAAAAAAAGACTGCGTGATGATTTGTTAAAAATTGTAATAACCAGCAATCTGGACTCCTACTTAACTTAAACTTTCAGAAACTATTGTTGTGGTCTCTGACACTGCCATCCCAATTGTTTGAACTGTTGGAGGAGGGGGTTGAGCTAGACAGGGACCTGGATGTTGACCCCTAATGTTAAAATTTACGTGAACCCCTGACTATATTACAACTTAATTTCCACTCGACTGTATTGAGAAGTGGTCATACAAATTCCTGTACAATTTGTATAAAAAGGTAAAACATTTTAACATTGCACATGAAAATAAATCACATGATGAATGCATGATTAGTCAAATATACATACATTTATTCGTTTTATTTTAATAATTGTACCACGAAAAACAGTAATATACAGTTCCCGGCATGTAGTCCTGGAGTCAATTCACCTTACCACCCTCTGTAAACAATTTAAAAACAACGACATACAGGGTATATACAGAATATTTTTGTAAATGAAAAGTATAAAGGTCAGTTGAAAAGACAATGCTTTTAAAATTCCAGTCTAACACATAGAGATAATTTACAGGGGTTTACTTTGATACAATTCCTGATCAAGGCAAATATTACAGAAGGCTGACAGGAGTTGTATATTTTATGGTCTGCGCTATTTTTGTCTATTTTATTTTTTTTAACCTTTGTTAGATTTGTGGCAATAACTCTAACTGTAAGGGTTACAGTTACATGTCATACAGGAAATGGATGTGCACACACTAGACTTCCATAAAAAAGTGAAGTAGTCTGAAACTCACCCTGTTCTATACAGATAACAAAAACCACAGAAAAAGAGAGATGTGGTTTGTTAAAATATTTAGCATGGCCAGCTCAAATCTGACAGTGTGCAATGAAACTTCAACATGTAGGAAACACGGACATCTTTTTTTAACAAATTGGATAATAAAGGAATTATAGTAATATATACAGAAGGGACCAAAAGCAAACAAACAAATGATTAATTGAAAACGTGCAAAAAGAAAACAAATGATTCATCCCGGAGACCCTGATCATGTGGCACAAGATAGCGCTGTTCACTGTGTTCACTGTGGCTTGAATGACCAGCATGGTGGTGACCATGGCAGCATAACCCTAACAGCTCTTGTCTTGAGCATCTGATCCACAAACACGAAAAACAAATATATATTTATCAGAAAATAGGCCCTTGTGCCTTCGATGTCGCCATTTCTCTTATTTTGTAAAGATTTTGTGTTAACGTTTGTTTACTGCACCAAAGGTGTAGGTCTGCCTTACAGCGCTGCAGTAACATTGCAAAACACTCGCATTCACAGCTATCTCCTTACATGGTCCTTTACCGGAAGTACACCTTAGTAGGACCTTATTTAACATTGGGTGGACGCTAAAGAGTTAACAACACAAAAATATAAAACATGGAGATGTGGGTGGGGTGAAATGTGTGTTTTTTTCTTTTCTTGTATTTTTTTTTTTTTTTTATAAATGTATTTCAGCTTCACTTTGAGGCATTGATCACCCCTCTACCTTGGATCCAACCTCATTCCCAGATCAGGGTAAAGTAACTTGACCCACTAGTTTAAAAATAAATAAATACATT
This sequence comes from Huso huso, assembly GCA_036884735.1. NCBI lineage: Eukaryota > Metazoa > Chordata > Actinopteri > Acipenseriformes > Acipenseridae > Huso > Huso huso. The sequence continues at coordinate 5,136,255 of CM072714.1, read as the reverse complement.
AAAAAAAGCACCTCATAAATTGTTCCACCTGAATGACCCAATTACATCTCTCAGTATAATACTGACAAGGGGCTGGCTTTGTAGAAGAACCTGGCTGGTAAGTGAGGGTTATAATTTTGTACAATTTTCTTTCACACAGATCCCAAAGAGAGCCATGCTGTACCTAAATCTGAAGCACAGGAGGGGCCAAGGATAGAAGCAGCTTACACACTAGAGGAGCCCTTTGACCAGGAGTGGTGTGCAAGTCTAAAGCAGGTTACAGAGCTGACATTTGTTAAAGATGAAGAGGTCCCTCAACTGGAATGTGTTCCTATTAAAGAGGAATTCTTAGAACAGGATTGTGTCCCCATCTCAGAGGAAGTTCCTACTGAAAACAATGTCTGTACACTTGAGGAGAACAACAAGCTGGCATCCAGCCTGTGTGATGATTGTCCACCTGCACGTGAACTGGGATTTAGAGGTAATCGCACTGACTATTCATGTTCCAGAAACGAGTTACTAAATTGTAGGAGTGTGCTGAAGATCAACATTTTTGGTAATTCCAGCTCAATTTATCCTAACCACTATGTCAACGGCCTGCAAGTTGCAACATAACTGTCCTTGCTACTGTGGCATCTGCTAGATGTGCACCCACTATTATACCTGTTTTGAATGCTGTTAGATCTTTGCATGTCCCTGTTTCTGGTAGACTGTTTGCAGTTGTGCTGCTCCCACAGCTTTATAGTGGTGCTGAGATCACGTGTCTCATCAATGGGTGATGCCAAATCCAGTCTTGTTGCTAAGTGTCACCAGAAGAAACATTTCAATACAGCACTTGCATATAAACCTGATCTTATACTTTTATTCGTCAAAGCGATATTAAGTGGGGTGGAAATCAGTGACTGGTACCTGTGAGTGATATTAACCAGACTGTGTTAATAATCAAAGGGATATTCTCAAGCATTTCTCCTTATTCACACCCATCATATTCTTCATGGCAAATTTAAATGTGATGATAATAAAAGGAGGCTAGTATTAACAGGAGTGATATTGAATGGGTTTAACTGTATTCTTATCAGAGTTCACTCTATTGTGTTCATGGTTATGAGGGGAAGCCGTGCAGAAGAACCAAAGTGTTAGCATGCTCTACAATAACCTTTGTCTCCTCTTTTTTTTCTCTAGCTGCTAAAGGGAATCTCTCAGGAAGGACTCTATTTCTCTGTGCTGATTGTGGGAAGAGTTTCAGTCGTTTCTCACAGCTTAAAATCCACCAGCGTGTTCACACAGGAGATAAACCTTATCACTGCAATGAGTGTGGGAGGAGTTTCACGCAGTTACAAAATCTTAAAAGACACCAGCGTCTTCATACAGGAGAGAAGCCTTATCATTGCACTGAGTGTGGGAAGAGATTCACACAGTTAGGACATCTTCAGTCACACCAGCGCATTCACACAAGAGAGAAACCTTATCACTGTGCTAAATGTGGGAAGAGTTTTGCATATTTAATTTCCTTGAAAACCCACCAGCGGACTCACAAAAAATAAATCTAATCAATGCAGTGAATGTCTGAGGAGTTTCAGTCACTTATCAAACCTTAAAAGACACCATGAAATTCACAGAATAGTGAAGCCCTGTCCCTGCACTGAATGTAGGAAGATGTTCGGTCAGTTACAGGGTCTTGAAGGACACGAGAAAATTCACATAATTTCAGCCACTTGAGGACAACTAAACAGCAGGAGTACAGTTCACTAAAATACAAAAATATTTACTGAAAACAAAAGAATAAACTTACTTGATAAATAGTGTTATGTGACATTAGTAAGCTATGAAATCTATGAGTCCCTTAGTTTGAACATTACGCGATTATTATATGTAACTCCCCACTAGTGACCAAGTCTAGCTCTTTCAAGTCAGTGCTAAGTTTTGGTCAGTTCTTAACTTCACACCTCAAACAATACTTTTGTTGTCCAGCTCCAGGAACCTACTGCACTACGAAACCCTCTCTATACTGTTTGGGATCAACATCCCCTAAACTAACGTACTACTGTTGCTCCCGAAGTTCCGGCCTCCCAGCGACTCCGGGTCATTGTGACGGTCTTGGCTGGGCCAAGCCTTCACAGGCACCATCTTGCAGTTGAAGGGTTCCGTATTAATTAATCCTGTGGAGCGCACGCTGTCCTTGATATCAACAAAGCACCCCTCTGTGTAGCATGGCGGTGCAGTCGCCTCGAGCTGCGGTGCAGATGCCTGTGCACAGCCTCCCCGGGCACGCCCCCCAGCCAATCAGCACCTCTTGATTAGCTCAGCACCGGGCAAGCCTACCTGCTCAACTGGTTGCCTAGCAACACATCTTCTCTTCTGCGTCCCAGCTGCACACATCCACGCAAGAAATAGCGACAGGGCTCTCCCTGTCACAGCTCCCTTTTTTGAATTTTTATTCAAATAATACATTTTAAGTATTTTATTTCAGGTCACATCTAGAGGACACCATCTTAAACTGTAGTGGACAACTCATTGGACACATCATCCACATATTCTGCTTTACAAAATAGTTGAAATAATTACTCCAGAAATATTCCCTTCACATGTTGTGTTTTCCTTGCATGAAGTGAATCCAAAATAAACAGAAAAAAACTTCTTGAAAAACCTTGTGCACATGATATACCCTCCTTTTTAAACACAGGAAAGTCTGTGTTGCACTGTAGTTGTTCTCAGGATGTGTTGTTGCCTGATCCTTTCATGCATTTATATTAAAATGCTGCAAGAGAAACTCTAAATAACCAGATTAATAAATAGAACAAGGAGCTGAATTGAGTATGATGGTGGTGGTGTTGAGATAGATTTTAAATATATATATATATATATATATATATATATATATATATATATATATATATATATGGTTTTTTACATACTCTATCCTGATTGGTCAAAACAGGTCACATGGGGGAGTAAATATTACAGCGTATTCCCTTGGATTGAAACTTTCTTTCACTAAGGGGCGAATCACTTGTAGATATTCATACGCACCAGAATTTTGGAAAAAAAAACGGTAGTAGCCATATTTAAATTTATTTACATGACTAAGCACATTTAATGTATAATTTTGAAAAAAACGGTAGCCATATTTAAATTTGCAATAAAGATGACTGATGAGGTATGTCAAATTTTATCTTTTGGGAAACCAAACTCGATGAGATTTTGGATGAGTCTGAATCAGACAGCAACACTTATTCAAGTGGCGAAAAAAAAGTAATGCTGCTAGGCATCGAACTTACCGAAGCACAGCTTCTGGACATAGAAAAAGAAAAGGAAAAGAATACACTGAAGTCCACTGCCTGGGCATCGGGTGTCCTTTTTATGCCGCTGTCTGAGTATTTCAATATGCAAACATCTTTGTTGCCACTGGAAACGGTACTGCAAATCTAGCATGGATACCTCCTGTCACTACTCCCGGACCACAAAAGGACGATTTAAAACAAAAAAAAATGTTTTTGTCTTGGAAAAGTCTGCTGTACAATATTAAATGCAGCCTGCAAACCCCCCTGTGCTGAGAATCCTGCCGTATACAAAAGATATACATGTACATTAGTATTACCCATGTCAGATCTCAGGTCATTTACATAGAGGATAAAAAGGATTGGTCCAAGGAATGAACCCCTGAGGTACACCCCCCCGACATAGAGGCTGAAACGTGGAAATAATCTCATCAGATCGTATTGCTTGTGTTCGATCGCTTAGCTAATCCTTGAACCAATCCACAGCCCTCTCACTAAATCCTAAACCTGATGTTTTACACAGAATTGTATGATGAACAGAATCAAAGTAATCCAGCAACAAAACACCTATACATTTACCAGTATCCAGAGCATGTGATATATCATTAAACACCTCGAGAACTCCAGTTTGTGTGCTGTGTTTTGAATGAAATCCAGGCTGGTGAGCTGCTATGATATTATTCTGTTTTAAGAATCTTTAGCTGTTGTTTACTAAACTCTCAAATACTTTTGCAAAAACTGGAAGTACAAATATAGGTCTGTAACTGTTGAAGTTTGAATGGTCACCGTTCAAATAGGGACAACATGTGCAGATTTCCAAATTGATGGGATTGTATTTGAAATAAGAGATTATATATATCGGCTCATGGTTGTGCAATAATCCATGCTGCTACCTTTAAAAATATGGCTCCAGTCCATCTGGGCCAGCTGATTTTTTTCTGATATAGACACAGTAATAGTTTGTATGCTTTAGTACCTTGTATGCTTTAGTACAAGTACCTTGTATGCTTTAATAGTATGAAAATAAAATGCTGTAAGCTTTTGCTGTCTTTGTTCAGCTAAATTAGAATCAATGTCTGATTGATCCTTGGTTTTAACAGAACCGGACGACATCTGTATAATAGATTCATCAAATGCCAAACCAGCCCTAATAAAATGTTTGTTAAAACAATCAGCAATGTGTTGTCTCTTGGCATAAGTGCACTCATTAAAAGTCACCTATTAGGGCAAAGCTGATGAGACATCTGTACCTTGAATGCATTTCACAAGTTTCTAAAACGTATGTGGGTCGTTCACATGATTAGTAGTAATTCAGGTAATAATTAGGTTTTGTTTTTGTATTAAATGTGTACATTTATTCCTAAAAGCACAACATCGTTGCCTGTCATGCTCGGTCTTTGTTTATTTCAGTAGTAAACCAGGGACAGCCAACAAAAAAGTTCCAAGCAAAGTGGATATCTAGAACAGCTGAAATTACAGTCTAGTCTATACGAGCCAAGGAAGATAGAAAACGTTGCTTGTTGAAATTCTTGAACATTCTGTTATAGATACATTTAGATTTAAGTTTAGAAATACGAGCATCTCGAATACAATACATCATATTATGATCGCTAAAAGCATTACAAATGTACCAGCCCAGTTGTACTTATGAGCAGTATTTGTAAAACACAAATTAATTACAGAAGACTTAACTGGGACGAGTTGGAATGTCTATCAGCTGGGTTAGCCCCAAAGCCAAGCTTAAGTGTTTTAAAGCATTAGATGTAGCAGAAAGCCAGTCATAATTAAAATCACCCATGAGTACCAATTCACTGGTGCCTAAAAAAGTTGAGAGTCTTGAGATAATGTCAACCTAATATAACAACCTAGTAGAAGCAAAGTCTGTGTGTGTGGCAAGTATAAGTGCAAACCAATGCTTCCATAGCCCTTTACAACAGTCTATTAGCTTAAACTCAATTTGGAAACATAAATTGCTACTCCCCCACCCTTGGATGCCCTGTTAGCTCGAAAGAGCTTATCATTTTGAACCGTCACAAACAGGGATAGATTTCTTAACCAAGTTACTGTCAATACTGCAAAATCAAGATTAAGATGCTTCAGCCATGATTTAAACAAATCTAATTTGGGTAATAAACTTTAATTGTTAACATAGACAAGCCAGAAGCCACGACACTCAGATGGTAAAAATAAACAACCAGGATCAGATGGAGGCCTAGCAAATTTAAATGTGGTAATAATAAAAGGAGGCTAGTATTAACAGGAGTGATATTGAATGGGTTTAACTGTATTCTTTGTTCACTCTATTGTGTTCATGGTTATGAGGGGAAGCCTTGCAGAAGAGCCAATGTGTTAGCATGCTGTACAATAACCTTTGTCTCTTCTCTTTTTTCCTCTAACTGCTAAAGGGAATCTCTCAGGAAGGACTCTATGCTCTATTCCCACAATCTCTGTGCTGATTGTGGGAAGAGCTTCAGTCGTTTCTCACAGCTTAAAATCCACCAATGCGTTCACACAGGAGATAAACCTTATCACTGCAATGAGTGTGGAAGGAGTTTCACGCAGTTACAAAATCTTAAAAGACACCAGCGTCTTCATACAGGAGAGAAGCCTTATCATTGCACTGAGTGTGGGAAGAGATTCACACAGTTAGGACATCTTCAGTCACACCAGCGCATTCACACAGGAGAGAAACATGACAAATGTAGGACTTACATTGAAGACAGTCCCAGGCAATTCCTCCTTCCAGACATCCAGACTATGTGGCGCAGGTAAGAAATCAAATATCCAGAGAGCACAGAATCACTATTTTTATCCTTATGTGTGTCACTGAGATATATTCAAGTCCTAGTTTACACTTAGGGCTTGTTGAAGGATTATTTTTAAAAGGGTGTGACAGGGTGCTCATGTCACGTGTGTGGGTAGCCGCTGCTTAGGCAATACAGAGGGACATGGGAGGTGGAGTTGAAACGCTGGCACAGGCAAAAAATTCATACAAAAGAAAGTAAATAAACAGGATGAGTCTGAATCAGACACCAACTCCAATAAAAGGGGTCATGTGACATTATCAGCAATGGTAACGCACAGAGGACACATACAGCAAGCTGTACAAAAACTACAAATAAAAGGTGCCACACAGGGCGAGCGCTAGCCTACTGAACGAGGCGTCCCGCTCCAGGAACCGGCTACACTACATAACCCTCACTATACATCACATGGGATCACTATCCCCTAAACTAACCTACTGATGAGCCGGTATTCACTCCTGCTGCTTAAAACAAACTTGGATTAGACACATTTCCTAATGGTATGAACTTTCTACAAGGTCCCTGTGGCAGGATAGCATCAGGAATGAGACTTGGAGACAAGAAAAGCTGAAGTTGTAGCGCTGTTGTGCACGTTTATTAAAGAAACACAAATAAAACTGGAACAAACAAACTGGGCACGAGGGCCAAAATAAAAGATTTAAACAAAATAATACTGACCACAAACACTAATGTCAGGCTGGGCATTCGCCTTCCCTGACCAACACGCAATACAACACGTACCTTCTCCCAGACGAAGGATTTCTCCTGAAATAAATGCTGCCACTTCCCAGTTTAGCACTCAATTACCTAACTGGGGAAAGGCCATGCCTGTGATTGCTGGCAGGGACAAATTTAACCCCATCCCTGCCAACCTTACATTCTCACACACATTATTTACATTAAGGGTTTTCGTCCTGCCGCAGTCCTGGACAAATTTAGCAGCCACTTAGTGTAAATTACTTCTTATACAAATTCACTTAACGCAAATTTCTTGTTAGTACGAATTATTTTGAGTAAAACTAATCACTCTTTTGAACAGTTGAGTGTAAAGTATATTGGTAAATGTATTAACTTGCATCCAGATGAATGCCTTTGTACTGTATTTTAGTGCTGTTTGGGGACTTTAGATCCTATGATGCATTTAGAGTTGCCATAGTGCTCACGCAAAAACATGCCCTATTCTTGCAGAAAGTGGTGGCTAATTCACCGCCTACAAGAAAAAGAAAGATTTTGCTGCAGATTTCAAAGCATTCCAGCAAAAACTTTGTCAGCCATTCTGAAAATAAAAAAACAGGTTACAATTAGACAATTTGCTCAATACCTGATGTTGCCTTGCTTTTGTGGCTTAAAAATGCCCCTTTTTTATAGTCAAAAAGGAAGTTAGAAAGGCAGAGATATAAATAAACATTGCTAAGGGGGCTAAAACCAATTCCAAAATGTTTTTCCAATATTATAACAGCAAGAAAACATTCAAAGAGGAGGTTAAATGTCTAAGAGACACAAATGGCAAAATCATAGATGAAGAAAAAAAAATAGCAAATATATTAAATGATTACTTTTCACAAGTTTTTACAAAGGAGGAGACGAACAACATGCCCCACATGTCGACCTGTTCCTATCCAATTTTAAATAACTTTAGCATAACAGAGGCAGAAGTGTTAAAGGGACTAGGAGCTCTTAAAATAAACAAATCCCCTGGGCCGGAAGAGATCCTCCCATTAGTACTCAAAGAAATGAAAGAAGTTATTTACAAACCGTTAACCAAGATCATGCAACAGTCTCTTGACTAACTAACCTGCTTGATTTTTTTGAGGATGCAACATCGACAATGGATAATTGCCAAGCATTTGACATGGTTTATTTAAATTTCCAGAAAGCTTTTAACAAAGTCCCAAGACTGAACAGATTAAATTCTTTGAGCCTGTCTGCATACAACATGCCTTTTAAACCTGGGATAATTCTGGTTGCTCTTCTTTGCACTCTTTCTAGAGCAGCAATATCCTTTTTGTAACGAGGTGACCAGAACTGAACACAATATTCTAGATGAAGTCTTACTAATGCATTGTAAAGTTTTAACATTACTTCCCTTGATTAAAAAATTCAACACTTTTCACAATATATCCGAGCAATATATCCGAGCTGAGTGCAGCCGTCTCATTGAGGTTTGGCATTTGTTATTTGACGTGGCGTGGTCCTGGATCGGACTGAGATCTTGTTTATTATCATGTGATACATTTGTTAATAATTGTTATCTCTGTCTCCTGCTTTACTGTCAAAAATAATAAGGGTCATCACAAGCTATTATTATTATTATTATTATTATTATTATTATTATTATTTTTATTTTATTTTGTATAGTGCTGGGGGCGTTTCTGTACAATATTTGCCAGAAGCCCCGCCGACTATTGAGACCCAGCGTTTATTATGTAACATCACTAACATCTTCAAATACTTCACATGCAATCATGGAGAAGCCACTAACATACACCCTTACAGCATTAACATAACTAAATTGCAACATTCCCGCAACATCGTTAAAAAGGTGTCAGTGGGTATTAAGTAACAGTTGTATAACAATGCCACTGTATTGCACACCCCCAAAGTATGAAGCAACAGAAAACAAGGATATGCAAAACGTTACAAAATGAAGAAGCAGAAGAACGAATCTGCATTGAAAAACTGAACTGCATCCAGCAGTTCATTATTATACAATGCACGTCTGTTTACAAAAGACCCGGCGATTATTGGAAGTTTTACAGTGACAGAAATAAAAATAAATAAATAAATAAATAAAACATACTACAGGAAAACATTATACAAACAGAAGTTAAACAATTGGAAAGACACGTTTAAAAAAGCTTGCTTTTCAAAATATTAAAGGCTCAGATTCTCTGATCACACTTGGTAGAGCGTGAAGAATGTGAGGCGACTTTTCATTGGATCATTTAGTACACGTACTATTTTCTTTAAATTCGTTGGCTCTTATTTCATTTCTAAAGAACCGATTGGCCCAAATTGTATACGTTAAACAGCAAACATTTTTGACCCAGATGGCCTTCCATACTCGCAGAAATTTTGGAATACAAAACTCATTGAGCACGCGCGCAGTACAAAGCAGAGGGACGAAGCTGTCGCCATTTAGGATCCAAAACAGGACAATTATATACTAAAACACAACGCAGTCAGAGCCAACATGGAGAACACTAATATCCAGTTTCATAACCGCCTCTTCTCATCGTGATGCAGTCATGCTTCTACAGGGAGGTCAGCCAATCAGTTTCAGAAGCTGGTTTCAGGGAGTTTCTGCAGCCAATAATATGCGAAGATTACAACCAGACACGCCCACCACTGTTGATACTTTTATTTCGTTCCAGGAAATTGAAACGTTTGTTTTGTTTCAGCTGGAGAGAGAGGACGCTGTAGCCGCTGCTGATTTCACAGCATTTTATCATCTGCTGTTGATTTAAAATGTTTTTTTGTTCGTTTATTACCTGCATTGAGTTCTGACACAAAGAGTCCCTTTTTCTGTTTTATTTAAGAACTCAGACAGACTGGAGCGCGAAAGTTACTCCTTGGAAAAGTAAAACGAGTCTGCTGTTTGTTTTCCTTCATTATCGCACCAGAAGTGCTGATTTTATATGAATGGGAATTCTTAAACAAATAATACATTAAAATCAAACAGGATTCCGCTACGCGAGTCTCAAGCTAACAGTCAGTGAAGATGGACGTCAGTGTCTCCGTGTCGTTCCTTCAAGACGAGCTCGCCTCTACCATCGAGCACGCAGTGAAAGCGGCTGTAGACACCGTCTTGTGCGAAATCACAAAAGTTGTCGGCGGCAAATTCACTGAATTCCGAATGGAAATGGCTGGAAAGGAGAAAGAGAATGAAAGTCTGAAGCTGAGATTGGAAATATCAGAGAGCGAGTTGAAAGCAGTGCGAGAATGCATGAACGCTGCAGATGCAGACATTAAACAACCTCTCAGAAACATGAACCCCGACTGCAATGAAGAAGACTTTCAGAGGAACGAGAACCAGGGATTATTTCAAGGTAAGATTGATCTTCTTGATGGTATTGCTTGGTCATTCCAACTCCGTTTTAATGCATTTTGTCAATTTTATTGGCGAGGTCTTGGTTAGGCGCTTTCTTTAAAGACACTTTTAAAGTGCCTATTTTCTTAAATACATGTTCGGCCATGGAGTTTGCACAAACCGTTTTTTTTTTTTTTTTTTTTTTTTTTTAAAAAACAAACAAAAACAAAGTGACATACAGATGCAGTTTTTACAGTATTTTCCATCATGTCTTTGCATGTTAACCATTCTTTTTCTAGTTAGTTTGATAGTGACAGAGTTAGTTTTATGGGTTAGGTTTAGAGTTAGATTAAGAGGTAGGGGTAAGATTTAGATTTAGGAATTAAGTTTAGGGGTTAGGTGTAAAAAAAATAAAAATAAATAAATAATGTGATATCTTGTAACAATTGTAAGTCCCCCTGGATAAGGGCGTCTGCTAAGAAATAAATAATAATAATTTTAAAATGTGGCGTGTCATGTTATCTATCTAGGTATAAAGTAAATTCATGTTTAATTTATTTTTATCTTCAGAAGATCTATCGTACCATTCAATGCATACCGTTTTCACTGTTTAACAAATATTTGAATATTTAATGAAATGTGTTTTTAGCAATAAATAAATAAATAAATACAAAAAAACCCCTAAATTGTTAGTTCTAATTTATATTTGTGTGTGGTTGAAATCACTCTTTGACAAACACTTACTCTGGTTCAAAAACGTAGTTCCTATCATACTGTAACTGTAAGCAAGTACTTAAGTGTGTTTTGGCTCCCTTAAACTGAATGTTACCACAATAAAATTGCAGTGGTTTTGCAGTTTTCCAATAGTTATCCTGTGCATTTATCATGTTTTAATATGCTGTACCATTCCTCACTGCTTCAATGTGCAGCATTAAGTTTTCAATGCATTTCTCTATGGTAACGTTTATAAGAGCTGTACTAACTGTTATTGTGATTCGGGTTCAGTAAATATTCATTCAGCAGGGGTGAGCAGCACTGCAGATGAAACGTGATTGTATTTATTTTGCATGGATGTTTGTTGTAAATGCATAACACGCTAATTTGATTGGCATACAATTTGTGTAATACATTTATCAACAAAAATAATCAATACGTTTTGGTATTGATATATAGACTATATTACAACTTAAAAAATAATGGAGATCATTTCCACTCAACTGTACAGTAATCAGTTGTGTATCTGCCCGTCGCATATCCACCCTAACCATTTATCCACCGTGCTTAAGCTCTATAGCAACATTTGTTTGTTTTTGAACAGAGAAGATTAGTTCAGAGATTGTAGATCCTACCAAAGTTTTCGTACACTGTGTTGTATGTGCTCCGTGCGCTACCATTGCTGGTAGTGTCAAATGAGCTGTTCAGTGTGTTGATATGTAAATAAATCCTGTTTACCTGCGGGGCATATCAACTTGAACCTCCATCTCGATCTCCTGCCTGTCACTCAGCAGCGAATGCACGCACCCACATGGCAGACGGCTACCCTGTCACAAGCATTAATACCCTATATCTTTCTAAACAAGGGATTTAGGGGAGTTCCCTAATAAAAGCTGAATCTCAAAACAATAATTGTGTGAACATAGTAATTGTTACAGCTGTGTGTAATGATATTTAAAACAGGATTCATTTATCTGACTTTTTACATATCCGCCCTTACTCTGGTCCCACCGCAGTCGGATATATAATATAATAATAATAATAATAATAATAATAATAATAATAATAATAATAATATGCAATGGATTACTGTATTGAGAGCGGGTCATACAAACTCCTGTAAAATTAGTATAAAAAGATAAAACATTTTAACACATGAAAATAAATCGCATGGTAAATGCATGATTAGTCACATATACGTGCATTTATTAATTTATATTTTAAATACTTTTGAAGCACAGTTGGATCCAACCGCATTCCCATCTCGGAGTACTGTAACTGGGCGCACTATTGGTTTAAAAATAAGTAAATGCCTAAAAACATTTTTTAAATTGTTCCACCGGAATGACCCAATAACATCTCTGTAGAATTGTAGGGTCTGGCTTTGTAGAGGAACCTGGTTCATAAGTGAGAGTTATAATTGTGTACAATTTTCTTTCACAGATCCCAAAGAGAGGCATGCTATGTCTAAATTTGAAGCACAGAAGAGGCCAAGGATAGAAGCAGTTTACGCACAAGAGGAGTCCTTTGACCAGGGCTGGTGTGCAAATCTAAAGCAGGTTACAGAGCTGACATGTGTTAAAGATGAAGAGGTCCCTCGACTGGAATGTGTTCCTATTAAAGAGGAATTCATAGAACAGGAATGTGCCCCCATCGCAGAGGAAGTTCCTACTGAAATTAATGTCTTTACACTTGAGGAGAACCACAAGCTGGAATCCAGTCTGTATGATGACTGTCCTCCTGAATGTGAACTGGGATTAAGAGGTAATTATACAAAACAAGAAACATTGAGCTGCCTGTTAACTGTGCAGAAATGAGTTACTAAACTGTAGAAGAGTGCTGAAGATTGACATGTTTGGTAATTCCAGTTCAATTTAACATAACCACTATGTCAATAGCCTTTAAGCCTCTCTGTAGCGTCTGCTAAATAAAAACAAAAAAATATTATTATTATTATTATTATTATTATTATTATTATTATTATTATTATTATTATTTTACTCCTTCTCTCTCCCGTTCTCCACTCACCGAACACCCAACCCCGAGTGAGTGAAACGTGCATCTATATATACTGTTGTGCCGGGATTCAATTACTAATTAATTATTAACTTTGAATCCCAGCACGTGAACTAATTTGTGCAATCCCGTGCTCGCATACTATTGCATACGTTAAATGCACGTGAATGTTTGTGCAAAACTGGTTTGAACCAAGGAGAACATCTTTTTGTAGATAGTTTCTTAAGTTTATAGGGTGCAATAGTATCCAAGGTGTTTGTCAGAGTGGCATTATAGTTATCTACCAACTCTCTGACTGCTCCAGAGTGAGTACAATCTAAAACAGACAAAGCTTCCGGGAACTTTTTCAAAGTTGATAAATTTAAAGATCTAGTCCCTTTCCCTGTTTCTGGTAGACTGTTTGCAGTTGTGCTGCTCCCACAGCTTTATAGTGGTGTTGGGATCACATGTCTCATCAATGGATGATGCCAAATCCAGTCAGGTTGCTAAGTGTCACCAGAAGAAACATTTCAATACAGCACTTGCATGTAAACCTGATCTTATACTTTTATTCCTCAAAGCAATATTTAGTGGGGTGGAAATCAGTGACTGGTACATGTGAGTGATATTAACCGGACTGTGTTAATAATCAAAGGGATATTCTCAAACAATGATCCTTATTGATACCCATTATATTCAGCTTGGCAAATTTCAATTTGATGATAATAAAAGGAGGCTGGTATTAACAGGAGTGATATTAAGCAAGTTTGACTGTATTCTCATCAGAGTTCACTCTATTGTGTTCATGGTTATGAGGGGAAGCCCTGCAGAAGAGCCAATGTGTTAGCATGCTCTACAATAACCTTTGTCTCCTCTTTTTTTCCTCTAGCTGCTAAAGAGAATCACACAGGAGGGACTCCATTTCCCTGTGCTGATTGTGGGAAGAGTTTCAGTCGTTCATCACAGCTTAAAATCCACCAGCGCGTTCACACAGGAGATAAACCTTATCACTGCAATGAGTGTGGGAGGAGTTTCACGCAGTTACAAAATCTTAAAAGACACCAGCGCAGCCACACAGGAGAGAAACCTTATTGTTGTACTGAGTGTGGGAGGAGTTTTGCTGTGTTACAAAATCTTAAAAGACACCAGCGTGTTCATACAGGAGAGAAGCCTTATCACTGCACTGAGTGTGGGAAGAGATTCACACAGTTAGGACATCTTCAGTCACACCAGCATATTCACACAGGAGAGAAACCTTATCACTGTGCTACATGTGAGAAGAGTTTCACATATTTAATTTCCTTGAAAACTCACCAGCGGACTCACAAAAAATAAATCTTATTAATGTAGTGAATGTCTGAAGAGTTTCAGCCACTTATAAGCCCTTAAAAGACACCATGAAATTCACAGAAGATTGAAGCCCTATCCCTGCACTGAATGTAGGAAGATGTTCGGTCAGTTACAGGGTCTTGAAGGACACAAAAAAATTCACAGAATTTCAGCCACTTGAGGACACCTAAAAATCAGAAGAGTAGATTTGACTAAAATGCAAAAACATTTACTGAAAATGTACAGTTTCAGAATGGAAATCAAAAAACTTGAAAAAACCTGAGAATGAATGCCAAAGGTGCATACCTTGAAAATGTCCCTATAACAGGGAAGTGTTACATGCATTACACTGAATAATAATGAGGCAGACACAGAGCATGGGGTGTTCACACGCCACACAGGCTTGCACATTTAATTCAACACAGGGGCTGCCACTAATGTACCAGCAATGGTAGCCCTAGTGTCAGATTTAATAAAGAAAACGCAGGGTTATGATCATAACCATGGTTCCCTGAAATAGAAATGTAACCATTAACGAATGGGTATTTACCTGTAAAGATCCCGAAACCTGAATAGAATTCCAAAGCGGCACGCAAGTGGCTGTGACGCTGCCGTGCTCGCCCCCGAGAGCAGAAGAGGACTGCAGATACAGGTACCAGCATCCTTCAGACATGCTGCAGTCATGGACACAGCGACCTTGAAGGTTAATGGTTACATTTCTATTTCAGGGAACCAGTTTCAGGGAATCCAACGTTCCCGATCAAATATGAAATGTAACCATTACCGAATGGGTGAGTGTACCAAAGCTGTCGTAAGGGCAATAATGAAGCTGACCCCAAACACTTTAGTTCCCAAAGCCAGGGTTTTGGGGATTCATGACATTCAGTCGATAGAATCTTGTAAAGGTATGGGGAGTAGCCCAAACCGCTGCATTACAAATCTCATTGACAGACCCTGGAACAAAGCCCACAAAGTTGCCATGCCCCTGGTTGAAAGGCCAGCGAGCTTTTCTGGCTGCGCTTTTACTGAGCCCAGCAGCTGTGCTTGTCTGTGCAAAAGACAGAAAAACACTCAAGAAAATATTCTCACAAAAAACAGTAGTAAACAATTACAGTTCAGAAAAAATCATTCCAAATGTATTTATTGATTTAATTCCAGCTGGAGTTATTAGCAGTCTGTAGGAGAGCACAAGTCAGCCGACTTAAGCTGCTTGATCCCTGGAAGGGGCAGCAGAAGCCACCTGCTCCACGCAGGACACAAGACTGCTGCGGGAAATAACAAGCAACAGAGTGTGTGCAAAAATTACGTGTAATTAGTAAACAAAAAATGCAGCGTTTCAAAAATAATTATTGTGTTAGTAGCGAAATATATGCAGATAGAAGTAACCGGTACTTGCTCTCCCATCAGGATCTCTGAAAGGAAAATGATACTGATACCTGCGTCTGTCTGAGAGTGTAAACTATAGCCAATGTTTGTCTTTTCTACCAGAGCACTCGAATAAGGAGGTACCAAACCATTACAAAACTTTAAACACAAAACAATACCAATAAAAAGCCTCTGGTTCGTAGATGAGAGCCAGCCTAATTGTATGTACATATGAAAAAAAATGTATTGAAACCTACGACTGTAATAAAAACTAAGTGCCAAAAAGTAATGCAAGTGCAGAAGTGTGCAGTACAGGTGGGCTACATTACTGCAGATTGTTTCCAGTGAAGAACTCTGATATGCATCTTGATGGTCTGTCTTTACAAGTATGGACCGCAAACTGTCAGCGTTTTCAAAAAAAAATCTCAATTTTGCAGTGAGACGATACACCAAGGTTACGATGTGATACGTACCACGATACACAAGCCACGATACCATACGTATCACGATACTAATGAAAAACTCATCTCTACTTGACAGACTTGAAAATAATCACAATTTCAATTCTATAGTGTGAGAGAAAGACAGTGATTCTTGGTGGTAAATCTCCCTCCCGACCTGTGACAGCGCTAAGTCACGGGAACAGAGTACCCTGGACTGTTTGGCCTGACACTTCATTCCCAGGTGTAACAGGGCGAGGAGCCCTGTACATGATTATTTCTCCACCCATGTGCGATTTATTATTTTGTATTTGTTTTGTTATTATTATTATTATTATTATTATTATTTGTAAATGTGACAGCAAAGAGCCGTATGTTTTGTTTTGCAGTGTGGATGGGAAGCCTCATCCACATTAAAAGCCTCGTGTAGAAGGAGACCATCTCCCTAGTTAATTAATTGTTCCTAACTGGGAGATGGTCACCTGCATATAAGCCTGCAGCTCTCTGCACTCGGGGTGGGTGTACGGAGGAGTGAACGAGAGCGGAGGAGACGAGAGAAATCAAATTAAAAATAAATCTAGGAACAGTGAAGGCGATGTGCCCAGCCTGACCTGGATCATTTTTTTTTTTGTTATTGTGTTAGTGATAATTGTTTTATGTAACCTTTTTGTTTTGCTCTGTGAGCAAGTGTTTTTGTTTGAATATTTTTATTTTATTTCTGTTTAAATAAACTGCGCCGCAGCATCTTTTGCCCTGCAGTACGTACTTGTTTGTTTTCTTCCTGCATCTGGCCTGTCGTCACCACTCAGCCAACCCTTTTACACTAGGGTTAAAAGGAAGTCGGTCATTTAGAAAGGGGGCGGAGCTTCAGTGCATTAACTCATCGACCCAGAAGGGAAATGATGTGGCAGCCGCGGATTGGAGGAGTGGCTGCAATCGTTTACGAAGGGGTCATGAGTGACGGTATAAGTAGGGGACGAAGCGACGTAATCTGTTCCTTCATTTTGGTTAGAGAAAACAACCTGGACCTGAGTTTTGTGTAACTGTATCGTGAGTGTTTGTTTCTTTGTCTCTAATTGTGTCTTGTTATTAGTAGATGGCTAACACGTCCCGGAGCTGTCGCCAAGGGCCAGCACAAACCAGGAACAGCACTGCACTTGTATCACAGATAACTGTATCTGCACCACGAGCAATAATTCACTCACTAACGGACTTGTGTATGTGTTTTGTGTTTCGTGTGGGTGTATAAAGAATGGGGACAAACCCGGGGATTACAATTTAAGTAACACACGCCGCTGTATTACTTAGCATCATTTATTGTTTACAGTTTGTTTTGCCATCAGGCACTGGACATACAAACCCATTAAACAACTTTGCACCTGGATTATAATTGCCTGTTCATTGATCACCTGCACCTGCACACTGTTAACCACTTTGCCACATATAGACACAGATTCAGTTCAAAATAAATTATATTTATTTCCCATAAAGTAGTAAACCACTAGTTTGAATTTAAAGACAAAGCAGTATGTCAACTGTTCCTGGGATATCCATTTTAGCTGAATTAACCAAATATCCTTACCACATTCCTGTGAAAGGAAAAAAAAATACTAAGCAATGTGTTTGATAACTATTAAAGTACAAACTTTGTTCATGTGTTTCTTTAGAAAAATCTAAATATGCAGTTTTTAAGTTGTGATGTCTAATCAATAATAATTTCAATATTTTTAAAAAGCGTTTTTGTTTGCATCATGCATAACTCATACATAACTCAATAAATTATTATAAGACATTATTAATATTATTTGATTATTTTATTTTATTATTATACCATATATTTTATCAATAATTATTTGTATTTTTGAAGTTAAGGTTGAGTATATTATTGTATTTTGTATACTATTCTACACTGTGCTGTTTTTAAATGTGGTTAGAAATCATTTTAAATTATTAGATTAAAAATAATGATAAAATGAGTGTTAAGTCATTTTCATCAATATTAACACATTTCTTTAAAGAAAGTAACATATTCAATCAAATCTAAGTTTAAGGGTTATTCAACCAAATAAAAACATTATTAGGGTGCTGTGACAGAAACACAGTGATAGCAAGAACAGAGTACCTTGGACGGGCTGGCCCAGCAGTTCTTTCCCAGGGGTCAAGGGAAGTCAGCCAGCTAGAAAGGGGGTGGAACTCTGGTGCATTAACTCATAGACCTGGAAGGGAAACGATGTGGCAGTCACAGATTGGAGGGGCGGCTGCACTTGTTTACCAAGGGGTCACGTGTGACGGCATAAAAGGAGACGGAGAGACGAAATCTGTTTCTTCACATTGGTTTAATGATAGAACCGGAAGGACCTGTGAGGAATACCTGTGATAAAGTATCGTGAGTGTTTTGTTTGTGTTGTTACTAATTATTGTTGTTTGGTATTAGTAGACGGCTAACATGTTCCGGAGCTGTCGCCAAGGGCCAGCACAAACCCGGAACAGCACTGCACTATTGTCAAGTATAAACCTGTATCACCCACCACGAGCACTACTGCACGCACCCAGGACTGGTGACCGTGTTAGTATATTGTGTGAAGGATACGTGTGTTTATTTTTTGAGACTGCAACCCCGTTATTATTTATCCCGTGCTCTACACGTTGCTGTGTATTGACAGGGATTATTATTTGGTCACCTGGAATTATAAAATAAAAGAAAGCACTTTCCAGCTGGATTACAAGTCTCTGTCTGTTCACTACGCACCGCATCACTCCTGCACCGGTACACTGCAAACCACTTTGCCACAGGGGCACTGAAAGGTGAGAAAATATCAAATAAAACTCCTAAGAAATGCGATATATTTTGTCATCTATAATAAATAGCTTTATAGGAAACAGGAAACGTTCTTTCTGCAAAAAAAGTCAATTCTTATTGCCTATCCTGCCTCACACGACAGACTTTCTTCGTGTGTGTGTGTGTATATATATATATATATATATATATATATATATATATACAGACGTGCTCAAATTTGTTGGTACCCCTCCACAAAAATCGAAGAATGCACAATTTTCTCTGAAATAACTTGAAACTGACAAAAGTAATTGGCATCCACCATTGTTTATTCCATATTTAATAGAAATCAGACTTTGCTTTTGATTTTTTATTCAACATAATATTGTAAATAATAAAACAAATGAAAATGGCATGGACAAAAATGATGGGACCCTTAACCTAATATTTTGTTGCACAACCTTTAGAGGCAATCACTGCAATCAAACGTTTTCTGTAGCTCTCAATGAGACTTCTGCACCTGTTAACAGGTAGTTTGGCCCACTCTTCCTGAGCAAACTGCTCCAGCTGTCTCAGGTTTGATGGGTGCCTTCTCTAGACTGCAAGTTTCAGCTCTTTCCATAGATGTTCGATAGGATTCAGATCAGGACTCATAGAAGGCCACTTCAGAATAGTCCAATGTTTTGTTCTTATCCATTCTTGGGTGCTTTCAGCTGTGTGTTTTGGGTCATTATCCTGTTGGAGGACCCATGACCCTGACTGAGACAGAGCTTTCTGACACTGGGCAGTACGTTTCGCTCCAGAATGCCTTGATAGTCTTGAGATTTCATTGTGCCCATCACAGATTCAAGGCACCCTGTGCCAGGCGCAGCAAAGCAGCCCAAAAACATAACCGAGCCTCCTCCATGTTTCACTGTAGGTATGGTGTTCTTTTCTTTGAAAGCTTCATTTTTTTCGTCTGTGAACATAGAGCTGATGTGACTTGCCAAAAGCTCCAGTTTTGACTCATCTGTCCAAAGGACATTCTCCCAGAAGGATTGTGGCTCGTCAATATGCATTTTAGCAAATTCCAGTCTGGCTTTTTTATGTTTTTCTTTCAAAAGTGGAGTCCTCCTGGGTCTTCTTCCATGGAGCCCACTTTTAAGCTCAAAAAGCGACGGATGGTGCGATCAGAAACTGACATACCTTCACCTTGGAGTTCAGCTTGTATCTCTTTGGCAGTTATCCTTGGTTCTTTTTCTACCATTCGCACTATCCTTCTGTTCAATCTGGGGTCGATTTTCCTCTTTGGCCGCGCCCAGGAGGTTGGCTACAGTTCCATGGACCTTAAACTTCTTAATAATATTTGCAACTGTTGTCACAGGAACATCAAGCTGCTTGGAGATGGTCTTGTAGCCTTTACCTTTACCATGCTTGTCTATTATTTTCTTTTTGATCTCCTCAGACAACTCTCTCCTTTGCTTTCTCTGGTCCATGTTCAGTGTGGTGCACACAATGATACCAAACAGCACAGTGACTACTTTTCTCCATTTAAATAGGCTGAATGACTGATTACAAGATTGGAGACATGTGTGATACTAATTAAAGAAACTAATAAGTTTGAAATATCACTATAATCCAATTATTTATTATCTTTTCTAAGGGGTACCAACAAATGTGTCCAGGCCATTTTAGAATATCTTTGAAGAATCAGCAATAATTCATCTCTTTTCATAGCTTCTTTGCTTTATTCTATGACATACCAAAGGCATGCAAGTATACATGATAAAATAGCTTTTAATTTCATCACTTTTCAGGAGGAATGAAGCATTATTTCAATGAGCTGTAAGGGTACCAACAAATTTGAGCACGTCTGTATATATATATACACACACAGTGCCTACAGTAAGTATTCACCCCCCTTGGACGTTTTCACAGTTTTTTGTGTTACAACCTGAAATCTTGATGCATTTAAATGGGATTTTTTCCCCTTTGATTTACACAACCTACTCAACACTTTCAATGTGTGAAAAAATGGGGGTTCACATGATTTCAGATTAAATACACCTGTCTCTGTAAGGTCCCACAGTTGGGTAGTGCATTCAAAGCAAAGATACTACCATGAAAACCAAGGAGCTTTCAAAACAACTCTGGGATAAAGTTGTGGAAAGACACAGATCAGGTGATGGGTATAAAAAGATTTCAAAGGCATTGAATATCCTTTGGAGCACAGTCAAATCGATCATTAAGAAGTGGAAGGTATACGGCACCACCCAGAATCTGCTTAGAGCAGGCCGTCTTCCCAAACTGAGCAGCCGGGTAAGAAGGGCATTGGTCAGAGAAGCCACCAAGAGGCCAATGACAACTCTGAGAGACCTACAGAGTTCCATGGCTGAGATGGAAGAAACTGTCCATGTGTCAATAATAGCTCAGGTACTCCACAAATCTAGCCTGTATGGAAGAGTGGCAAGAAGGAAGACATTTCTGAAAAAAGCCCATGTAAAATCTTGCTTGGAATTTGCAAAAAGGCATGTGGGAGACTCTGAAAAGATGTGGCAAAAGATTCTGTGGTCCAATGAAACAAAAATTTAACTATTTGGCCTAAATGCAAAGTGTTATGTGTGGCGCAAACCCAACACAGCACATCACCCAGGTAACACCATCCCTACTGTGAAGCATGGTGGTGGCAGCATCATGCTATGGGGATGCTTTTCATCGGGCGGGAACTGGGAAGCTTGTCAGGATAGAGGGCAACATGGATGGAGCTAAATACAGGCAAATCCTTGAGGAAAACCTGCTTCAGTCTGCAAAAGACCTAAGACTAGGATGGAGATTCACCTTTCAGCAGGACAATGACCCCAAGCACACAGCCAAAGCGACACTGGAGTGGCTTAAAAACAAGAAAGTGAATGTCCTACAGTGGCCTACAGGGGCAAGACTTGAAGATTGCTGTCCACCAACAATCTTGACAGAGCTTGAACAATTTTGCCAAGAAGAATGGGTGAATATTGCACAATCCAGATGTGCAAACTTGGTAGAGACTTACCACAAAAGACTCACAGCTGTATGCTGCCAAAGGTGGTTCTACCAAGTATTGACTCAGGGGGGTGAATTCTTATCTAATCAAGACAATTCTCTTGCCTCTTCAAAGTGCTGAGTAAATCAAAGGAAAAAAAATCCCATTTAAATGCATCAAGATTTCAGGGTGTAACACAACAACTGTGAAAATGTCCAGGGGGGTGAATACTTACTATAGGCACTGTAAAATGATTAAAAAAAAAACAACAATTTTTAAACAAGAAAAATAATAGAAGTAGATAATAATATTACTATAAAGACGTGGAATACCTGACACCGATTGGTTATTCTGTGTACGCATCTCTGTTCTCAGAATATTGTACATGTGCTATAATGCATAGGTGCCTAACCCATGGGGCAGAAGGGGCACAGATGACAAGAGAGTTCGGACTACATTTTTCTTTTTTCTCTTTCTGAATGGTGGCTGCAGTCTGCCGCAAAACACTGCATCATGCTGTTTACTAGTTATACATTTTACAGATGTTTTAAAACGCACTGATTATGCAGACGCGCCTTGTTTGGAACCACCTAGCAACAATCTCCTCCAATGTGACGTCACAGTAAAGAAACGTAAACAATGACCCGAACACTCGCAGCACGAGCAGCAGCTCGTTGAGCACGCGCACTATAAAAGCAGAGGGACGAAACTGGCGCCGTTTCGGATCCATAGCAGGACATTGCAATGTAAAACACAATACAGAAAGAGCCAACATGGCGAACACTGGTGTCCAGTTTCACAACCGCCTCTCCTCGCGAAACCGCCTTGCTTCGACAGGGAGGTCA
This sequence comes from Huso huso, assembly GCA_036884735.1. Lineage (NCBI taxonomy): Eukaryota > Metazoa > Chordata > Actinopteri > Acipenseriformes > Acipenseridae > Huso > Huso huso. Next base: position 5,113,702 of record CM072714.1, on the reverse strand, counting down.
GCCAATCACTTTCACAAGCTGAGTTCAGAGAGTTTCTGCAGCCAATAATATGCGAAGATTACAACCAGACACGCCCACTACTGTGGACGCTTTTATTTCGTTCCAGGAAATTGAAACGTTTGTTTTGTTTCTGCTGGAGAGAGAGAGGACGCTGTAGCCGCTGCTGATTTCACAGCATTTTATCATCTGCTGTTGAGTTAAAATGTTTTTTTGTTCGTTTATTATCTGCATTGAGTTCTGAAACAAAGAGTCCCTTTTTCTGTTTTATTTAAGAACTCAGAGAAACTGGAGCGCGAAAGTTACTCCTTGGAAAAGTAAAACGAGTCTGCTGTTTGTTTTCTTTCATTATCGCACCAGAAGTGCTGATTTTATATGAACGGGAATTCTTAAAACAAATAATACATTAAAATCAAAGAGGATTCCGCTACTCGAGTCTCAAGCTAACAGTCAGTGAAGATGGACGTCAGTGTCTCCGTGTCGTTCTTTCAAGACGAGCTCGCCTCTACCATCGAGCACGCAGTGAAAGCGGCTGTAGACACCGTCTTGTGCGAAATCACAAAAGCTGTCGGCGGCAAATTCACTGAATTCCAAATGGAAATGTCTGGAAAGGAGAAAGAGAATGAAAGTCTGAAGCTGAGATTGGAAATATCAGAGAGCGAGTTGAAAGCAGTGCGGGAATGCATGAACGCTGCAGATGCAGACATTAAACAACCTCTCAGAAACATGAACCCCGACTGCAATGAACAAGACTTTCAGAGGAATGAGAACCAGGGATTATTTCAAGGTAAGACTGATCTTTTTGATGGTATTGATTAGTCATTCCAGCTCTTTAAATACATTTTATCAATTGTATTGGTTCGATTTTCTCTTCAGACACTTTTAAAGTGACTATTATGAGTGCTGTTAATAACTCAACTATATTGTCATGATATTTCAACAGTCTAACCGATTTCAAGAACCGTACTCAAAAACGTTTTAATTAATCCAGCTCAAAGCTTCCTCACTGAAGTACTGTTTTAGTTCGGCTTAATGCATCCACACACCATTAAAACAGTTCGGTTACAGTTCCTAGCAGCGCAATGAACAATGGAAATTAATACGATAGTATCCCACCATGCACTGTATTTTATTTTAAAATAATGTGTTGTGTCCCATATTAACAGAAGTCCATATTGCTAAAAAGAAATATTTTGCTAAAAAGAAATAAAACAAGTATTACACAAAACACACACACAGACACACACACACACACACACTGAGACACACAGACACACACACACACACACACACACACACACACACACACACACACACAGACACACAGAGACACAGACACACACACAGACACAGACACACACACAGACACACACACACGTAGGGTTTGAGGTTTCTGGGTTTTATTTTTAATGAGGTGACGTCCCTTTAAACAAATTGAGCTGTTTCATAATTAAACTCAGAAAAAGATGTTAATTACAAAACAATCTTTGTTTTTACCTTCATATCTTGCCGAAGCCTAATTCTGGTCCCCTTAATTTTATTTCAAACAGAGCTTAACAATTACGTTAATTGTTCATCCCAGATCCTACTTTTAACTCTCATTTCATTTTTGCAGTTGCCTAATTTAACGTTGTGCTTTTGTTATTTTCCCCACTAGTTTATCAGAGGTGTCTTGACAAGTGTTTTTTTAAGCATAAAAATGAATACCTAGTGCGGAGTGCACACTGATAGCCAGTCCTTCAGGCGCCTGCTCCGAGTATTTAACCAAACATATCACAAAGCATTCTGGGATAGTGGAGGATATACACAAAAATGTAGTTTGGTATTACAGCGACCACACTTCTGACAAACCGCACTACCTGATGCGATCTAATTTAGACCCGGACTCGAGACTACCTCCTGAGGTGGGCTCAAGTCCAGTTCTAGAGTACGGTATTAAAAGCTGCGTAGTGTAGACGCAAACCGTATTTAGCACTGTTTAAACCGGTTTAATGGCAACTAATATGGTTTCAAGGCATAGTGTGGACAAGGCCTAAGATTCTAATGGGTATTCTGCAAGCTACAAGAAAGTACTAGTCTATATCTGTAAACCTTGACCAGTCTAATGAAGAGACTTTAGGCTATAATACTGGTAAAGTGATATCTTGTATGGAGTAAACTGTGGCTAGTAAAATAATAATAATAAAACATATTGCAGAGGGTTAGGATAATGATTTGTGACATTTGATATCTATATACAACAGCAATTAAGGTTTTCATGGGATTACACTGTTTGCCTGCAAATATATATTTTAGATAAATGATAGACTTTTAAGTCTGGGTGACTTTGTCATATATTTTTGCAGATGGTGGTTGATACAACACACTGCAACAATACTCTTCTATTTTTTTTAAAAAAATTTAAAGTGACCAATTATTGTTTTTATTTGTTTTTCCCCCCAATTTGGAATGTGCAATTATGCTTTTCTCCTCATTTCAGCGAGTCCCCACACAGCACAGACGTTCTGAGGGCTCCCCTTTTCCACTATGAATGTGCTCTGTGTTTGGCCAGTAGGGTTCACGATGAGGAGAAGCAATCGCTGCCAGTTTCCCTTCCCATCCCATCCCTCACCCTGGGAGTGTCGAAGCCAATGTGACTCCCCCTTCGGAGTCGAACTGGTGCCATCCAAGCTGTGTGCCTCATCCTGCACTCCCAGTGGCAGCGCTTTAACTGGATGAGCCACTCGGGGGACCCCCCTCTTATATTTACCGTGCAATACCCGTATTTTATTTGTCAAACACTGCACTTTGTGCCCTGGGTTTGGTACTTCTAAAGAAAAGCAAAGAAACAAAATTAAACCTAACTCCTTCTGGGAGCGCAAACTAAACTATACAGATTCCTTTTCTAACTGTCAGTTGACTAATCTGCTTACTGACAAAATCCAAGCATTAACAATAATAAAGTTAGAAAAACAGTCTGTAATACAGTCTGTTTGTCAGGACTCGGCTCTAAACAGGTCCTCACCCTCGCACAGCCACACAGGCTTGTTTACTCAGGACTTAATACCGACCTTGTCCCGGAATGAATCCTAGTCAACACTCTCCCTCCCGATCTGTGAGGGCGCTGTTTAACAGGAACAGAGTGCCTCGTACTGGTTGGTCTGGCAGTTCATTCCAGGGTCAGTCGGAAGCCAGCCAGCCAGGAAAGGGGCGGACTCACAATGACCAAAGTCCTCGCCCTAAAGCGGTACGCGATGTGTCAGTCATGGATTGGAGGAGACGTGACTGGACTAGCTATCGCAGGGGGCGTGACTCGGTATAATTGGGGATGTGACGAAGTAATCTGTTCCTTTGATGTGGTTACAAAACTGACCGAGAAAAGAAACGGACTGTGTAAACATATAAGTGTTTTGGGTGTTTGTGGAATCTAACTGTCTGTTTGTTTTATTTCTTAGCAGATGCCCTTATCCAGGGCGACTTACAATTGTTACAAGATATCACATTATTTTTACATACAGTTACATTATTTTTTACACATTATTTTTACATACAATTGTCCATTTATACAGTTGGGTTTTTACTGGAGCAATCTAGGTAAAGTACCTTGCTCAAGGGTACAACAGCAGTGTCCCCCACCTGGGATAGAACCCACAACCCACCGGTCAAGAGTCCAGAGCCCTAACCACTACTCCGCACTGCTGCCCTCGTTACTACATAGACGACTACCGCGAGCCGGGAAGCTGTCGCTACAGGCCAGCATCGAGCCCGGACTGCACTCACACCACTTGTCACTGCATTCCTTGCACCAGCACCTGCTCTCACTGTCAGGAGAAGTGACCGTGTCTGTGTTGTGTGTTGTTTGTGATTATTATTTCGGGACTGAACCCCGTGGTTTAAAGCTGGCAATACACATTGGTGTGTAGAGGCAGCGTTTATTATTTAACGGTCTAAGCAGACAAAAAGGAGAAATAAAACAGCTGTTTTGAACCGTGAACTTTGTGTTTGTCCTTGTTAAAGCACCTGCATTACCTGGACACCTGAGCACTGCAAACCACATGTTCACAATTACACACAGCTGTCTAAGATTAGCTGAAGCTATCTGCTCTTTATCTGTTAAGGCATTCTGCAAAATTACATATTTTCACATTTTCCCCTACCATTTTATGACAGTATTTAAGCCATGGTGTAAAGACCTTGAGTTATGCAGAACCCAATATACTTCTGAAGTTAAAGGGATGGTTCGTTGGAAATTCAATTAAGATTAAGTCCAAAACTACAATAGTTATTTTTCACATACAAAAACAATGTTTGTTTTTTGTTGTTGTTTTAAAAATGTCACGTGTCATCTTATCTCTCTAGGTGTAAATTCATGTTTATTTTTATTTCAGGAGATCTATCGTACTGTTCAATGCATACCATTTTCATTCTTTAACAAATGGCTGTATTTTAATATTTAATGAAATATGTTTTTTTTAGCAAAAAACTAAATATATATTTTAAAAAATTGTTAGTTCTAATTTATATTTGTGTGTGGTTCAAATCACTCTTTGACAGACACTTACTCTGCTTCAAAAACGTAGTTCCTATCATACTGTAACTGTAAGCAAGTACTTAAGTGTTTTTTGGCTCTTAAACTGAATGTTACCACGATAAATTTGCAGTGATTTTGCAGTTTTCCAATAGTTATCCTGTGCATTTATCATGTTTTAATATGCTGTACCATACCTCACTGCTTCAATATGTAGCATTAAGTTTGCAATGCATTTCTCTATGGTAACGTTTATAAGATCTGTACGAACTGTTGTTGTGATTAGGGTTCAGTAGGAACCTGGCTAGTAGGTGAGAGTTTATGAATTTGAATACTTTTCTTTCACACAGATCCAAAAGAGAGCTGTGCTATGCATAAATCTAAAGCCTATGAAGGGTCAAGGATAGAAGCAGTTTACACACAAGATGAGTCCTTTGACCAGGAGTGGTGTGGAAGTCTAAAGCAGGTTACAGAGATGACATTTGTTAAAGATGAAGAGGTCCCTCGACTGGAATGTGTTCCTATTAAAGAGGAATTCTTAGAACAGGAATGTCTCCCCATCGCAGAGGAGGTTCCTACTGAAAATAATGTCTGTACACTTGAGGAGAACAACACGCTGGGGTCAAGTCTGTATGATGATTGTCCACCTGAATGTGAACTGGGATTTAGAGGTAATCATACAAAACAAGCAACATTGAGCTGACTATATTAATTTTCCAGAAATTAGTTACCAAACTAGTGCTGAAGATTTTCATTTTTGGTAATTCCAGCTTATTTTATCCTAACCAACTATGTCAATGGCCTGCAAGTTGCGACATAACTGTCCTTGCTACTGTGGCATCTGCTAGATGTGCACCCACTATCATGCCTGTTTTGAATGCTGTTAGATCTTTGCCTTTCCCTGTTTCTGGTGGACTGTTTGCAGTTGTGCTGCTCCCACAGCTTTATAGTGGTGCTGGGATCACATGTCTCATCAATGTGTCACCAGAAGAAACATTTCAATACAGCACTTGCATGTAAACCTGATGTTTTCTACTTTTGTTCCTCAAAGTGATATTAAGTGGGGTGGAAATTAGTGAGTTATATTAACCGGATTTCAATGTGATGATAATAAAAGGAGGCTGGTATTAACAGGAGTGATATTAAGCGGGTTTGACTGTATTCTCATCAGAGTTCACTCTAGGAGTTGGTCATGGTTATGAGGGGAAGCCCTGCAGAAGAGTGAATGTGTAAGAATGCTTTACAATAACCTTTGTCTCTTTCTTTTTTTCTCTAGTTGCTAAAGGATATCTCACAGGAGGGATTCTATTTCCCTGTGCTGATTGTGGGAAGAGCTTCAGTCGTTTCTCACAGCTTAAAATCCACCAGCGCGTTCACACAGGAGATAAACCTTATCACTGCAATGAGTGTGGAAGGAGTTTCACGCAGTTACAAAATCTTAAAAGACACCAGCGCAGTCACACAGGAGAGAAGCCTTATCACTGCACCGAGTGTGGGAAGAGATTCAATCAGTTAGCACATCTTCAGTCACACCAGCGCATTCACACAGGAGTGAAACCTTATCAGTGCACTGAGTGTGGGAAGAGTTTCACAGTGGTACAAAATCTTAAAAGACACCAGCGCAGTCACACAAGAGAGAAGCCTTATCACTGCACTGAGTGTGGGAGGAGATTCACACAGTTAGGACATCTTCAGTCACACCAGTGCATTCACACAGGACTGTAATTGCATCTGCAAGATTCCACTTTTGTCTCATGTATGACTGAGTCTCTTAGTTTGAACAGTAGGATTATTAGATGTAACTACCCACTAGTGACCAAGTCTCTACTCTAGCTCTTTCAAGTCAGTGCTAGTGTAAATTCTGAAGCTCACACCTCAAACAATAGCTTGGTTGTTGACAGGCTCTGACTGCAATATAACGCCCCCACAATATACAGTTTCAGAATGGAGATTGAAGAACTGATTTTTATCCGTAAACTGAGAAGAAATGCCAAAGGTGCATACCTTGAAAATGTCCCTGTAACGGAGGGAAGTCTTACGTTTGTGGGTCATCACTGAATAATAATGAGGCAGACAAAGCATTGCATTGCAGATTTAATTCAACACAGGGGCTGCCATTAGGGTACCAGCAATGGTAGCCCTAGTGTCAGATTTAATAAAGAAAACAAACCAAAGCTAAAAATAGAAGTTAGCCACACAAAGCGAGCACTAGCCTTATTAAAAGAAGACATCCCACTCCAGGAACCTACTACACTTTGCAACCCTCTGTATACTGTTTGAGATCAACATCCCCTAAACCTACTACTGTTGCTCCCGAAGTCCCGGCCTCCCAGCGATTCCGGGTCGTTGCAACGGTCTTGGCTGGGCCAAGCCTTCACAGGCACCGTCTTGCAGTTGAAGGGTTCCGTAGTAGTTAATCCTGCAGACCGGACGCTCTCCTCCTTGATGTTAATAAACCACCCCTCTGTGTCGCATAGTGGTGCAGGCGCCTCAAACTGTGGCACAGATGCCTTCTGAGCCGCATGCAGCCTCCCCGGGCACACCCCCCAGCCAATCCGGACCTCTTGATCCGCTCAGCACCGGGCGAATCTACCTGCTCAATTGGTTGCCTAGCAATGCGTCTCCTGAAACGTCCCAGCTGCACACATCCATGCAAGAACCAGTGACAGGGTTCTCACTGTCAAAGTTATTATTGTTTTAAGTGCTTTACAAAATCATTTTAAAGAATTACTGGTAAAATATTCATGTTGTGTTTTGAAATTATTCCAAAATAAACAGAAAAAACTACTTGGAAAAACCTAGAAGGCAGTGTGGTCCAGTGGTTGAAGTCCAGGGTTTGTAACCAGAAGGTCACCGGTTCAAATCCCACCCCTTTCACTGACTTACTGTGTGACCCTGAGCAAGTCATTTGTGCTCCGTCCTGCAGATGAGATATTAAATCAATGTCCAATTGTAAGTGACTCGGCATATAATGCACAATTCACAGCCTACCTCTGTAAAGCGCTTTGTGATGGTGGTCCACTATGAAAGGTGCTATATAAAGATATTATTATTATTGTGTGCAATATATCCTCTTAAATGTAGGAAAGGCTGTGTTGCACTGTAGTTGTTCTCAGGATGTGTTTCCTGTTCCCTTCATGCACTCTTATTAAAATGCTGTGAGAAATTCTAAATAACCTGATTAATAAATATAACAAGGAGCTGAATTGAGTGTGGTGTTGTTGAAATATATTTTTTAGATTAAATAAATGTTGATTTATTTATTAATTTAAACAGGAGATTTGCCCACTGATCTTGAGCCCAAATGTACAAACAACACAATAAATGACATTTGTGGTTCAAACTTAAAAATCGGCAGGATACAGAGATCAAAGAATATCATGAATTTGTTAACGTGGACTGAAGGAGAGGCATGGGCAGGAGCTTCTAAGCAATTCCAAAAAGCAGTCTTTGAAACCATAGAAAGAAAGATTATCAAATTCCATCTTCATAGTATGGTGGACATAATTCCACGTCTTCGGGAGTTGAAGTGCAAAGGATAATTTGCCCATACGTGATCGAACCCTTGCAACAGCCAAATTAACAGCATCCTGAGAGTGTAAACTATAGCCAATGCTTGTTCTTTCTACCAGAGCACTCGAATAAGGAGGTACCAAACCATTACAAAACTTTAAACACAAAACAATACCAATAAAAAGCCTCTGGTTCATAGGTGAGAGCCAGCCTAATTGTATGTACATATGATAGTGATGTGTCAAAGGGGAACAGTCTGGAAAAAAATCTGCAACATGAATCATACAGTACACGCTTTCAAGCAAACTGATAAATATAAATCACCATAATCTAAAACAGGAAAAATAGTAGCAGTCACTAACTTTAGCCTGCTAGACTGGGAAAAGCAGCTTTATTTCTAAATTGAAACCAGAAGAAATGTTTATTCTGGGCAGTCTGTGTGAAACGAGGCTGTCACAGTCAAGATTTAGCAAAAAGGTACTTTGTTGTTTTGTTTGTAATTAAATGTATTTTGTATTTCAAAACTGGTAAACCACTTAGCTGTCCAGTTTGTTAGTTTAGGTTTGTGAAAAGTTTAGTTAGCGCTTCTGTGTGAGTTAGGTTTTTGTTTCTGTTTTATTTCCTTTTGTTATTCTAAATAATAAAAGTGCGCACATGCTAAAAATATTCAAATCTTGTGTCTGGGTCCCGTATTTAAAAGGGCAAACGAACTCGAGTGAGTAACATCTTTCACATATGGTGGCAGCGGTACCAAGCCCTATGGACCCAGCGCAATTTTTATACATTTTTTTTAAATGGAAATTGAAGACCTAATAAAGAAGTTGGAGCAGTCGACTGCGGTTCAGCAGGAAGCCAACCACCTGCAGCGAGAGGCCAACCGGGAACAGAGACAAAAGTGGGGATTGCCAGACCCGGAGGTCTCGGAACCAGAGGTGTTGGAGCTGCAGCGGGTGATGCCGAGAGTGGCGTGGCTGGCACATCATAATGATGACATCATAACTTTATCAAACATTTTCATTTGAACAAAGGGTTGTAAATCACAGAAAATGCATTCAGTTAAAACTACCCTTTTGTGAAATAGCTAAGTTACTCATTTTTACTTAATAATTACATTTCTATTTTCCTGATGCGATTCCAGACAATGCAGTACCAAAATAAATCATAAATCAAGTCCCATAGTTATGATTCTAATGAACTAATTCGATTTTAATCAATTTCCTGAATGATAAATTACTTAATTTTTAGTGATTTAAGTAAGACTTTTAATACCCTACATTTTGAATGTTTGTAAATTTAGTAGTTAACACAAAAATACTGTTTTTATAACAGTTAACATAAGAACATAAGAAAGTTTACAAACGAGAGGAGGCCATTCAGCCCATCTTGCTCGTTTGGTTATTAGTAGCTTATTGATCCCCGAATCTCATCAAGCAGCTTCTTGAAGGATCCCAGGGTGTCAGCTTCAACAACATTACTGGGGAGTTGGTTCCAAACCCTCACAATTCTCTAACATTTATGGGGTTTTCAAGCAGGGCAATTTACACGTGAAATGGCGATGCTCGTGTAAATCAGGTTTGTGGCTGAAAAAATGGCCAAAGAGAGGGATAGGGTAAATCTCATTTATTCGTGTAGTTGACGAAACACATGGGTAATCCATGTCATGTTGTATATCTCTTGTGGGTTTACAGTTCTGTATAAAACCATTTACCATGAACTACCCTTGTTGTAGTATTAAAGCAGCTGTTTGAGAATACCCTTGCTGTAAAAACTACACTAAAGTTAAAACACGAAGCACAAGTGAGCTGCTTAAATGTAACTGAATTTCATCAGTATCTGCCACCTCCCTTTCAAGCCGTCCGGATGGGTAGGGTTTCTAAGCCAGGGTAGTATACGCAGCATCACCTGATCCCCTATATGCTGTATTAACCAACCAGGCATGAGTTATTTTGCTTTATTACAGCAGCTTAAATTCATCCGTGTACCACTTCTCTGCACATTTTCACAAAATTTCACTAGTAATCTTCAAAAACAGCATGAGTACTTTACGCATAGCTAATTTACATATCAACCCCCACCTTTCCCATTCATTTGCATGACGTTGGGTGAAAAGCCTGGTTACTCGAGTAAAAAAAAACTGAGCGAACGGAAACCCAAAAAAAGCATTTTACACGAGACATTTTTCTCGTGTAAATGTCTCGAGTTAAAAAAACTCACATGGAAACCCTATGATTGTTAATAATAATAATAATAATAATAATAATAATAATAATAATAATAATAATAATAATAATAATAATACAAACTTCTAAAATGTTTTTAAAAATGAACTATAAAAAAGCAATACGTATCTGTGATAGAGAGAGAAAGGATCGATGCTGTAAATCTCCCTCCCGATTAGAAAGGGCGCTGTGTAAGGGGGAAGGTATGCTGCCTCCTAGATCTGCCACCTTGGTGGTAGGTGGAAACCGGAAGGTGACCATATTAGGAGGGGCGCGTACCTGCAAGTACTCAGGACGATTCCATTGCATTCAGCTGCGGGGCAGCACTCTATTGGATAAACCGTGGCGATGTGTTGATTGCAGGGAGGAGTTTTCTGGGTACAAAGGGGAAGCAGCTACGTCAGTACCTCCCCTTGCACTGAGAACGTAGACCGACCGGTCGGAGCTGGTGTTTGTTTCTGTTTTATATTACGTGTTTGTTTGTGTTTTCATAGAGGAGCAGGAGGACGGGAGGCTGTAGCCGGAGAGCCAGCATTAACCCCAGAGCACGCCCCTCACCACACAGCACAACACCGCACAGCGCACGCACCACGATCCCCGGAGGACTAGAGCACAGTTTTTGTGCACAGAGGATTGTGGCTAACGGAGTATCTTTTTGTTTACCTTTTTGGACTCGGACCTTTTGGTTGTTTTTGCCCCAATACCATTGTTGGTAGCAGGGCTTATTATTATTTCTCATTGGTGGATTATTATTTATGAACTTTGTGTTGGATTTAATAAAAGGAAGATAATTATTATTGGGAAACAGCAGCCTGGACATTACATTCTTTTGCACTGCACCAGTCATCTTTACCACAGTATCATTATCAAAAAGAATTTATTGTTTAATCTCAAACGTGTACATTGTTATACAATGAAACACATTAAAATCCACAAACATGACAAACAAATATATATTTATTGGAAAATAGGTCCTTCTGCCTTCGATGATGCCATTTCTTTTACTTTGTAAAGATTTTGTAAAAATGTTTGTTTACTGCACTGAGGTAGGTCTGTGCAGCAGTAACATTGCAAAACACTCACTTTCATGGCTATTTCCTAACATGGTCATCTACTGGAAATACACAAATAGGACCTTGTTTTAAAGCTCTGTCTCTCCTCTTTCCAAAGGTTGCTGGCAGGATAGTTAACATTGGGCTGACCCTATAGAGTTAAAGGTTGTCTAAAAAAATATGTGCGCCCCCTAGGGGGGAGCGAAGCAATCCAAAGGGAAGCGTGAGAAGCATCCAAAAAATAAAAAGTAAAACTTTATTATAATGGAACAATAGTGCCTTTATAGAAAGAGTGACGGACAGTTTCCTGTTTAAACACGATTTTGAGGGGTATGTTTTCTCGGCCGTTTCAAAACCGATCGGGACACCATTTGGCACACTTAATGTCCGTGTCACTGATAATTGTTTTGGTATAGATTGTGAAAATCTGTTCATTAGTTTTAAAGTTACAGAATTTTGTAAAAATTAGTTTTTACAATTTATTCAGACCATTTTTTTGTGCTCAAATAACTAAAAAACGCTGCGAGTTTAAATACCTCCTTTGGTAGGCTTGTAGAACTCATTAACGAGGAGTGCCTTTTTGTGGAACCAACAAAATCAATCAAGTAATTACCAAGATAGTTGGGCTTTTCCTAAGAACATAAGAACATAAGAAGGTTTACAAATGAGAGGAGGCCATTCAGCCCATCTTGCTCGTTTGGTTGTTAGTAGCTTATTGATCCCAGAATCTCATCAAGCAGCTTCTTGAAGGATCTCAGGGTGTCAGCTTCAACAACACTGCTGGGGAGTTGGTTCCAGACCCTTTGACCCATAGACGGAATTACAGTTTTATAAAGGGGACAGTTTTTAGCCACCTATTGTACTTTGGGATGTTTAACTCTGTCTACGGCTATTGCATGGTTATAAATAATCTATAATGCTTTATTAACACTCTACAACATAGTTATTAAACGTATATTATATATTTATAAAATATTATTATTTATTTCTTAGCAGACACCCTTATCCAGGGCGACTTACAATTGTTTCAAGATATCACATTATTTTTACATACAATTACCCATTTATACAGTTGGGTTTTTACTGGAGCAATCTAGGTAAAGTACCTTGCTCAAGGGTACAGCAGCAGTGTCCCCTACCAGGGATTGAACCCACAATCCTCCGGTCAAGAGTCCAGAGCCCTAACCACTACTCCACACTACTCCATATTAATACGCAGCACCTTAATATAAAGTGTTACCTAATAGGTTAAGAAAATGGACACTGTAGGCTATAAACGGGTCACAGATTGCTGTACTGTACAAGTTATTTGCTATGCAGATGTGCACTCTCCAGTAATAATATTATGTGTGTGTCTGTAGTAGGCCTGATTTAATTTTTTTTTTTTTTTAAATCCCAATGAAAAGCTTTCACAGAGTCACGTTTACAAAGAATTCTGCATTTGGAGACAATTAAAAAAAAATAACAACTTCAGTGTGTTTCTAGTCTGTACAAGACTAGCAACCCCCTTTTTATCAATAGCTACCCAATTTCGTTTAAGAAAACTCGATATCACACAAGACTGCGCTGGTCACGTTGAGGTCACAAACGCATTAGCTGCTGTTTACAGTTAAACAGAGATCATGAGAACATTTTTTAAAAAAAAGTTTAATCAAACTTTAGGTTGTAAAATGCTGGCGATGCAAATAATGTAGTGCCACATAGTAGTACAACTGCTGAAACTGACAGCACGGAGGCACATGTGAATGCAACTTACTTCAATTATACAGTACAGTATACAGGTGCTGTGGTTTCCAGAACTCGTAGCAGTTGTTTTTAGTTGTTTTAAGTTTTAAGTTTCTCTTTCTCCTCTCTTGCTCCCGTTCCTCCTCTCGAACACCCACCTCGATTAGCAACAATTAATCAATTAATTAACTCGGGAGATGGTCACCTTCTGCACAGGGTTTTGTTAAGATGGGGCCTCCTCATCCAGGCTGCCAAACAATAACACACAAACACTTCGGACTTTAAATCAATACTAGCCAGAACAAAACAATAACAAAGCAAAGTACCCGTTTTAACTAACACAAAACTATACATTGTAAATCCTAAGACATCGTGTTTTTACATAAACACAAAATGCAAACACCCGTTCAAAATAAACAAATACATTTTATTTACATGCAAAAATCTGCCCTGCCACAGAAAATAAGCGAGCCCATCGAGAGCAGTAGTTGTATATATTAGTACAGCTGTGTTTTTTTTTTACTATATATTTCACGCATTGTTGTCTTTATATTAATATAATTAAGGGCAAGGATGAGGAATTTAGTAAAATTCTGTGTTTTTGAGTGTGACTTAAGTGTACCATACCCCGCGCTTTGTAGTTTTCCACATAATGAAAAACTGACAAAAATTGAAAATGTGACATTTCAAAATGTAACATGAAATACTGTACTACTATTACGGCATTTTGTGATATCATTGCGTAGTTTGTTTTATTACATGATGTTAAATCAAATATCCAAATTACGTTAATATCGTTTTTTTTTGTTTTTGTCACAATCCTAAAAATTCTAGGTGATGCAAAACTTTTGACCACAGCTGTAGCTCAATAAATCTTAATAATCTACTTTGGATTGTGTTTGTTGAAATCTAAATTGATGTTTCAACACCTTACCTACATTGCATAGCTCTGGTACAACCACATCAAAAAGCTCTCCTGTAGATATAAATGTATTTCAAATTAAAACTTCATTTCTGTGCAGTTCATTTTTCAAATTCTGTTTTGAGAATGGGTATGTAGTGCACTGTACTGTACTGTAGTAAAAAGTCAATTAAATAACGATACGTTACGTTTTGTTTGACTCTCTCCTCTGGATCTGCAGTCGGCGTAAACTGTTGTTGATTCTTTCTTTAGTCGAAGACTTAAGTTTCACATCTAAACCGTCACTTTAACTAAAACCATTCAGATTAAAAAAGACTGACAGTCCAATCCGTTAACATCGTTAAAAGGTTGTGTCAGTGGGTATTAAGTTACAGTTTTATTTTATAACACAATGCCGCCACTGTATTGTACACCCCTAAAGTATGAAGCAACAGTAAACAAGGATATGCAAAACGTTACAAATTGAACAAGCAGAAGAACGAATCTGTACTGAAAAACTGAACTGCATCCAGCACTGTCAATAATAATAATAACACTAAAAAGACCACATCCTGTCTGACGCGCGTTGTATTATTATTCATAAATCGCGGTTTACAAAAGAAGTTTTACAGTGACAAAAAAAATAAAATACTACAGGAAAAGTAAAGGCATTGTACAAACAGAAGTTAAACAATTGGAAAGACACGTTTTAAAAAAGTATGTTTTGAGACGGCTTTTAAAAATATTCAAAGGCTCAGATTCCCTGATCACTTTCGGAAGAGCATGGAAAATGCGAGGCGACTTTTCATTGGATCATTTAGTACACGTACTATTTTCTTTAAATTGATTGGCTCTTATTTCATTTCTAAAGAACTGATTGGCCCAAATTTGTACGTGTAGTAAAAATAGTACGTGTAGTTAACAAAATAGAAGGCATAGCGTATCGCAGTACTACACATAGTAATTTATTTGAAACGTGTACCAACAGCACACACAGCCTTCCATACAAAAGATTACAAAGATCATTGAGCACGAAACTGGCGCCATTTCGGATCCAAAATAGGACATTGCAATGTAAAACACAATACAGTCAGAGCCAACATGGAGAAAACTGGTATCCAGTGTCATAACCGCCTGTTCTCATCGTGATGCGGACATGCTTCGACAGGGAGGTCAGCCAATCACTTTCACAAGCTGAGTTCAGAGACTTTCTGCAGCCAATAATATGCGAAGATTACAACCAGACACGCCCACTACTGTTGACGCTTTTATTTCGTTCCAGGAAATTGAAGCGTTGGTTTGTTTATGCTGGGAGATAGAGGTGGCTGCAGACAGTGCTGACAGTACAACATTGTATTATCTGCTGTTTAAAGGATTTAGGTTGAGTACAACTGTTTCCTAATAAGTTATGTTTATTTTTGTTCGTTTTTTTACCTGCATTGAGTTCTGAAACAAAGAGTCCCTTTTCTGTTTTATTTAAGAACTCATACAGACTGGAGCGCGAAAGTTACTCCTTGGAAAAGTAAAACGAGTCTGCTGTTTGTTTTCCTTCATTATCGCACCAGAAGTGCTGATTTTATATGAATGGGAATTCTTAAACAAATAATACATTAAAATCAAACAGGATTCCGCTACTCGAGTCTCAAGCTAAAACCAGTGAAGATGGACGTCAGTGTCTCCGTGTCGTTCTTTCAAGACGAGCTCGCCTCTACCATCGAGCACGCAGTGAAAGCGGCTGTAGACACCGTCTTGTGCGAAATCACAAAAGTTGTCGGCGGCAAATTCACTGAATTCCAAATGGAAATGGCTGGAAAGGAGAAAGAGAATGAAAGTCTGAAGCTGAGATTGGAAATATCAGAGAGCGAGTTGAAAGCAGTGCGGGAATGCATGAACGCTGCAGATGCAGACATTAAACAACCTCTCAGAAACATGAACCCCGACTGTAATCAACAAGACTTTCAGAGAAATGAGAACCAGGGATTATTTCAAGGTAAGCTTGATATTTCTGATGGTATTCCTTGGTCATTTCAACTCTTTAAATAGATTTTATCAATTTTATTGGTTCGAATTTCTCTTCAGCCACTTTTATTGTTTTTCGACCTGAAAAAGAAACAAGGACCAGGGGTCACACATGGAGATTAGATAAAGGGGCATTCAGAACAGAAAATAGGAGGCACTTTTTTACACAGAGAATTGTGAGGGTCTGGAACCAACTCCCCAGTAATGTTGTGAAGCTGACACCCTGGGATCCTTCAAGAAGCTGCTTGATGAGATTCTGGGATCAATAAGCTACTAACAACGAAACGAGCAAGATGGGCCGAATGTCCTCCTCTCCTTTGTATACTTTCTTATGTTCTTATGCTTCATGAGTGCTGTTAATAACTCAACTCTACTGTCCTAATATTACACCAGTCTAATTAATTATCCAGACTATAAGGCCCTGTCCACACTACATTTCTAGATTTCGAGAACCATACTCAAAACAGTTTTAATGAATCCAGCTCAAAGCTTCCTCACTGAAGTACTGTTTTAGTTCGGCTTAATGCATCCACACACCATTAAAACAGTTCGGTTACAGTTCCTAGCAGCGCAATGAACAATGGAAAGTAATACGCTAGTATCCCACAATGCACTGTATTTTATTTTAAAATAATGTGTTGTGTCCCATATTAACAGAAGTCCATATTGCTAAAAAGAAATAAAACAAGTATTTTTGAAAAAGTAAATGCAAACACACAAGTAGGGCTTGAAGTTTTCGGGTTTTATTTTTAATCAAATTCAGCTGATTCTGTTAAATCATTAAACTCAGAAAAAGCTGTTAATTACAAAACAATCTTTGTTTTTACCTTCATGTCTTGCCTGAGCCTAATTCTGGTCCCCTTAATTTTATTTCAAACAGAGCTGACAAATTACGTTAATTGTTCATCCCAGATCCTACTTTTAACTCTCATTTCATTTTTGCAGTTGCCTAATTTAACGTTGTGCTTTTGTTATTTTCCCCACTAGTTTATCAGAGGTGTCTTGACAGGTGTTTTTTTTAAGCATAAAAATGAATGTCTCGTGCGGAGTGCACACTGATAGCAAGTCCTTCAGGCGCCTGTTCCGAGTATTTCGCAAAACATACCACAAAGCATTTTGGGATAGTGGAGGATATACACAAAAATGTAGTTTGGTATTACAGCGACCACACTTCTGACAAACCGCACTACCTGATGCGATCTAATTTAGAACCGGACTCGAGACTACCTCCTGAGGTGGGCTCAAGTCCAGTTCTAGAGTACAGTATTAAACGCTGCGTAGTGTAGACGCAAACCGTATTTAGCACTGTTTAAACCGGTTTAATGGCAACTAATATGGTTTCAAGCCATAGTGTGGACAGGGCCTAAGATTCTAATGGGTATTCTACAAACTACAAGAAAGTACTAGTCTATATCTGTAAACCTTGACCAGTCTAATGAAGAGACTTTAGGCTGTCATACTGGTAAAGTGATATCTTGTATGGAGTAAACTGTGGCTAGTAAATAATAATAAAATAAATTTAAAAAAAAAAACATATTGCAGAGGGTTAGGATAATGATTTGTGACCTTTGATATCTATATACAGCAGCAAATTTAAACTGTTTGCATGCAAATATATTTTTAGATAAATGATAGATTCCCTTTCAATTCCAAGACGACTACCAATCCCATACATTACGTATGGGATATGCCTGCCCATTGGGTAGGTATCGCTGAGCTCTCTATACCACAGCTGCCGATAGGCCCCTTCCTGGGATGATGCACTCTGTCCCGCCCACCGAGGGATGTCATCCCAAGGAAGCCATTTCTCTTTTTCCTTCTCAAGATGGTACGGTAAGGACCTCTGTGTTGAGCTGAGCGTGTTGATAGAAAATAACTTCTCAAGTCGAATCGAGTCAATTGTATTTCCCTTGCATTCGTGCTGAAAGCCACTTTCCCTCTTTGAAAAGACCAAGCCTTTTGCCTTTGTGTCTTTCAGCAGCCTCCTCGCTTGCATGGTAGGCCACTCTTTGTTATCTGTCTGTCGTGTGTGAGTGACTACCTGTGCAGTCACCCGTGAGTGGTTGTCTATTTCTTTTTGTACACAGTTCCTCCACGGGGCTAGGCCTTGCCGTATCCCCACTGTTGAGTGACTCCTCCAGCCGCGCTCTCCTGCACGGGGCTAGGCCTTGCCGTATCCCCACTGTTGAGTGACTCTTCCAGACGTGCTCTCCTTCACAGGGCTAGGCCTTGCCGCATCCCCGCTGTTGAGTAGACCTCGCCGGCTGCGTAGGCCCACCCACCTCGGTGATTCGGGCCTTGTAAACAAAGAGTGTGCTCTCCCCTATACTGTCTTTCTACCGTGGTTTTGCTGTTTGCTTCAACTCTTGGTATGCACGGTGCACATGGTGCTTGGCCATTGCCACAGAACTAACGCAGAAGCGCACGCTGCTGTACGGTACTCGGTGCATGTAGTGCCACGGTACTCGGTGTGCACAGGGCTCGGTGCACACGGTGCTTGGTGCCACTGCTACACTAGTGCACGGGTATATGGTGCTACATGGTACACGGTGCACGAGGTGCCCACGGTGCTCGGTTCACACGGTGCGCACGGTGTTCGGTACCCTCTGCTACAGCGCTAGTGGGTGAGCACACTGCGTTTGCACTTTTAATCAGACTCATGTCAGGCAAGTCGGGGTTCCACCCCTGCACAGCCTGCAGTGTGAATATCCCGCAAGAGGATAAATATACCCTCTGTGCACGGCGCTTGGGCTTCTAACATACCACCTTGGCCCTTGAGAGGGATGTGGCCTGCAGCATCTGAGCAGATTTTTAGCCCCGGGTGAAGGAAGCTAGGTTGGAGAAGACGAGCTCCGTGTCCTGAATGGCCAGACCGTCGGCGGCTCTTGGAGCCCCAGAGCTCCTCCTCCATGACCTGTCTCAGGACCCCCTGCTGGATATCCCCGATGTGCAGGCCTCCCGTAGTCGCTCCCATCTCCGCAGGCGAGGAACATTATGGACCTCAAAGCCCAGATGGCCCAGGTCCTGGAGCTTTTGGCCAAACAGGCACCTGTGGCCCCAGCCGCAGTCCAGGCTCTGTTGCAGCCTCAATTGCCATACCCCCCCCCCCAGGGGAGTTCGGGGTGGATGGGAAGAGGCATCCCAGCTGGTGCAAAAGGACACGCTTTCTATAGCGGCCTCTGGGGAGGGGGCCTCCTTCTCCTCTGACATGCAGGTAGGCGAACCCCCTGCTGAGGAAGAACCTGGCTTCGAGGTAGCCTCGGAAGCCAGTGCTCCCCCGTTGTCCAGCTCGGTTTTGGCACTTATGGGACGCGCTGCAGCCTTCCTGCAGGTCCCCTGGTCCATTTTCCGCCCTCAAAAGTTCTAGGCCTTCCCAGATTTCATGGAGGAGGTACGCTCCTCCTGGGATCGTCCGGCCTCAGGTCCTAGTGTGCTAAAGCAGGCCGCACCGCTTGCCTCTCTAGAAGGCACGGAAAAGCTTGGCCAAGTGGGGTTCCCCCCGGTAGACTCCACCATCGCGGCCCTGGTTAAGGCCCCGCCGGTGGGTGGGTTGGCTAGAGACCCGGCATGCCCGAACCCTCAATGCAAGGTGATGGAGACACATCTCAAGCAGGCGTATGCAACACAGGCGCAGGCAACTCACCTCTCAAACACAGCGAGTGTGCTCACGGCTTATATGGACGGTGTACTGCGTAAGGCCCCGCTCCCTGAGCTGGTGGCCACAGAGTTACGTATCCTGTCCAGATCTCTGGTCTCCAAGGGCAAGCTCTTGGCCGGAGCCTGGCTAGCTTGATTGTGGCTTGTAGACAGCTGTGGCTGTCACATGCCAGAGTTCCTGATGCGGATAAGGCCGTGCCGCTAGACACGCCTATATCCCCAGGACATACCTTTGGGCCAGCCGTGGAGGAGATCTTATAGAGATCCCGCCAGGAACGCGAGGTGTCCCGGCAGGTGGCCGTGTTGCTCCCTCCCCGCACTTCCGCGTGGGGCAGGTCGAGCCGCTGGCGAGCTCCTCAGATGCAGACTGTCACCAGGACAGTTCCATTTCCCATGGCTCCGCTGGATGACCTAAGGCATCGTCTACAGGGCACACCAGCGGCAAACAACCGGGCCCACCTGGCAGGCAGAGGGAATGCAGGACGTGGCCAGCCCATACACCAGCATTACAGGAGGCGTTTCCAGGGCCAGCGCCCTAAACAGCCACTCCTAGCTGCCCCGCCTCAGCGTCAGCAGCCCGAGCAGGGCCCCTGAAGGCTGGCGGCCTCGGACCCCCTTTCCTGCACAACAGTTGCAGTACTGGCGAGCTTGCACCTCAGACGCCGGGTGCTCGCCACCGTGCAAAACAGTTACGTGCTTCAGTTCCTCTTGGGACCTCCTCCCTTTCAAGGTATCACAAATACTTTCGTGACAGACCCTCTCCAGGCCTCGGTACTTCAGAAGGAAGTGGCAACCTTGCTGTGCAAGCGAGCCATTTGTCTCGTAGACCCCACCTCCCACAGAGAGGGGTACTACTCGAGGTATTTTCTGGTACCCAAAAAAGATGGCGGCTTTCGCCACATCCTAGACCTGAGGCTCCTCAACGGGTTCTTAAAAGAAAGGAGGTTCCAGGTGCTGACGCACCGTCACATTCTCCACTCCATCCGGCCAGGTGACTGGTTCACCAGCGTGGACTTACAGGATGCGTACTTTCACATTCCCATTCGTCCACAGCACAGTAAGTATCTCCGCTTCTCTTTTCAAGGAAGCGTATGAGTTTGCTGTGCTGCCAATCGGCCTCTCCCTAGCTCCATACGTTTTAAAATTGTGTGGACGCTATCCTGGTTACAAAAACACAGATTCAGATTCATGATTCAATAATACAGTCTCTTTGTCAGGACTCGGCTCTACACAGGTCCTCACCCTCGCACAGCCACACAGGCTTGTTTACTCAGGACTTTTATACCGACCTTCTCCCAGTAAATTACACACAGCTGTCTCAGGTTAGCTGATTACTTAAACTATCAGTTCTTTACCTGTTAAGCCATTCTGTGAAATTACATATTTTTACAGACTGTAAAAATGGTAGGACTGCATATTTTCCCCTACCATTTTATTACAGCATTTAAGCCATGGTGTACAGACCTTGGGTTATGCAGGGCTGTGACAGAGATCGAATGATTCTTGGTGTTAGATCTCCCTCTCAACCTGTGAGGGCACGGTGTAAGAGGAACAGAGTACCTTTAATTAAATGGCACGACAATTTATTCCGTACGGTAGGTGGAAGTCGGTCATTTAGGAGAGGGACGGAGCTACTGTATCCAAACTCATTGACCCAAACGGTAAACGGTGTGGCATCCGAGGATTGGAGGAGCGGATGCGCTCGTTAACTTAGGGGTCATGAGCGAGTATATAAATAGGGGGGTAGCTGTTCATTTGTGAATGGTTAGAGAAAGAACCAAAAGGAAGCCCTGTAATTTGTGAGAACCGTGAGTGTTGTATTTGTTAGTCTTTCTTGTAACATTGTTCTGTTTGTGTCGTTTTAAGACTACTAACACTATCCGGAGCTGCAGCCGCAGGCCAGCAACAAATCCGGACACCAGCACTTCCCTGTTTCACAGCGTACTGTCTTTTCACCACAAGCACTTAAATCACGCACCGTAGGAACTGTGTCTGTGTCTTTCTGTTTTGTGTGGGTGATAAAACTGGACTTTTGGTTGCGGGTCAAACCCGTGGGAGTTTACAAAAACCGAAGTGATACACGCCGCTGTAATCCCTTCCAACATTATTATTTACAGGTATTTGCATTTAAGGCTCTGGACATTGTAATTTATCAATAAACACCCTTGCACCTGTTAGTAATTGTCTGTGTGATTCGTACCTGCACTGCACTCACCTGTATCCATTCACCACTTTGCCACAAGGGCCCAATATACTTCTGAAATTAAAGGGAGGGTTTGTGGGAATTCAATTAAGATCACAGGACAAAAAAGACAATAGTTATTTTTTAAGTTATTTTATTTATTTATTTATTTTTTATGTAACGTGTCATCATATTAGCTAGCTGTAAAGTAAATTCATGTTTAATTTATTTTTATTTCAGGAGATCTATCGTACCGTTCAATGGATACCATTTTCATTCTTTAACAAATGGCTGTATTTAAATATTGAATGAAATATTTTTAGCAAAAAATAAATGTCATTTAAAAAACAAAAATGTTAGTTCTAATGTATACTGAGAATCAAAAGAACTGTATCACTTATATTTGAGCATCAAAAGAAACTTATCACTTTTATATTTGGGTAAAATTCACTAGATGTGATCGAAAAACGACAAACTCTGTTTTAGAGCAGATGGAGTGACTTTTTATTGTGCTGATTAACAATTGACATCACGAAGATGCTGCAAAATGATCTGTCGATCTGGGGCAGGTGTTGTGACTCTTGGTCTCCCGGTTCGTGGCTCTGTCATTAAGTGTGTCTGGTTATACCGTCTCGCCAGGTTTGAAATTGCTGGCTGTGAGCACCCAAGACGGCGAGCCACAGCACGCTGCCCTAGTCCAGCCTCCAACATGCCGATCGCACGAAGGCGCTGCTCTGTTGACAGATGTGGCATATTGTTTTTTTTTCTGTTATTTTCTTTATTGCTTTTATTCAAGCTTGCAATTCAACAGCTGAAATCGCTCCATATCCAGTGTCCAATCAACTGTCTCACTAATTAGGTGATTAAGTGCATCTGCTTCAGTCATCACTCAAGCGTGTCATGGTCAAAGATGAATGATCGAGTGATTAAAAAGAACCCAAAAACATTTTGTCAATGTCTATCATTTATATACCTTGTTTTTTATTTTTATTTTTAATAAATGTGTTATAATGGTGATAAGTTTCTTTTGATGCTCGGTATGTATTTGTTTATGGTTAAAACCACTCCTTGACAAACGCCTACTCTGGATCAAAAACGTCGTTCCTATCATACTGTAACTGTAAGCAAGTACTTAAGTGTTTTTTAGCTCCCTTAAACTAAAAGTCACCATGGTAAATTTGCACAGTGATTTTGCAGTTTTCCACTAGTTATCCTTTGCATTTATCATGTTTTAATATGCTGTACCATACCTCACTGCTTCAATATGCAGCATTAAGTTTTCAATGCATTTCTCTATGGTAACGGTTATAAGAGCTGTACGAACTGTTGTTGTGATTCGGGTTCAGTAGGAACCTGGCTAGTATAAATTTGAATACTTTTCTTTCACGCAGATCCAAAAGAGAGCTGTGCTATGCTTAAATCTAAAGCCTATGAAGGGTCAAGGATAGAAGCAGTTTACACACAAGAGGAGCCCTTTGACCAGGAGTGGTGTGGAAGTCTAAAGCAGGTTACAGAGCTGACATTTGTTAAAGATGAAGAGGTCCCTCGACTGGAATGTGTTCCTATTAAAGAGGAATTCTTAGAACAGGAATGCGTCCCCATCGCAGAGGAAGTTCCGAATGAAAATAATATCTGTACACTCGAGGAGAACAACAAGCTGGGATCCAACCTGTATGATGGTTGTCCACCTGAATGTGAACTGGGATTTAGAGGTAATCGTACAAAACAAACAACATTGAGCTGACTATTAGTCTTCCAGAAATGAGTTACTAAATTGTAGAAGTGTGCTGAAGATTAAAATTTTTGGTCATTCCAGCTCAATTTATCCTAACCACTATGTCAATGGTCTGCAAGTTGCAACATAACTATCCTTGCTACTGTAGCATCTGCTAGATGTGGACCCACTATTATCTTCTCATCAATGGGTGATGCCAAATCCAGTCGGCTTGCTAAGTGTCATCAGAAGAAACATTTCAATACAGCACTTGCATGTAAACCTGATCTTATACTTTTATTCCTCAAAGTAATATTAAGTGGAAATTAGTGAGTGATATTAACCAGAGTGTGTTAATAATCAATGTGATATTCCCAAGCATTTATCCTGATTGACACCCATTATATTATGCTTGCAAATTTCAATGTGATGACAATAAAAGGAGGCTGGTGTTAACAGGAGTGATATTAAGCGGGTTTGACTGTATTCTCATCAGTGTTCACTCTAGGAGTTGTTCATGATTATGAGGGGAAGCCCTGCAGAAGAGTGAATGTGTAAGAATGCTGTGCAATAACCTTTGTCTCTTCTCTTTTTTTCCTCTAGCTGCAAAAAGAAATTACACAGGAGGGGCTCTATTTCCCTGTGCTGATTGTGGGAAGAGTTTCAGTCGTTTCTCACAGCTTAAAATCCACCAGCGCGTTCACACAGGAGATAAACCTTATCACTGCAATGAGTGTGGGAGGTGTTTCACACAGTTACAAAATCTTAAAAGACACCAGCGCAGTCACACAGGAGAGAAGCCTTATCATTGCACGGAGTGTGGGAGGAGTTTCACAGTGTTACAAAATCTTAAAAGACACCAGCGTGTTCACACAGGAGAGAAACCTTATCACTGCACTGAGTGTGGGAGCAGTTTTACAGTGTTACAAAATCTTAAAAGACACCAGCGCAGTCACACAGGAGAGAAGCCTTATCACTGTGCTACATGTGAGAAGAGTTTTGCACATTTAATTTCCTTGAAAACCCACCAGCAGACTCACAAAAAATGAATGTCTGAATAGTTTCAGCCACTTATCAAACCTTAAGAGACACCATAAAATTCACACAAGAGTGAAGCCCTACCCTGCACTGGGTAGCAGTGTGGAGTAGTGGTTAGGGCTCTGGACTCTTGACCGGAGAGTCGTGGGTTCAATCCCAGGTGGGGGACACTGCTGCTGTACCCTTGAGCAAGGTACTTTTACCAGATTGCTCCAGTAAAAATCCAACTGTATAAATGGGTAATTGTATGTAAAACTAATGTGTAAAGAATAATGTAATTGTGTGTAAAAATAATGTGATATCTTGTAACAAGTAGTCCTGGATAAGGGCGTCTGCTAAGAAATAAATAATAATAATAACACAGTACATGCTTGCAAGCAAACTGATAAATATAAATCACCATAATCTAAAACAGGAAAAATAGTAGCAGTCACTAACTTTAGTTGCTAGACTGGGAAATGCAGCTTTATTTCTAAAAATAAAACCTGTCTTAGGTCCCAATTTTAAAACCAATTTATCAATATGGTAATTAAAAGTAAGACGCTCATCAATAAATATACCTAGATATTTCTAAAAAAGAAACTCCATGTAATGTAACAATAACCCAAGTCAGATTGCTAATTTTCCTCCTATTAGAATATAATAGCATTGTTTTTGTCTTGGAAAAGTCTGTTGTACAATATTAAATGCAGTCTGCCGGTATCGTCAGCATATAAATGTACATTAATATTACCCATGTCAGATCTCAGGTCATTTATATAGAGGATAAAAAGGATTGGTCCAAGGAATGAACCCCTGAGGTACCCCCTGACATAGAGGTTCAAAGGTGGAAATATTCCCATCAGATCGTATTGCTTGTGTTCGATCTCTTAGCTAATCCTTGAACCAATCCACAGCCCTCTCACTAAATCCTAAACCTAATGTTTTACACAGAATTGTATGATGAACAGAATCAAAGTAATTCAGCAACAAAACACCTATGAATTTACCAGTATATGGAGCAAGTGATATATCATTAAACACCTTGAGAACTGCAGTTTGTGTGCTGTGTTTCGAATGGAATCCAGGCTGGTGAGCTGCTATGATATTATTCTGTTCTAAGAATCTCTTTAGCTGTTGTTTACTAAACTCTCAAATACTTTTGCAATAACGAAGTACAAATATAGGTGGGTAATTGTTGGAGTTTGAACGGTCACCTTTAAAATAGGGACAACATGTGCAGATTTCCAAATTGATGGGATTGTATTTGAAATAAGAGATTATATAGATCGGCTCATGGTTGTGCAATAATCCATGCTGCTACCTTTAAAAATATGGCTCCAGTCCATCTGGGCCAGCTCATTTTTTTCTGATCTAGACACAGTAATAGTTTAAGTACCTTGTATGCTTTAATAGTACGAAAATAAAAGGCTGTAAGCTTTTGCTGTCTTTGTTCAGCTAAATTAGAATCAATGTCTGATTGATCCTTGGTTTTAATAAAACCGGACGACATCTGTATAATAGATCCATCAAATGCCAAACCAGCCTGTGGCAAAGTGGTTAAGGAAGACAGACAATTGTAATCCAGGTGAAAAGGTTTGTTTTATTTGTTTTTGTCCAGTGCCTGACTGCGAAACAAACAGTAAACAATAATGAAGGTAAGTAATACAGCAGCGTGTGTTACTTCATTTATAATCCCCGGGTTTACCCAGCAAATAATAGTCCTGTTTTTATTATACACCCACACAAAACACATACACAAGTCCGTTAGTGAGTGAATTAGTGCTAGTGGTGCAAATATAGTTAGTGATACGAGTGTACGGGTTTGTGCTGGCCTCTGGAGACAGCTCCGGAAAGTGTTAGCTGTCTAGTGAATACAAACAAGCAAACAGACAGAACAAAACAAACACTCGTAGCAGCTGGTTTCGCTGTGATATCGGAGTTCAGTATTGTCTGATGATAATACGTGAAAAACATTCTCTAGCATCCAGCACAACATTTAAAACAAAGTCAAGCGAGGAATATCTTAACTGTTAACATACACGTCAATGTAAGGAGGCAGTGTGGTCCAGTGGTTAAAGTCCAGAGCTTGTAACCAGAAGGTCACCCGTTCAAATCCCACCTCTGCCACTGACTGACTCACTATGTGACCCTGAGCAAGTCACTTCACCTCCTTGTGCTCCGTCCTGCGGATGGGATGTTAAATCAGTGTCCTATTGGAAGTGACTCTGCATATAATGCACAGTTCACAGCCTACCTCTGTAAAGCGCTTTGTGATGGTGGTCCACAATGAAAGCGTTATACAAAACCAAAGATATTAATAATATATCTATCAATAAACAAGCCATATTATAACATATTGTTTGTGTTTGTTTCGCAGTTCCCTTTAATAAGCTGCATGTTGGAATTATAGATACTGTACAGCATTGTGCAGATATGCCACTGGAACTGGTTCTGCCATTTGGTGCTATTGTGTTTGTTCTTAATAAATGCTCAGTTAGTAAATAGTCTATATTTTATGTTGAAACACCTGTCCAATTTTGTGGGTTTACTATTACAAAAACATTAACTTGAAAAAGATTGAACAGTAAAAATGAGGTTTACCAGAGCTTCTAAGCAAATAAATAAATAAATAAATAAAATCGTCTCGTTAAGCTCGCCAGTTCTTACCTGAAATGTTGCCTTCCAGCAATTAAGCAACAGTATTAATTTAGCAAATGTTTAACACTTACTGTACATGTTACTTTGTTTTAATTTAGGGGCAACTTTAAAAACCTATCCTGACTAAAGTGACTGCTTAATTGGGTCTGGATGATTATGAATCCGGAATGCCTCAAATTGCTATGAAATGGGGGTCTTATTTCAATCCTTGAAATGTTAATTTTACAGATATGGCTGAGAGAGTTCGGACTACATTTTTCTTTTTTCTCTTTCTGAATAGTGGTTGCAGTCTGCACAAAACACTGCATCATGCTGTTTACTAGTTATACTTTGACATATTAAAACGCGCCCTGTTACTGTAGCATTTTACAGATGTTTTAAAACGCACTGATTACTTACTACAGACGCGCCTGTTTGTTTGGAACCACCTAGCAACAATCACCTCGAATGTGACGTCACAGTAAAGAAACGTAAACAATGGCCCGAACACTCGCAGCACGAGCAGCAGCTTTGGAATACAAAGCTCATTGAGCACGCGCACTATAAAGCAGAGGGACGAAACCGGCGCCATTTTGGATCCAAAATAGGACATTGCAATGTAAAACACAACGCAGTCAGAGCCAACATGGCGAACTCTGGTATCCAGTTTCATAACCGCCTCTTCTCATCGTGATGCGGACATGCTTCGACAGGGAGGTCAGCCAATCAGTTTCAGAAGCTGGGTTCAGAGAGTTTCTACAGCCAATAATATGCGAAGATTACAACCAGACACGCCCACTACTGTGGACGCTTTTATTTCGTTCCAGGAAATTGAAACGTTTGTTTTGTTTCAGCTGGAGAGAGAGGACGCTGTAGCCGCTGCTGATTTCACAGCATTTTATCATCTGCTGTTGAGTTAAAATGTTTTTTTGTTCGTTTATTACCTGCATTGAGTTCTGACACAAAGAGTCCCTTTTTCTGTTTTATTTAAGAACTCAGACAGACTGGAGCGCGAAAGTTACTCCTTGGAAAAGTAAAACGAGTCTGCTGTTTGTTTTCCTTCATTATCGCACCAGAAGTGCTGATTTTATATGAATGGGAATTCTTAAACAAATAATACATTAAAATCAAAGAGGATTCTGCTACTCGAGTCTCAAGCTAACAGTCAGTGAAGATGGACGTCAGTATCTCCGTGTCGTTCTTTCAAGACGAGCTCGCCTCTACCATCGAGCACGCAGTGAAAGCGGCTGTAGACACCGTCTTGTGCGAAATCACAAAAGCTGTCGGCGGCAAATTCACTGAATTCCAAATGGAAATGTCTGGAAAGGAGAAAGAGAATGAAAGTCTGAAGCTGAGATTGGAAATATCAGAGAGCGAGTTGAAAGCAGTGCGGGAATGCATGAACGCTGCAGATGCAGACATTAAACAACCTCTCAGAAACATGAACCCCGACTGCAATGAACAAGACTTTCAGAGGAACGAGAACCAGGGATTATTTCAAGGTAAGATTGATATTTCTGATGGTATTCCTTGGTCATTCCAACTCTTTAAATACATTTTTATCAATTTTATTGGTTCGAATTTCTCTAAAGACACTTTTAAAAAGTACTTCTTATGAGTGTTGTTAATAACTCAACTCTGCTGTCCTAATATTTCACCAGTCTAATTAATTATCCAGACTGTAAGACCCTGTCCACACTACATAACCGATTGCGAGAACCATACTCAAAAAACGTTTTAATTAATCCAGCTCAAAGCTCCCACACAGAAGTAATGTTTCATGTTTAGTTGTTCTTTACGCGTCCACACACTATTAAAATAGTTTGATTGCAGTACATAGCAGCGCAATGAACAGTGGAAATTAATACGATATTAATTTCTCACTGTAGTGAAAAAAAAAGCTGACAAATGGTTTTTGATTCAAAAACACTTTTATATACAAGAAAATAATATACAATACAATCATATAAGCACGAGATTTGGACTAACTTTGGACAAGGCCTCAGTACAGCTCCGTGCATATGTTTGTATCAGAAAGCACGGATATCCATAGAGTCAATTTGAAAGAGAAGAAAAGACTGACAAAACTTTACAATGTTTGGCATTTATACCTTTGTAAGCAATTGTTGACTCCACTCCCATTTGTCTTACTTCTGTCCAATGATAGGGGTTTCCACTCTGTCATTGCACATTCCCTCTGCGGGGGGAAAAGGGGGGGTTGCATACCACGTTGTACCTAGCAGGGCGCCTCCATCTTGTCTTTCAGTTCCCTTCTCCCATCCCACTCTGTCTCTGTTAGTCTCCTGCCTTTTGGCGTTTAGCTGGGACCCCTATCTTTGATTTTGAGTTGTGTTAGGCTATGCAAAACTGCACGTAGCTGGTTCTGCCGATGGGAAATGAAAGAACTCGAAACTTAGACAATACTGTATAGAAACTTTCACACACAATTTAAACATAATTATTAAAAACAACTTAATAATTAATAGCATAATTAATACCTCATGCAGAAAGCCATCACTACACCACCATGCACCGTATTTTATTTAAAAATGATGTGTTATGCCCCATATTAACAGAAGTCCATATTACTAAAAATAAATAAAACAAGTATTTTAGAAAAAGTCAATGCAAACACACAAGTAGGGCTTGAAGTTTCCAGGTTTTATTTTTAATCAGGTAACAAATTGAGCGGATTCTGTTTCATAATTAAACTCAAAAAGCTGTTAATTACAAAACAATCTTTGTTTTTACCTTCATATCTTGCCTGAGCCTAATTCTGGTCCCCTTAATTTTATACCGAGCATAAAACGAAACATAACACATTTATTTTCGAAAAAAATAAGGTATATAAATGATGGGCATTGACGAAATGTTTTTGGTTTCTTCCTAATCCCTTGATCATTCATCCTTGACCATGACACACTTGAGTGACTATGACTGAAGCAGATGCACTTAATCACCTAATTAGTGAGACAGTTGATTGGACACTGGATATGGAGCGATTTCAGGTGCTGAATTGCAAGCTTGAATAAAAGCAATAAAGAAAATCACAGAAAAACACCAATATGCCATGTCTGTCGAGAGCAGCGCCTTCATGCGATCGGCATGTTGGAGGCTGGACTAGGGCAGCGTGCTGTGGCTCGCCGTCTTGGGTGCTCACAGCCAGCGATTTCAAACCTGGCGAGACGGTATAACCAGACACTCTGTCAATGACAGTGCCACGAACTGGGAGTCCAAGAGTCAACACCTGCCCGAGATCCACAGATCATTTTGCAGGATCTTCGTGATGTCAGTTGTTAATCAGCACAATAAAAAGTCACTGCACCTGCTCTAAAACAGAGTTTGTCATTTTTTGATCACATCTACTGAATTGTATCCTAGTATATTTTTATTTATTTTTTTCTCATGATGCAGCTGGTGTCATTTTGGTTGAAGACATTTTATTTTTTTATTTTAGAGTGGCCAATTATTTGTATTAATTTTTCCAATTTGGAATGTCCAATTATGTTTATTACTCCTCAGCGCAGCGAGTCCCCACACAGCAC
The DNA here is from genome assembly GCA_036884735.1 of Huso huso. NCBI lineage: Eukaryota > Metazoa > Chordata > Actinopteri > Acipenseriformes > Acipenseridae > Huso > Huso huso. Next base: position 5,083,014 of record CM072714.1, on the reverse strand, counting down.
AGACGTTCTGAGGGTGTGTGAGTGTCCTCCGATCTCACAAGCCTAAAGCAACTTTAACGCTGAGCAATCCAGAGCAGAGGTGGGCGAGCTACCGATCCCGGAGATCAGCCCTGCTTTTTTATCCACTCTGAATGTGCTCTGTGTCTGGCCAGTAGGTTTCATTGTTGCGCGATGAGGTTTCCCATCCCTCACCCTGGGAGTGTCAAAGCCAATGTGACGCCCCCTTCGGAGTCCCCAGCAAAGTTCGGCCTCTTTACACAGCCCGGACGCGAACTGGCGCCGTCCAAGCTGTGTGACTCATCCTGCGCTCCCAGTGGCAGAGCTTTAACTGGATGAGCCACTCGGGGACCCCCTCTTGTATTTTTTAACTGGGCAATACCCGTATTTGTATTTGTCAAACACGACATATTGTGCCTTTGGTTTGATACTTCTAAGGAAAAGCAAAGAAACAAAATGAAACCTAACTCCTCCTGGGAGCACTAACTAAACTATACAGATTCCTTTTCTAACTGTCAGTTAGCTAATCTACTTACTGACAAAATCCAAACATTCACAATATTACAGTTACAGAAACACAGGTTCAAGTTCACTGATTCACAGTCTCTTTGTCAGGACTCAGCTCTCTAAACAGGTCCTCACCCTCGCACAGCCACACAGGCTTGTTTACTCAGGACTTTTATACCAACCTTCTCCCAGTAAATTACACACAGCTGTCTCAGGTTAGCTGATTACTTAAACTATCTGCTCTTTACCTGTTAATGCATTCTGTGAAGTTACGTATTACAGATTGCATTTTTTCCCTACAATTTTATGACAGTATTTAAGCCATGGTGTACAGACCTTGAGTTATGCAGGGCCCATTCTGAAATTAAGGGAGGGTTCATTGGAAATTCAATGAAGATTACAGGACTTTGTTTAAAAATGTGACGTGTCATCATATTATCTAGGTGTAAAGTAAATTCATGTTTAATTTATTTTTATCTTCAGAAGATCTATCGTACCATTCAATGCATACCGTTTTCACTGTTTAACAAGTGGCTGTATTTGAATATTGAATGAAATGTTTTTAGCAAAAAAATCAATGTAATTAAAAAAATTGTTAGTTCTAATTTATATTTGTGTGTGATCGAAATCACTCTTTGACAGACGCTTACTCTGGTTCAAAAACGTCGTTCCTATCGTACTGTAACTGTAAGCAAGTACTTAAGTGTTTTTTGGCTCCCTTAAATTAAACATTTCCATGGTAAATTTGCACAGTAATTTTGCAGTTTTCCAGTAGTTATCCTGTGCATTTATCATGTTTTAATATGCAGTACCATACCTCACTGCTTCAATGTGCAGCATTAAGTTTTCAATGCATTTCTCTATGGTAACGTTTATAAGAGCTGTACGAACTGTTGTTGTGATTAGGGTTCAGTAGGAACCTGGCTAGTAGGTGAGAATTATAATTTTGAATACTTTTCTTTCACACAGATCCAAAAGAGAGCCGTTCTATACATAAATCTAAAGCATATGAAATGTCAAGGATAGAAGCAGTTTACACACAAGAGGAGCCCTTTGACCAGGAGTGGTGTGCAAGTCTAAAGCAGGGTACAGAGATGACATTTGTTAAAGATGGAGAGGTCCCTCGACTGGAATGTATTCCTATTAAAGAGGAATTCTTAGAACAGGAATGTGTCCCCATCGCAGAGGAAGTTCCTACTGAAAATAATGTCTGTACACTTGAGGAGAACAACAAGCTGGCATCCAGCCTGTGTGATGATTGTCCACCTGAATGTGAACTGGGATTTAGAGGTAATTATACAAAACAAGCAACATTGAGCTGACTATTAGTCTTCCAGAAATGAGTTACTAAATTGTAGAAGTGTGCTGAAGATTAGAGCTCGACAGATGTGAATTCTTCCAGGCCGATACCTATATTTAAAAAAACACACAGCCGATCTCCGATATTATTATTATTATTATTATTTATTTTTTAGCAGACGCCCTTATCCAGGGCGACTTACAATTGTTACAAGATATCACATTATTTTTACATTCAATTACCCATTTATACAGTTGGATTTTTACTGGAGCAATCTAGGTACCTTGCTCAAGGGTACAACAGCAGTGTCCCCCACTGGGGATTGAACCCACGACCCTCCGGTCAAGAGTCCAGAGCCCTAACCACTACTCCAGACTCCTGCCCATGAACATTTATGCATCAGTGAACTTTTTTTATTTTTATTGTTTGTTTTTTCAACACAAGCAAAACACTGGATTAAATCACAACCTATACTAAGATTATCTGATAGCGTCCCTTTATAAGCTGTGTGGTCCAGTGGTTAAAGAAAAGGGCTTGTAACCAGGAGGTCCCCAGTTCAAATCCCATCTCAGCCACTGACTCATTGTGTGACCCTGTGCAAGTCACTTAACCTCCATGTGCTCCGTCTTTTGGGTGAGACGTAATTGTAAGTGACTCTGCAGCTGATGCATAGTTCACACACCCTAGTCTCTGTAAGTCGCCTTGGATAAAGGCATCTGCTAAATAAACAAATAATAATATAAGCAAAATATAAATAAATAAATGCTGATAGCTAAGCGATGCTGTTACTTAATAATAATAATAATAATAGTAATAATGAAGCACAGATTTCTTATGCTTCTGAGAGTGAAAACAGGGCACTTATTTACATCCCACATTAATAACGACAGTTTTTTTTTCATGATTTTAATCTAATAAAGTACATATTTTAACTTGTCAGGCGAGTGTTGCACCATTTCTTGTTTGGACTGCTCACAGAAATACAGTAAATGTTAGTATTAATGAATAAGTCATTATTTCCTTACCTTTTCTCATCCACATGTTGCTTCTGTGAATAATGGATACGTCTGTTCTTGTACTCGATCCCCAGCAGTTCTGAAGCAGAATCTTTTAGAGGGATTGTGGGAAGGTTGCCTATCTGCTGGCTTGTAGAATAAACCGACCAATCGCAGCTCTGCATTTTTTCTTTGTCATTTCCAGGAATAATTATGAGAAGTAATATCGGCCTCGCTTAGGCCCATGCCGATATTTTTTCAAAGGGAAAACTCGGCCGATATTGTCAGCTGGCTGATATATCAGTCGACCTCTACTGACGATTACCATTTTTGGTCATTCCAGCTCAATTTATCCTAACCACTATCTCAATGACTTGCAAGTTGCAACATAACTATCCTTCCTGCTGTGACATCTGCTAGCTGTGCACCCACTATTATCCCTGCGTTGAATGCTATTAAATCTTTGCATGTCCCTCTTTCTTGTAGACTGTTTGCAGTTGTGCTGCTCCCACAGCTTTATAGTGGTGCTGAGATCACATGACTCATCACTGGGTGATGCCAAATCCAGTCGGGTTGCTAAGTGTCACCAGAAGAAACATTTCAATACAGCACTTGCATATAAACCTGATCTTATACTTTTATTCCTCAAAGTGATATTAAGTGGTGTGGAAATCAGTGACTGGTAAATATGAGTGATATTAACCGGACTGTGTTAATAATCAAAGTGATATTCTCAAGCATTTGTCCTTATTGACACCTATTATATTCAGCTTGGCAAATTTCAATTTGATGATAATAAAAGGAGGCTGGTATTAACAGGAGTGATATTAAGCAGGTTTGACTGTATTCTCATCAGAGTTCATTCTATTGTGTTCATGGTTATGAGGGGAAGCCCTGCAGAAGAGCCAATGTGTTAGCATGCTCTACAATTACCTTTGTCTCGTCTTTTTTTCCTCTAGCTGCTAAAGAGAATTACACAGGAGGGACTCCATTTCCCTGTGCTGATTGTGGGAAGAGTTTCAGTTGTTTATCACAGCTTAAAATCCACCAGCGCGTTCACACAGGGGATAAACCTTATCACTGCTTTGAGTGTGGGAGGAGTTTCACGCAGTTACAAAATCTTAAAAGACACCGGCGCAGTCACACAGGAGAGAAGCCTTATCACTGCACTGTGTGTGGGAGGAGTTTCACACTGTTACAAAATCTTAAAATCCACCAGCGTGTTCACACAGGAGAGAAACCTTATCACTGCACTGAGTGTGGGAAGAGATTCACAGTGTTACAAAATCTTAAAATCCACCAGCGCAGTCACACAGGAGAGAAACCTTATCACTGCACTGAGTGTGGGAAGAGATTCACACAGTTAGGACATCTTCAGTTACACCAGCGCATTCACACAGGAGAGAAACCTTATCACTGTGCTACATGTGAGAAGAGTTTCACATATTTAATTTCCTTGAAAACCCACCAGCAAACTCACAAAAAATAAATCTTATCAATGTAGTGAATGTCTGAAGAGTTTCAGCCACTTATCAAACCTTAAGAGACACCATAAAATTCACAGAAGAGTGAAGCCCTACCCTGCACTGAATGTAGGAAGATGTTCGGTCAGTTACAGGGTCTTGAAGGACACGAGAAAATTCACAGAATTTCAGCCACTTGAGGACACCTGAACACCAGGAGTAGATTTTACTAAAATACAAAAATATTTACTGAAAACAAAAGAATAAACTTGCTTGATAAATAGTGTTGCATCACATTAGTAATCTATGAAATAGATTGTAATTGCATCTGCAAGATTCCACTTTTGTCTCATTGTGGCAAAGTGGTAATTAGTGCACAGGTGCAGTAATCCAATGATGCAGACAGACAACAAAAGTACAGATGAAATGGTTTCTTTTTATTATAACCCAATGGGCTGATGACCAAGCAGTAATTAATAGAGGGCTGGCAGTACACAGCATTTCATATGGCAGCAGTGTGGAGTAGTGGTTAGGGCTCTGGACTCTTGACCGGAGGGTCATGGGTTCAATCCCAGGTGGGGGACACTGCTGCTGTACCCTTGAGCAAGGTACTTTACCTAGATTGCTCCAGTAAAAACCCAACTGTATAAATAGATAATTGTATGTAAAAAATAATTTAATTGTTTCAAAAAATAATGTGGTATCTTGTAACAATTGTAAGTCGCCCTGGATAAGGGCATGTGCTAAGAAATAAATAATAATAATAATATTGAAGCTGTTTCAAATGTATCAGTCAAAATGACTGCTGCCGACAGTAGCATAAACCCTGCGGTTCAAGTGTTAAGAGACGTCCCGCTTCAGGAACCTACTATGCTTCAAAACCCTCTCTATACTGTTTGGGATCAACATCCCCTAAAATAACCTACTACTGTTGCTCCCGAAGTCCCGGCCTCCCAGCGACTCCGGGTCGTTGCAACGGTCTTGGCTTGGCTTCACAGGCAGCCTCTTGCAGTTGAAGGCCTCTGTAGTAGTTAATTGTGCAAATGGGTAATTGTATATATAAAAAAAGAATGTGATATCTGTATAATGTGAAATAATGTGATAACAATTGTAAGTTGCCCTGGATAAGGGCGTCTGCTAAGAAATAAATAATCATTAAACACCTTGAGAACTGCAGTTTGTGTGCTGTGTTTCGAATGGAATCCAGGCTGATGAGCTGCTATGATATTATTCTGTTTTAAGAATCTCTTTAGCTGTTGTTTACTAAACTCTCAAATAATGTGGCAATAACAAAGTACAAATATAGGTCTGCAATTGTTGGAGTTCGAACGGTCACCTTTAAAATAGGGACAACATGTGCAGATTTCCAAATTGATGGAATTGTATTTGAAATAAGAGATTATATAGATCGGCTCATGGTTGTGCAATAATCCATGCTGCTACCTTTAAAAATATGGGTTAAGTCCATGGGCGGTGATTAATAAGATAAAGTATGTTTCTCTGTATAATTGTTACCTGTGGATTGTTAATAATAAAATACAGATTACTGTGTATTAAAAATCAGTTTTTTCATGTGTCTGGTCATTTTACGGGAGAGAGAGGAGAAAATAATTAAAATCGAAAGATATCAACAATTGCTATGCATGCTGGAGGACCAGCACGATACTTGTTTGTTTCATCCACAGTTTGTTAGTTGGCTATACATGGTGGGTGCAGCAGAACACAGTTTAGAACAAAGAAACTGGTAATTCATTGCATAACTCATACCATATGTAATAAAACAAAGGTTAACAATACTGTATTGAATATTAATTATAGGCATTTTTTGATGCAAAATGCAAATGTGATGTTGGGTGTGGTAAACTATGCATACAAATGCAGTACAACAATGAAGGGCAATGCAAAACCAATGACATTACATTGCAGCATTCTGTTTGTTACCAACTCTGATAAATTTAATTTTGATGCCGTTACTGGGCTAAGCTTTTCAAAGGAGTTGTTTAGTTGTGGTTTTAATTTTTAAATTAAAAAGTATAAGCATTAACATGTATTATTTCTTCTATACTGTATTTTACTATAATGGATTTGTGAATGTCAAAGGTCAGAACACTGTTGTTTCCCTTTCAAGGTGTGGACTGTAACATCTAGTATTTTTGACAATTTTAGTATTTGTAATATACTTTTAATAATCATTTATTTGACTAACTCGTTGTTGCAGAGAACTAACCTAGTTCGATACATCTGGTCATTTTTACTCTCAGGACTCAATAGATATTAAGAAATGATTAGGCCTTGTTTTCTTACTAATTGCAATTGTGTTATAGATCTCTGTTTTTCGGAAAATACGTGCACAATATCAATATACAATTTTCATATCGTTGCCCACCCCTAATTTTAAATATTAATTATAGAACATTATTTGAATGTATGTGATGTTGGGTCTGGTATGATTCTGCAAGGTCCAGTAAGGTTTCAAAGTAAACCAGGAGTGAATTACTACAGGCCATACTAAGAGCACAGTGAGAATTCTGTCAGATCAACATAAGTTTCTGTTAACCTGTACTTATCAATATACACTTTAAACCCTACATTTTTATTTGTTAAATTTCTCAACATTTTCAGCTTCTCATAAGTGTACTTTTCAGCACTGCATTTAAAGTTTCCAACTCTAATTTCAAATGTTATTGTTTGTAGCTGCATAGGATTGTTAGTGTATGCTAATTTGTTTATGTAATTTATGATTAATTGCCTAATTAACAAAAATTAAATTCAGTTATAGTAATAAAAGTATCTGTTCTAAGGTTTGCATTTAAGTCAGGACACCGGCAAATCATGCAGAACCTACACCAGACACTCATGAGAGAGCCAGGGCACTGCCACAGGACACAAGACTCAGCACAGTCAGGACAGCACAGGACACAAGACTCAGCACAGGACACAAGACTGAGCACAGCCAGGACAGCACAGGACACAAGACTCAGCACAGCCAGGACAGCACAGGACACGACTCAGCACAGTGAGGACAGCACAGGACACAAGACTCAGCACAGTCAGGACAGCACAGGACACAAGACTCAGCACAGGACACAAGATTCAGCACAGTCAGGACAGTACAGGACACAAGACACAGCATAGGACACAAGACTCACTGACCTGTGCTGTTCTGTACTGTCCTCAGCACTCTGCGTGCCTCAGGTCACAGAACACAGCAACTCCTACTGTAAACGCTGCCCATTATATCACTGTGAAGAAGAAATAGGCGGATCTGCCTGAGACTGTTTATGTGGGTAATTCATTGGAAGACTGCATTGACATTTTCACAACAACTAGAAAGGTACAGTTCAAACTACATGCATAATATCAGATGTTGTACAATATTGAGCTGATGTATGCTGTCTCATAATTCAGTCTGTTGTACCCTGAAGAGCTATTCAAATAATAGACATTTAAGATCATGAAAAATGTGTCTACATTTTCTAAGCAACAAAGCAATTTCAGGATATTTACATGTACGTTTGGTCCTGCAAACATTGAAACCTATGTTAGTCTGATCACAAAACAATCCAGTTTCATGTGTTAAATAGTTCCAGTGACTATTTTAGAGAAAGAAATATGGTTTCCATGTAAATTAGGCCATCAACAGTCTTGGCATATAGTGATGGTGATGATAGAAGGTCACACCTCAGCTCAGTCACTTCCTCCTTGATCTCAACAGTCCTGTCTGCAGAAACAACCCATCGAATAGGAAGCTCTGGGCTGATGTGAGCTGCTTCCATCTCAGAAACTTCCTTTGAGTGAGGCTGATCCGTTCTCACTGAAGAAAAGGAGACAAGACTGTTAGTTTGTCATTTCAGAATGCATATAAGGTGCTTTTATTTGAATTTCCGCAGAACTCACACTTTAGAAAACTATGGCCAAACGTTTTGCATTACTCTATAGAATTAACTCATCTGCTAAATAAAGTTGCCTTAATTTGAATACTGACAGAAACATATCAAAATCTAACATGACATATTGCATTATTATGGCTTCCGGTAGACTTTTGCAATATCATTTTGTAGTTTATTTGTTTGCATGGTGTTCAATACAATTTCTAAATTATGTTAGTAAAGTTTTTATAAAAAATTATGTATCAATCCTAATATTCTAGGTGAAGCAAATCTTAATAATCTACTTTGTTGAAATCTAAAGTTATGTTTCTACACCCTACCTACATTGCATAGCTATGGTACATCCGCTTCAAAAACACTCTCCTCTAGATATGCATGGAATTCAAATTAAAACTTCCTTTTTGTGCAGTTCAGTTTTCAAATTCCGTTTTGAAATTGCTATGAAGTGCACTGTAGTATGTCTAAAAAGCAATGTGAATTAAATTACAAGAAGTTATGTTTCAAGTCCAATCAGTTAATACAATGACCCCCACACGAGCTGCAGCTTTCGACTGGAAACTCAAAGGGTGCGTTCACGATACGCAGACGTTCGTCATTCTGCGCAGAATCTGCACAGAATCGCAGCAAGTAGCCAATGAATTTTCAGAATCTTTGCAGAATCTGCGCAGACTTAGCAAAGTCTGCCTCTCGTGAACGCACCCATAGATTTTGATCTCCGACAGGACATCGCATAGTAAAACTCAACGCAATTAGAGCCAACATGGTGAACTCTGGTATGCAGTTTCATAACCTCCTCTTCTCTTCGCAATATCGCCCTTCCCTTCTGCAGCCAATAATAATACGCGACGGTTCAGACACGCCCACTGCGATGATACTTTTATATCATTACAGGAAACGGTTTCTTTGTTTATGCTGGGATTGGCTGGTTCCTGTCGAAACCAAGCACAGGATCGCGATGAGTCGAGAAGGGGAGGTTATGAAACTGGATAACGGAGTTGTGCCATGTTGGCTCCTGCTGCGTTGTGTTTTAATATGAAATGTTCTGCTTTGCATCCGAATGGCGCCAGTTTCGCCCCTCAGCTTTGTGCTGTGCGTGCTCAATGAGATTTGTATTCAAAGGGTGGTGGTCGTGCTGCGGGTCACACTGCGTTTTGTTTTGATTTATTAACCGATTGGACTGTTTATTTATCTATTTTTTTTATCGGAGTGGTTTTAGTTATTATAGTGACTGTTTAGATATGAAACAGAAGGCTTGAAATCGACAAAAGGAAGGGATAATAACACAACGACTTACGCCGACTGCAGAAAGAGATACAGAGGAGAGAGGTAAACTTATCGTAATATAATTCACATTGATTTTTTTTTAGACATACTACTATACACTACACCATATATCAACTTTAAAACGGAATTTGTAAACTGAACTGCATACAAATAAAGTTTTAATTGAATTACAGTTATATCTACAGGAGAGCACTTTGTGCTGTTGTACTGCTACAGATGCAATGTAGGTAGGGTGTTCAAACCAAATCGTCCCGGTTTTGCTATTGTATTAACATTTGTGGAACTAGCATTGTGCTCAGCAAGTTCACAGCAGAGTAATTTTATCAGGTTGTGTTGACAACATTCAAAAACAAAATAAGCAGTTGTATGGATTGTTTGTTTATAGTTCTGTTTACGTTTTTGGACCGTGTCTAGTTTTTTTTTTTTTTTTTTAAACTTGGTAATGCCGCCAGCCTTTAGTCCTATTTGTGTCTAGATAAACAGCCATTTTTATATAACTGATTATCGATTATTCTAATAACATAATTCTTTATGATAATTTCTAATTAAAAGCTACAATAAAACTTCAATAACTTTTTTCAACAGCACTTTCAAACCTACAAAACATACAGTGTGTATTATATCAAAGTCGGTACTAAAGCAGATAACCAATCTATAAACAACACCACTTCACAGAAACCATTTTTAAATAAAGAAGAAAAGCACAATCTGACATTGCACGCTCTTGCGCTCAATTGCCTGGAATCTTCTCTTAAGCTCTTTTGAACCCCTTACACCCCAGGGAATTATGCACAGAAAAAAAATCAAAATTATGCGGTATCTCTGTACAAGTGTGTGAAAAGTAACAAAACTATTGTGCAGTTGTACTGGGTTCATCTCTCATACTGGATATCAAAATACTAGCATAACTTTAAAAAAAACAAAAACTAAGTAGCAAACAATGGATTTTTTTTAAGTCTTTCTGAATTCCAAGATTGAAATAAAGGAACACCCGGTCTTTGAGTTTGTCTTCTGAAAGAGAACGCATCCGATCGGACAGGACAAGATTATACAGAGAGTTGCTGTGCTCAGCATCAGGTGCATTTACTGCGTTTATGTATCTGAAAGCTAATGTTTTCAAATTAAGAAGACGGTCACCTGTCGATGACCAAAACAAGTCGATGTCAATTATCCCTGGTGGTAGAGCGCTGTGGATCGCATCGGGTGCCACATTCACATTGTACAAAGCAATGAAAATCTTTTACTCTCTCTTTTGCAGATATATTTGTAACGTGGGATCTTTGTCATGCATTGAATGGGAAAATCGACCAATGTTCTCGTGATCCAACATTTGTCTGTTAACGGCGATACTATTTAATAGTACGTGCCTATGCGTGGTGATACGTTTTATGCATAAAATTACGTGGGCGAGTAATTATTAAATTAAACGTAATGCAATAAATAGTAATTTGAAACATCTGTTTATTATTAAAAAAAAATGTAATTTATTAACCTACCTCACTGACTAAACAAAAATGAGAAACCAAGTCAACAATAACAGATACATACAAGTGAAAGTCCCAGTAAAACAATACAATAACTTTGAGTAGCTCACTTATAAACACACATTTATATCAACATCCATGAACCTTCGGTTCCGAGGGTGATTGATCTGACATGGACTGACCCTATAGTGTGGAGTAGTGGTTAGGGCGCTGGACTCTTGACCGGAGGGTCGTGGGTTCAATCCCAGGTGGGGGACACTGCTGCTGTACCCTTGAGCAAGGTACTTTACCTAGATTGCTCCAGTAAAAACCCAACTGTATAAATGGGTAATTTTATGTAAAAAAAATAAATAAATAATGTGTAAAATAAAATAAAATAAAAAATGTAATTGTATGTAAAAATAATGTGATATCTTGTAACAATTGTAAGTCGCCCTGGATAAGGGCGTCTGCTAAGAAAATAATAATAATAATTATATTTAATATCTGCCGCTTTTCTCTTGTGGAATGAAGCGTCATTAATAAGGTAATTGATAAATGTGTAAAGAAAAAAGTTTAATTATCGGAAATGAATCGTATTTTCGATGAATCGATTATTTAGTTTTGTTTTTACCTAACTTAAACATAGCCGTAATCAAAATGCCCAAAGAACGTGTTTAATCATGTGACATTTAGTTTTAAACCCGATGGCCAGCTTGGATTTGAGTTATGCCCTCTTCTGACTTTGAGCCTTCATAATGAAAAATATACAGTATATGTATAGGAAAGGATAAATACTTCCAAGTTAGATGGTGGTTTTAAATGGAAAGGTTGAAGCTTTAGGCATACAAGCAAGCCTCCTGAAAACACACCTCACAGCTGTGAGCAGACTGCCAGGAAGGCATACCCAGGACACAGCAGTTCTGCCAGTGAACAAAGTCTTTACTGTAGATAAATGTGTATGTGTCACTTTTAAATGCATAGGTCATGTTTACTATATATCGAAACAATTATTAAAGCCTTGTTTAAAATGTGATGCATTAGTCTGTTAAGAATATATTATTATCCCTGTGCTGCAATAATGTTTACAATATATTCTAGAGCAGGCGCACCCCCAGAAATCTTTCCCGTGATCCGCACAACTGAACCACACCGACATTCCATCTCATGCCGATATTGACTCTGCATCAACATGCTGGAAAGTGTTTCAGCCAAATAGTGCTGCATGTCTGTTATTTCCCGAGTTTCCCTTTTTAAAAATGAATAAACACAGCACGCTGCCATTGAGATAGAACAGCAACTACAGTGACAGCCAAATAGTCCTCAACAACAATAAAAGCTAGAAATAAAGCTGTTTGAGTTTGAAATACAGACCTAAACTAGGGGGAAAAACTAGCTTACGATTCTTATGCTTCTAATCACTTTACTCTAACTACAACAAATCATTACTCATCCCCGAAGCATGAACTATTTTACATCATTCATGACTGAACAGGCAGTTCAAAAAATAAAACATCAATAATAATAATATAAGGAATAAACTCTCGTGGCAAGATAAATGACGAGACCGAAGGTGAAGGATCCATGTCACCCAGGGCCGGATTAAAGGATGTGGGAGCCCTATGCTAACCCATTTTTTGGGGACCCTATGCGTATTATGGCGAACGGTGTTATTGGCATATCCGGCCCTGTGTTGGGGACAGAGAGTGTCGGCGGAGCGAGCCAGTTGTGTATGGAGCAGGGTAGTTGCTGGAGCGGAGCACGGAGCGGACATTTCAGGCCCGCTCTTTCACAGCACTGAGTAGAACTAAGCATGGTTTTATTTTTCTTAAATCCATGTTTTGCCATGGAGTTTGCACAAAAAATCAAGGTGGTGACGAATACAGATGCAGTCACTGCACAGTATTTACCATCATGCCTGTGCATGGTAACCATTCATTTTCCAGTTTCAAACCAAAATTAGGCACTTTTTTATGTTTTGCAGACTTGCGAATTGCATTGAAAAAAAAATTATATTGAATGTGACTGGCGTTGCACTTTATAATTCTCTTTGTAGCTGGACTGGGGTGTTTACGCTTCAACTTGCTTTGAATTTCTTATTTTTACTGTGACTGGCTGCAAAGACAGCAGAGCTAGCCAGAGATTGGATTATGTTTTGCTGGGTGAGTTTTTCTTGTGTACAGTTTCCTAGTAACTGAAAACATTGTGTTCTGGGAGATGTAGTTGTTAGTGGAAGTTGTAGGGGAGGCAGACAAGCTGTGAGGCAAAATTGTTATGCACATTTTTACGCATTTATTAAAATTGATTGATTTTTTTAATGGTTAAAAACGGCAAGTACGCAGCTTATCTGGACCGCTGCATGCGAGTCCACGCTTATCAAGACGAAAAATCAAAGGTGTGTACGGCTGTGGGCGCTAATGTGCTAGAGGTTAAAACGCTCCAATAGCACTGTCCAATAGTCTACATATTGATTTAATCCATATGTCACTGAAATAGTAGGTTTGTTATTTCAACAAATCGAATACAACTGCATACTATGAAATTATATATAGAAGTATGCTATGTTGGCAATTTATTTTACTATGTGAATAGTAGCATAGCAACTAAAAACCTTGTTGCCACAGATCCGCGGCAAATGCATATTTCACACTGTCACCACTGACACATTTTCATTGACGCGGCATTTTGAGACCAATATTTTGTAAAAGACCAATATAGAAGATAGGCTGTGTGGTCCAGTGGTTAAAGAAAAGGGAAAAATTAAATTACGGGTGACGTGGTATGACTCTGTGATAGTTACCCTAGTCTCTGTAAATTAGTGTTTGACTAAATGAATATTTTTATTCAATTTTTACCAGTTTTCCAAATGCTTGAAAAGGATATCTTCTGAAATGGTCATTTGTAAAGCGAAATAAAGTTAATTTTTTAATTATACAACAAGTTGAAAAGAAGTTCCTGAGCAGCACAGAGCGCTCTGAGCAGAACTCTCCATAGAACCAGAATCACCAGACGCCTGCTTCACCCACCCTAATGTAGGGTTAGGTGGGGATATTCAACCCTGTTGATGTGTTCCATAGTAACTTCTCATGCATGTAGATATGTGTCTGATATTATAGGTTTGCCTAATGTAACAAACGTTACATAATAGAATAATCTCCATGTTTTAAGGGTGGAATAGCCTTGCATGCCTTTTGCAAGTTGCGTCAGTCTGTTGCAGCACACAGAGGAATTCATATTACAAAGGTGCAGCAGATATCAAGAACCTTTCAAATACCACTTGATATGTAGTTTTAAATATTGGATTAATACATAATATAGTTTAAAACATGCAGAAATTCAGTTTTATATGCAATCTGAAATGACAAACTAAAAGTCTTGTCTCCTTTTCTTCAGTGAGAACGGATCAGCCTCACTCAAAGGAAGTTTCTGAGATGGAAGCAGCTCACATCAGCCCAGAGCTTCCTATTCGATGGGTTGTTTCTGCAGACAGGACTGTTGAGATCAAGGAGGAAGTGACTGAGCTGGGGTGTGACCAGGCCAATGAGCAGATCCTGCAGGAGGAAACGCCACCTTCTAGTATCACTGAGAGAGGTGAGTGACACTGGAATGCAGATCTATAGAGGGGGGGGGCTTTATTGAAACAGGGGAAGGGGTATTGCCTCTCTCGCGAGCGTCTGGTGTAGGTTCTGCATACTTTGCCTGTGTTCTTATTAAAATCCAGATCTTAGAACACATACTTTTATACCACAACTGAATTTAATTTTCTTTAATTAGGCAATTGAAAGAGATTCAACAATTAATCAATGTATTGATTTATTGATCATCCATCCTAAAACTTCCTGATCTTCGAGTAGCCTACATATTGGTGAATTGATGCATCAAATTAGAGCTTCCCATTGCCAGTCAGTCTCCCATTGCCAGTTTGCATTAAAACATTGATCATGTAGTTGTATGCTGATAATAGTGCTACAGTCGCCACCGCTTTAGAACGGGCACGTTTGTGTTAACGTGATTCACCCGCAGTGAGCGATGGACGGTATAAACCTGACATTCAAAATGTCCCCCAGTCACCAGTACAGTAACAAACAAGTGTGTATGCTTTTAAAAATCTTTAACACTAGAACCGCCAGATTTTCGAACTGCCTAGAACCGCCACGTGGGTCACTGTGACCCATACATTTTTAAACTGCTTCGTTATGAAAATGAAAGACATGCTGTCGGATACAACTGAAAAGTTTTATTCATGAACGTCATATCTAACATTTGCATTGCAGAAACACTGTATCTGATTCAAACATTCAAATAGACATTGTCAAACTTCTTTGACTTTATTAATAAAGGGGCATTCAGAACAGAAAATAGGAGGCAACAGAGAATTGTGAGGGTCTGGAACCAACTCCCCAGTAATGTTGTTGAAGCTGACACCCTGGGATCCTTCAAGAAGCTTTTTAAAGATTCTGGGATCAATAAGCTACTAACAACCAAACGAGCAAGATGGGCTGAATGGCCTCCTCTCGTTTGTAAACTTTCTTATGTTCTTATGTTCTTATTTAAATGGAAAATTAAACTATTTTTTAAAATGAGCGCATATACAGCACGACTACAAACAGTGAAAAAATATAACAAAATACACATTTAAAAAGAAATTGGTATGTACATATACCCGTGTACATGTGTAAACACGTACACACAAAACTATAAAACCGAAATTATCGTTTCTAATACTACATAAAAATAAAATATAACACTACTTCCGGTATGACGGCTGCATTGTACTCTATGGAGGAGCGTACGCGTCTGCCATCTGACTGTGCCTGCATCCAGGAGCTGTGTTGTAAACACAGACGCAGTTCCATTGAACACTATTGTGTAAACACGTGTAAACTGTTACATGCAAACCTGTAAAACCTAAATGTTTTTTTTTTTCTAAAAGTAATATTAAAAAAAAGAATATATAACATACGTTTCATATTAGGCACATAAGTTGTTATCATTTCAGTTTGCTGTATGCATCAGAGTGCAGCTTGCTGTATTCCAATCAAAATGACTACTTTCAAGGTTAAATATTTCCTTCTGATATATTCCCAGTTGCATTTGAGTAACAAAATGAAGGATTGTTGTCTCCCAGGTACATTGAAAAATAAGAAACTAGGCTTTCACTGAGTTGGCATCTTGACAAATCCACAATCATAGCAATCTCTGTCTCGTAGTCAGTCTACAAGAGGAGGAGGCGTCTTGTTTGCTGCATTTACAAAAAAATAGAGTATCTTTTTTTATTAAAAAAGACATGTATTGTAATGCATGGGTCACATTGACCCACGTGGCGGTTCTAGGTAGCACTGTTTATAACTTTATCATTTTTGTGATTCTGGCTATCAAACGCCATCAGGATATTTAATTCATATATTTAGGAGAAGTCAAAAACGGACATACACATACGATTTACAACAGAAGAGTAATTAACATTTTAAATGTAAAGTGGGTCAAACTGACCCGCATGGTGGTTCTAGTGTTAAGGCACTCGTTACACTAATAAAGATGAACTAAAACCTATGACTGTAATAGAAAGTACAGTAATCCGTCACGTATCCGACTGCGATGGGACCAGAGTAAGGGCAGCTTTGTAAAAAGTGACAATTACTCTATTATATTATTATTTTGAGATTCAGCTTTTATTAGGGAGTTCACCTAAATCCATTGTTTAGAAAGATACAGGGGAATGGAACGGTATCATTGAACTCCCGACCGTACCATAACAACAAAAGAGAAGGGGGAAATTCGTATTTCCTAAATGAACAAATTATTAGTTTCCCAGTGCTGAAGGCACAAAAACACAAAAAAAAACATTATCACTGATTACCATGTTAAATCCAGACAGAAACACAGATGTGACCCGTGTGTGCTGAGCTATATATTCCATGTCTCCCTATTCAGTGCAATGGAACGGTCGCAAGTCACTCTGCCTAGTAACGACGTCAAGACAGCAGTGACGTCAGAACGTTATCTTTAGGGTTCAGTTTCTGTAAAACTAGGACCCCCAAAAAAATATAAATACCCCGTTGCACATCTACACCCCCGGGACTATGTGCATGCCGAGCGTGGTTCCTTATTTTGCTGTACGTTTTGAGATATACAGGTGTATGAAAAGAGTCCGAGTCATTTAAAAAAGAAAAAAGAAAAACAGCTGTTTTGTTTGCCACTATCTCAAAAAGTATGTGTATGTATGTGTGCGCGTGTGTGTATATAGACATATATACATATACATATACATACAGTGCTGTGAAAAAGTATTTGCCCCCTGTCTGATTTTCTGCATCTTTGCATACTTTTGGCACTGAATGTTATCAGATCTTCAACCAAAACCTAATATTAGATAAGAGACCCTGAGTGAACAAGTAACACAAAAATTGGATACATATTTCATTTATTTATTAAAGAAAGTTATGCAACACCCAATGCCCCCGTGTGAAAAAGTAATCGCCCCCTTAGACTCAATAACTGGTTTTGCCACCTTTAGCAGCAATAACTGCAACCAAACGCTTCCTGTAGTTATTGATTAGTCTCTCACAGCGCCGTGGAGGAATTTTGGCCCACTCCTCCATGAAGAACTGCTTCAACTCAGTGACATTTGTGGGTTTTCGAGCATGAACTGCTCGTTTCAGGTCCTGCCACAACATCTCAATGGGGTTTAGGTCTGGACTTTGACTAGGCCATTCAAAAACTTTAAATTTCTTGTTCTTCAATCATTCTGATGTAGACTTGTGTGTTTCGGATCATTGTCTTGTTCTTCAATCATTCTGATGTAGACGTGTGTGTTTCGGATCATTGTCTTGCTGCATGACCCAGCTGCGCTTCAGCTTCAGCTCATGGATGGATGGCCTGACATTCTCCTGTAGAATTCTCTGATACAGAGCAGAATTCATGGTTCCTTCAATGATGGCAAGGCATCCAGGTCCTGATGCAGCAAAGCATCCCCAAACCATGACACTACCACCACCATGCTTAACCGTTGGTATGAGGTTCTTACTGTGGAATGTAGTGTTTGGTTTTCGCCAGACATAACGGGGCCCATGTCGGCCAAAAAATTCTTGCGGGTCATCCAGGTGCTTTTTGGCAAACTTGAGACGGGCATTCATGTTCTTCTTAGTGAGCAATGGTTTCCTCCTTGCTACTCTGCCATGAATCCCGTTTTTGCCCAGTGTCTTTCTGATGGTGGAGTCATGAACACTGACCTTAGCCGAGGCGAGAGAGGCCTGCAGATCCCTGGATGTTGTTCTAGGGTTCTTTGTGACTTCCTGGACGATTTTACGCCTTGCTCTTGGAGAGATTTTGGCAGGCTGGCCACTCCTGGGAAGATTCACTGCTGTCCCAAACTTTCTCCATTTGGACAATATGGCTCTGACTGTGGTTCGGTGGAGCCCCAGAGCCTTAGAAATGGCTTTGTAACCCTTTCCAGACTGATAGGCATCAACAACTTTTTTCCGGAGGTCTTCAGGAATTTCTTTTGTTCTTGGCATGATGTGCCTCTAGAACCTGTGTGCTGACAACTTCACTCTGATGGTAAGGGCCAGAGTTAGTCAGATTTATATTGGGCAGGGCCCAATCAGGCCTGGTTTTTAACCAAAGTACTCAAACAGCTGACCCTAATTATCCCTTTAATTGGGTTGAGTTAACTAGGGGGGGCAATAACTTTTTCACACCTGAAGATTGCATGTTTGATTACCTTGCACACCAAACAAATGAAAGAAGCACCAAGCTTTGGTGTCATTTTTTCTCTCACACTCCCTCTATATACTACTACAACCCACAAAAAAATCTGACCAAATACAATGTGAAAAATGTGCAAAAATGCAGAAAATCAGACAGGGGGCAAATACTTTTTCACAGCACTGTAGATTCTGGAGACAAATGGTAGAGCCATCATCGACGGGCACTAACGCTTATTTATATTTAGGGCTTCTTTTTTTCAGGTTTTATTAATTGTATTTCAGTGCTTATTAACTATTTTCAAATTTTATGTAAATCGTTTTTTTCGGGGCTTTTGTTTTTGATATACGATGCCAGCTGTGTGCTTGTCATTCACTAGGTTCTTGTTCTATTAACTTGCAACATTAAACATGGTGAACATCTGTAGATACAGATCAGAGATGAAGTAATCCACATGGGAGTGTCAGTCTATAGGCAGACGCAGAATTGCCTGGCAGTAATCTTGACATAAAACTTAACTCAACAGGTGACTTCTCTACAGGTACTGTCTTGTGACTCCATGCCTCAGTCTCTAATGGGATGGCATTGTGAATTGCCTAATCATCAGGAGCCCATGTTTTTTGATACTCTGAATCTGCTTTGCTCATTATATGTCTCTCTGTAGCTGAACATTGTGCAGCAGCACAACCACTTCTATCAGGGTCTCCCTTCTATCTGAAGACTGATAATTCCATACTCTCTCCTTTCAGGCTGTTTGTTTCCTTAACTCTTTAGGCCACTTCAGCAGCATTTTTGCAGGTTTCATTTCAGCTCTATTTAAAGCTTTATTAGGCTTTTCTTCTCTAATTATGTGTTTGTACTTTTTGATTTAAGGAGTGCATGCTAACTGTCAGTGCCTCTTGAATTAGATGCTCTGTTGCAATGAGCATACCAGGTTAGAATGCAAATATATATTTTTGGAAAAGTGCTTCATAGTCAGTAGGAGGCGGTCCGCACTAATGTTTATGAGGTGTGTTCTACAAAATGCATCACGTGAAATAAAAAATAAAAATGTATTCTGTTTTCCAGGTACAGGTATTAAGCTTTCTGAACTGGAACCTGTCACCATTAAAAAGGAAACCCCAGAACTAGAACCTGTTCACATTAAGATAGAAGTCACAGCGCTGGAACAAGTCTTTATTAAAGAGGCGAGTCCTGCACTAGAGTCAGTCCATATTAAAGAGGAGGCCTCTCAACTGGAACCTGACCCTGTTAAACCAGCAATAAACAAGCTTGAGGCTTTATTAAATGAAGGAGAAGCATCTCATGACATGTATGCTAATGGAGAGGAGGGGACTGAGCTGGGTTCCATTCAGAGGAAACCTCGCATCTCCCAGCAAGAGGCTATCCAAATACATCCTTCATCTCAACATGAACCAAGGTCACCTTCACCCTGTGGGACAACAATGTTAGAAAAAACACACCATCAAATTCACACAGGACATAAACCACACCACTGTAATGAATGTGGAAAGATCTTCACTCAATTGGTAAAGTTTCAAAGACACCAGCGAATTCACACAGGAAAGAAAAATTACCAGTGTAATGACTGTGGAAAGAGCTTCAGTGAATTAGGAAAACTTAAACAACACCATCGACTTCACACAGGAGAGAAACCTTACCAGTGTAATGAATGTGTGAAAAGATTCTCTCAATTACAAAGTCTTAAAATACACCTGCGAACTCACACAGGAGAGAAACCTTACCAGTGTAATGAATGTGTGAAGAGCTTTTCTCAGTTACAAAGACTTAAAATACACCAGCGAACTCACACAGGAGAGAAACCACATCACTGCAATGAATGTGGAAAGAGCTTCAGTCAATTGCCAAACTTTAAAAGACACCAGCGAACTCACACAGGAAAGAAACCTTACCTGTGTAATGAATGTGGAAAGAGCTTCAATGAATTAGGAAAACTTAAACAGCACCATAGTCTTCACACAGGAGAGAAACCTTACCAGTGTAATGAGTGTGGAAAGAGCTTCACTCAGTTACAAAGTCTTAAAATACACCAGCGAGCTCACACAGGAAAGAAACCTCACCAATGTAGTGAATGCGGAAAGAGCTTCAGTGAATTAGGAAGTCTTAAAAAACACCAGCGAATTCATACAGGAGATAAACCTCACCACTGTAATGAATGCAGGAAAAGCTTCAGTGAATTAAGAAGTCTTACAAAACACCAGCGAATTCACACTGGAGAGAAACCACACCACTGTAATCAATGCGGGAAGCGCTTCAGTGAATTGGGACATCTTAAAAGACACCAACGAATTCACACAGGAGAGAAACCTCACCACTGTACAGAATGTGGGAAGAGCTTCAATGAATTAGGAAACCTTAAACAACACCAGCGAATTCACACAGGAGAGAAACCACACCACTGTAAGGAATGTATGATGTGCTTCACTAAATTAGGAAATCTTAAAAGACACCAGCGAGTTCACACAAGAGAAACACTACTGTAATGAATTTGGGAAGAGCTTCACTTGAGTAGACAAACAAGACTTGACTTAAATCATACAATCGAATTCACACAGTAGTGAAACGCTTATCTATTGTACTGAATGTGGGGTAAATGTTTAATCTGAAGGGACACCTTTAAAAAACCGTAGGGGATCTAGTTTGCTCTCCTGGTGTGGTAATTCCTAGACTTGATGGGATTGACTTGGGGCTTTCTGATCACAAGGCCATCTTTCTGAATATAGCTATTCCTCTTCCGCCTCCTCCTAGTAACCGTACTATCACTTTTCGTAATATTAAGTCAGTTGATCCTGATGCATTCATAAACTGGCCTTTTCATCAACCTCAGGTCTACTCGATCGAGGAATCTGTTATTCACTATAATCATGCATTAACTTCTATTCTGGATGACCTTGCTCCTGTTAAAACCTGTGTGGTTTCGTTTACATGCACTAGCCCCTGGTACACTAAAGAGCTACGCTCTGCAAGGGCCACCGGCCGTCTTCTAAAATGACAGTGGAAGAAGTCTGGCTTGACTATCCATGCGCAGATTTATCAACAATACCAGGTTGCTTATAGAGTTGCTATTGGCAGTACTAGATCTTTATACTATTCCTCTATTAAGAGAGAGAACAGAAATCCTAAAGCTCTCTTTACCACCTTTAATAAGCTGTTACACCCTGTTCACAACACTGCATCCTCAGCATCTGTTGACCAGTGCAATATATATACTTACAGCTTTTTCAGAATAAGATTGATAACATCAATAATCAGCTGCTCTCTTCTCCTTGTCCTTACTTTACTGTTGTGTCAAGTCCTCCTTCACCGGTGTCTGGGCTATCTCACTTTTCTATTGTCGATACTGCCTATATTTATAAACTTGTCGGTAAAATGAGACCCACTACTTGCCTTTTGGATCCTATTCCCACTACTTTTAATTAAGGTCTGTTTTCCAGCTCTAGGTCCTTTTGTTACCACATTAATCAATGACTCCTTGGTATCTGGTTCTGTTATTATTATTATTATTATTATTATTATTATTATTATTATTATTATTATTTATTTCTTAGCAGACGCCCTTATCCAGGGCGACTTACAATCGTAAGCAAATACATTTCAAGTGTTACAATACAAGTAATACAATAAGAGCAAGAAATACAATAACTTTTGTTCAAGCAAAGTACAAGTGTGACAAACCACAATTCAATAATACAGCAGATAATAGTGATAGTTACACCAGGATATGATTAAATAGTGATAGTTACATCAGGATGTGATTAAATACAATGACTGTTCCATTAGTGTTGAAGATTGCTGCTATTACGCCAGTTTTAAAAAAGCCTGGCCTTGACCCCGATATACTAAACAACTACAGGTCCTATTTCTAATCTACCATTCTTCTCTAAGATACTTGAAAGAGTAGTTTCGTCTCGGCTTCAGAATTATTTGCTGACTGAGTTACTTGAACCTTTTCAGTCGGGCTTTAGAGTTAGGCATAGCACTGAAACAGCCTTGGTAAGAGAAGCCAATGACCTGTTTATGACTGTAGACACAGGGACCCTTAACAATCTTCTTTTATTAGGAGGGTCAGGTCGGCCAGGGTGTCCTCGGCTCACTGTGCACCAGCGACCCCTGTAGTCTGGCCGGGCGCCTGCGGGCTTGCCTGTAAGCTGCCCTGAGCTGCGTTGTCCTCCGACGCTGTAGCTCTGAGGCGGCTGCACGGTGAGTCTGCAGAGTGTAAAGAAGCGGGCGGCTGACGGCACACACTTCGGAGGACAGCGTATGTTCATCTTCGCCCCTTCCGAGTCAGCGCAGGGGTGGTAGCGGTGAGCTGAGCCTAAAAATAATTGGGCATTTCAAATTGGGGAGAAAACAATAAAAACTAATTGGCAACGACTACATTTAAAAAAAAAAAAAAAAAAAAAAATTGTGACAAAACAGAAATTATTTTAATCGGCTCCCAGTTCCTGGTTCACAGAATTGGTCAATTTAATCTGGATATTGATAATATAAATGTATCTCCTTTCACTGTAGTACGTAGCCTGGGTGTTATCTTTGATTCCACTCTGACCTTTTGAAACCCATGTTAAAAATGGCACTAGGGTGTCCTTCTTCCGTCTCCATAATATTGCACGGATAAGGCCCCTTTTATCTCTCTGTGATTCTGACAAATTGATTCACGCTTTTGTTACTACTAGGCTTGATTTATTGTAATGCGCGTCTATCTGGAGTCTGCATGAGAGCATAAAACAAGTTCCAATATGTGTAGAATTCTACTGCTCATGTTTTAACTCATACTGCATCTCGGGAACATTACACCTGTGCTTTTAAATTACTTTGGCTCCCAATACGATACAGGGTGGACTTTAAGATCATGGAGTGACTTGTACGTGAGCAGCATGCACCAGGATATCTGCGAGACCTGCTTCATGTCTACTCTCCTGTTCATACTCTCCGCTCTTCCAACTCTGGTTATCCTCGACCACCTAAAACTAAGCTTCGGTCCCTGGGAGATAGCCTTCTACAGTGCTGCTCCATGTCTCTGGAATGCACTGCCCTGCTTGAAGAGACTCGGAGACTGGTGAGATTTTTAAAACCTGTCGCAAAACACATATTTTTAAACTGGCCTTCAAGGATCTGTGTTAATGCTGTTCCTTATTTTGTTTAATGTATTTTATCACAGTATTTTATCTTGCCCTTTCATCTTGTGTTTTGTCTTGCCTCAGCTATGTTAAGAGCTTTGGGTTTGGAAAAGTGCTGTATAAATTAAATGTATTATTCGTTTTATTTAAGGTGAATCAATATGTTTGTTTTTTTTTGTGATGCCTTTTTAATGAGACCAGCTAAAGCATGTATCCAAATTATATAAACTAGCTTTCGGGACCACAACATTCTCTTCTTTAGTTAGGTGAAAACTGGAAAATGAAGATAAAGAATATTTACCGCCACGGAGATAAATTAAAATGACACTTTTTTTTCTC